>CM069446.1:9590950-9665454 GCA_035610835.1 Ophiura sarsii
CTATAAGGATTAAGAAAAATCAGCTCTCTTTGTACAAGAAAACTTCGATTCAAAAATGCTCGTACAGCCGGGACGAGCATTTTACGTCCGACAGTATCCCCCTGCAGTACACTTGATACATAACGCGAACCATATTCATCCCCGTCAGACACTTTTGCCCAAGGGGGGTGCGTTTTCACGATTTTTTACCGGAAGCAGTGGCGTAGCTAGGTGTTTTTTTCTCGTAAAAGGTTGCCCAATTTTTTTCCAAGTCAGTCACCTCGTGAATTTCACGTAAATGGGGGAGGGTGGGGGGGGGGGGGGGGGGGGGGGGGGGGGGGGGGGGGGGGAGGTGAAGTCAAAAAAATTCGCACGTACACAAAATTTCGCAGTCAAAAAAGCACTGTAGTAAATGTTTTATGAGTAGTTTTACTATCATTGATATTTGAAACTAAGAAAAACGCAATTTTTACCTTAAAAAATAAGAAGAAAAAAAGAGATTTTCAAGGGAGGAAACAACATGAAACAACATTAGGCCTATATGAATTTATACAACATAATCTGAGCATTTTTGCAATGTGACCCCTATATCACCTTTGACCTCTGATTGTAGCCGAACGGAACCGAATCGAAAAATGGGAACAATAAAAATTGATTTCTTGAGGTAAGGGTCATACTATCTAGAAAAGACAAAAATCAAAATGTAGCATAAAGTTTAGTTAAAATACACAAGGAACCGTAGTATAGGACTCTGAGATCTTCGCAATCTGAGGATCTCTATAATGGCGGTCTGTCTGTGGACAGTCAATAAATAGTGGGAGAAATGTGTGACTTTGCACATGGACTATATAAAGAAGTCTTAAAGGGGCATTAAGAGACATGGTGGAGACAGCGCCATCAATTACAAAAATATATGATAAAAACTGGATTTGGATATTTTTACAAATGTATTACATGCATGAACTTACACCTATATTAAATGATTAAGAAAAATCAGCCCTCTTTGTACAACAAAACGACGATTCAAAAATGCTGATCTCTGGCAGATCAACATTTTACATGGTTAAGGGTGGTATTCCAACATATTTAAAACACTGTTCTAATCAAGTGGCTGAAAGGCCTGAGCGAAAGACATGTACCGACGATATTGATTACGGCGTGGGGTTAAAAATGGAATTTAGACGGCTCTCAACCAGTGTTGTAGTCGAGTCCACCCTACCCGAGTCCGAGTCCGAGTCCGAGTCCTTACCTCTCGAGTCCGAGTCCGAGACCGAGTCCTTACCGTCCGAGTCCGAGACCGAGTCCGAGTCCTTCATGTTCGAGTCCGAGTCCGAGTCACGAGTCCTTATATGTATTTAAGTTCTGATCACATGTCATTAATTTTGCTATCTATAATAGGCCAACATATCAGTGAAGTCAACATAAAGATGCATTTTTAACCTTTGCATCCCTATACAAGGACAAATGTTGATACCATTTTGAATTATAGACATAAGAATTGATTCAGATATTCAAAAAGTGTCCAGAAGTTCATAGATCGAGAAATTACCAACTTGTTAAAAGGTGTGATATTCTGTAAAGCAACCCTTCCTCTGCCGTTTCACCTATTTCTTTTCACTGAAAATTTCATCCCTAATTCCATCAATTTGAAAATTGCCCATGATATATCCTCTTCGTATAGAAATGTTATCATTTTTAAACAGTGTAAATACTGACACAAAACACCTATATAAAGACCATTTACATCTTACAAACAGCCTTCGATCGCACATGATTATTATCACTTTAATAAATTATAGTTTCCCTCGAATTGTGTTTTAATGCTTGTAATGATTATCAAAAGGTATTTTCAACAGCATATTGTTAACGGTTCAGATGTATTTATGATGATTTATGACATTTTCTAAACTGTTGAAGATTGGATGACTAAATAAGTAATTAATTACTGCAAACAAAATAAGTAATTAATTACTGCAAACAAAATAAGCAAATATTGACTGGACTCGGACAGGACTCGGCACAATTCCCGAGTCCCTAGTGCCCGCGTCCGAGTCCGAGACCGAGTCCTTCACCTCCGAGTCCGAGTCCGAGTCCGAGTCCTTCAAAATAGGGACTCGAGACCGGTCTCGAGTCCGAGTCCGGACTCGAGTTTTCAACTCCCTCTCCCGGTCGTCTCGTGGCCTTTCTATTTTTCTTATAGCCCCGATGTCCCGACGACCTTCAGTGTATCAAGTGTACGTGGACCAACGCAGGGGCGTTTCTACAGGGTGGGATTTGCCCCTCCCCACCCCCGCCAGAAGGCTTGCCCTCCCCCGACCACCCTAAATGAAATGACAAACAGTATGTAGGCTATATATATATAAATGGTCGATTATGCCCCCCCCCCCCCCCCCCCTGATCATATGCCCCTCCCCCAACCAAATAATTGAGGACCGTATAGATACGCTAACTGTACCAAACTACCAATGGTATAATTTAACAGGGCATGCATAGCCCCGGCTCCCCTAAGGTCCTTTGGCTACGATGACAACCCGGGCTACGCCACTGCAAGGATCGTGTTGGTGGACCCTCCCTCCCCTCCCCGTAGTGCCACCTTTGTATGAAACGTCCACTTTTGAAAAATGTGCACCGGGGGTGGGGGGGGGGGGGGGGGGGGGGGTACTTAGTAGACATGAAGGGTCCAATTTTTCACCCTCTGGTAAATAGATGACTTGTTTTCAAAGCCATTTTTAGTAAATTTATGCATGGGTCTAAAATCCTTAAAAAAAATTACTTCAGAATTCAAGATGAACATTAGAAATTGCCATTATTGTTGTTTCTACTAACAAAAACACAGCTAGACTTGATTAAAACAATATCATCGCTATTTATTGAAAAACGCCCTCTATGCAAATATCAGGCCCGTCAGATGGGGGGGGGGGGGGGGGGGGCGACGGTGGCGAGGAAAATGTGGACCTTTGATCTCTTGTGCCTGATTTCTCGGAAACTAAACATAGGGTGGGATATACAACTATTGACCCCGCTATTGACATTTTTTGCTCTTTAAGTCCTAAGGAACCGGTTGATTATATGCATTACAACATAATTGGAGCTTTTTTTCAATTTGAACCCTATATGACCTTTTACCTCTGATAGCTGCCAAACAGCTTAACGAGAAAAATGGGAACAATGAAATTGGAATTCCTGAGGGTCGATACTACCTAGAAAAGACAAAAAATAAAAATGTAGCAAAAAATGTAGCTAAAGAAACATGTCATAAGACACCACACTATTAATACTTCTCTACATATTCACCGTCCAGAGTCACACATTTCTCCCAACGTGTCCGACGACACTGCGCCCCGCAGCGCAAGCCGCCGTTGTAAAAGTCCTCAGATTGCGTTGAAAACCACTGTTCCACCATATGAACATAGGGACCAGTGATAGACCGACAAAATTTTATCAATATAGCTCCTTCACTTCTGGGTGATGTCAAAAACTTGTTGATACCCCTCGTATGTGCATTTAATTTATGAACAATAACTTCCCTAAGGTTGTGCCGTTTTAAACATTTGGTGAGAAAAATATGCATAACAAATCTAACAAATACATTCAATGGTGTTAATGGTGAATATTCGGGTGAATATACAACCAGGAGTGTCACATGCGACCAACGATGAGCTACGATGGCACCCTTGGGGGTGTTGGGTTTGAGAATTTAGATAAATTGCACGGAGAAAATCAAAGGTCACCCTTTTGGTTTTTATCAATTCTAGATAGCTATTTTGTTATACATGTATAAGAAAGAAGTAATGCGTAGCCTATAGGTCTACTGATATTTTTTTTGATTTAAGTATAATAGATGGTTGAAATTGTTATGTTGAAATACAGGTTGTTATGTTGAAAAACAGGTTCCCCAAATTGTTATGTTGAAAAAAGGGTCCACATTTCAGCTATTTTGAGCAACGGGGGGGGGGGGGGGGGGGGGGGGGGGGGTGGCCTATCTAAATGCAGCACAAAGGAGAGGATATGTTGGGCCATTTTGAAGTTTATTTTCCTAAATTATTCGACCCAATGTTTGGTGTCTTTGTTGGTTTTTTGGTTGGTTTTCTTTGGGGGGGGGGGGGGTCAACATTTTATTTCCCCCTTAAAATGTTGATCTTGTTGAACAAAAATAAGTTCATCAAAGTGAAAAACATTTCTTTGAAACAGATTTGGGTGAAAACATTTTTGATGAAAAAAATACTGCAGGCTGGGCGATTCACCTAAATGGGATCAAAGGTCACATAGGGATCATTAGAGGTCAATCTGGGTACGCCCCATGACTCATGCAACGCTCAGCGTGTGGTTCCACTTGTTAAAAAAATTAAGTGTTTTGAACCTCCCTGTGTAGCTCAGTCGTCAGAGCATTAGACTTGCCAAATACGGCCTGGGTTCGAGTCGCGGCGCGTGCGGAGACTGATTTTCCCCTCAAATTTGACCCTTTTTTCTCCCCTGATAGTTCAAATTCACAAAAATACGCCCGGGGAGTTCGGGTTAAAGGACCAATAATGATGATTTTAGCACACAGCGATTGAGACCTCCCTATGTTCTAAGGCAAGTAGCTGAGCACTGAAACAAGAGATTGATACAAATTTGGTATCTGATATCATGAACATCAATAAGAGACATCTGAAAAATTGGCGGTTTTAGTAAAATAACTTCCTTCACGTATGAATCTCTGATTATTCTTCTTACAAATTATACAACTTGATTTGTTAAATAAACATACAGTTAACTGCAGTCACCCCATATGTTAAGGGGCCGAGCAACCGGCAGCAACCTATCCGACTTTAAGCAAGTCATTGCTGACTTTAATGGAACCGTTAGAAGTATAGTAGTACAGATGACTTCACACTGTATAATGCCCTATAGGCGACAAAAAAGACACCCTGTTGTATCCCCTTATTTTCCTATGAAACCGACTGTAAAAATCCCCAAAATATGTTAAAAAAATAAAAAGCAAACAAAAGAAATGTGGGTCGTATTCATTTCCACATGAAATTTGTTTTCACCGATTTCTAAAAATGGGTCGGTCGGGCTCATACAACAGGGTTTCTTTTTGTCATCGCCTTATAGGAACATTTTAAATAGTACTTATAACAATCAACAATATATGAAAGGTCAGTTGTTTGGAAGGAGAGCATGCATAATGGCACCGACCTACATTTGAATGTATGGCACCTTCATCCAGAGGCATCGGAAAAATACCAGGAAACACAGTACATTGGATTCATCACAAATTGTTGATGCGGACAAGAAATGGGTTTATCGAAGCCTTTGTGGATAAATGAGTAAGTTTCTAACACTGAGATTCTCTTACAAACATTTGACTAATTTAATAGATACCATTCTAATTATCCCCTTCTTTTCGCAGGTATGATTATAGGATCATATATTATCTATCTACTGTAGTACTTTGTTGACTGCAGTTTACAGTGGAAACTTGTTAACACACAATCTAAAAGCTCAAAATCCCTGATAACACAAAGTGGCTTTGAAGACCTGTGTATAAAAGAAATACATTAACAATAACCTGTTAATACAACTTGAAACTGAAGGCCCCAACGACTTTGTGTTAACAAGGTTCCATGCACAGTACACTCTTAGAAGGTCAGGATCATATATGAGACGAAAAGGATCAATTTTGATCCAGAAGCGGTATCACATATGAGCTTACCCTTTCCGGATCAAAGTGATCCGACAAGCAGGATCAAAAAGTTTGATCCGAAATGGGATCAAATATTTCTGTCAAATGATACTGAAACGGATCAAAATAATGATCCTGCTTGTCGGATCACTTTGATCCGGAAAGGGTAAGCTCATATGTGATACCGCTTCTGGATCAAAATTGATCCTTTTCGTCTCATATTTGATCCTGACCTTCTAAGAGACCCACTGCAGACTATATATCGAGTGCAGTAAGCTTACTACATCGTGTAGGCGTAGTACATCGCAGTGATCGTGACATTTTGTGAGGAGCATTTTGACCGAAAATCGTACTGATGGCACTGGTCAGGTACAAGAAATTTGTTCACAAGAATAGAGCATGTTCAAACATAAAAAATAAAACTACTTTACCGACAAAATCATGTAACATTTTACAGATTAGACTGGATAACTTACCGCGGTATTTCACCCTTGTTTCAATGGCGACCGAATTCAAAAGATCGTCTGCTTGTCGTCTATCGGTTTGCGAAAGAGTGACGTCAGTCACCTATTGACCAATGAACTTTTTCATCGAATTGATCCGGAAATCAGATCAAAGTTGATCAAGGTGAATTTGATCCGTTTGTTGATATCTATCTGGAAACGGATCAAAACGATCCGAAAACGGATCAAAACGATCCGAAAATGATCCTTAAAGGATCAAAACAAAGTGAGCCGGAAATCTACTCATGTATTTGATCCTGACCTTCTAAGAGTGTACTATTATATATTCCTGTTTTGTACTATTTTTTTCCTTATAGAGATGCATCATATAATGTATAGTTCAGTCAGTTCCAAATTTGCGGAACCTGTTTACAGCAGTGATTGAACTCAGAAGAGTATCTCTCCCAAAACGCTGGCATGGTGCAATGTCATTGTATGCGTGACGCTTGTGAATGCCAAAATCGCGCTTATTATACCCTTGAATTACTTTAGCGCGCGGATAGATAAATATAAGTGCTTAATTATATCATACAATTGATTAAAATTAGCATAAATTATACAAGTGCTTAGGCTAAATTAAAAAAATCTTTTTTCAAAACCTAATGCGAATTTGTTTTCTTAAGGTTTTTTTTTTTGTAATATAAAATATTGAAATCCTTGTAAAAGTAACTTTTTGTATTTAAAATGATGTGATCAATGAAAATCTGAAAAATTGGTGACATTTTGGGATTTTTTGGGATTTTTTGTTGAAAAAAAAAGGAAAAAAAAGAAGAAAAAAAAGAAGAGATTTTTTGTTTTTCTAATGCGCATCAATAAACTAATGCGCGCGGGAGCTTCGAGACAAATGATTTTTTTTATTTAGCCTTATAATATCATACATATGTATTTGATTAATGTGTACATCAATTATGCAAGTAAGCATTTGAAGCTTCTGAAAGTGAACCATGTATACAAGCAGCCAGACATTCTTCTTTCCACCAAGATTCTCAACCACAGGTCATGCAGTTCTCATGAGAAAACTTGTTAACAAGCAACTCGGACAGCTGACGGGTAAAAATAGTGAGTAATAAGTTTCATCCTGATATTCTGGTGAGACACAATCCCTGGGGGCAGTCAAATATACATAAATGTTGGCTTCAGAGGCCATACACCTTTAGGGGTTGTTTTGGAATTAGTTGGTTATGTATGCTTAACCCCCTGAGAACTACCGGCCGATTGGTCAGAAAGATGGATACATCATTTATTGCACCAATGAGAGACATTGTTAGAATAATTATATCCCCGATAAAGATGGGAGTGAAACATTTTACAAGCTGTATTTGAATTGGCTATTCATTGGAGTTCATCTTGTAATAAACCAATCAGAACCACTGTAAGATAGATAGGTAGACCCCAGGGGGTTAAAGCATGATAGTTGACTGTTTTTCAAGTCAGTGCGTATCCTGGCGCCTGTGAAGTTCGATGATGGGTTCCATTACATGTATAATTATACCAAAGTCAATTTTTAAAAGTTTGCACGAATCATACTGCATACATCATGTATGTTTCTTGATCAAAACTAGCAAGTTAAGTTTATGTTTTACTTTTCAGCTATTATAAATACACAAGCTTTTTGTTCATATTCATGGGTTAATTTAGTTAACAATGGCATCATGTATGTTTCTTGATCAAAACTAGCAAGTTAATAAGTTATGTTTTACTTTTCAGCTATTGTAAATACACAAGCTTTTATTCATATGCATGGGTTAATTTAGTTAACAATTGCTTTTTGCAAGGATTTCAACAAGAACAACTATTTTGGAAATAGTGTACTTTGGGTCCCAGCCACAGCAGCTTGTGGTATCCCGCTGTGACGAAGAGACCTCGAAGCACATCGAAATGAGATAATCACATGACTCGTCATAATCAAAATGACAACAGTGGCGATGGAAACCATATTTTTGGCCAATATGGTCTAAAATACATCTATTTATTAATGCTTTCTTTATCGAGGGTAATATGACTTTTCATAGTGCTTTTCAAGCAGTCCCTCATTTTGATACATAGGCTACATACATATACATACAGTGTGTTTAAATATAATACAAATTATGACATTTAATTATGACGGATTGGAAATATAGGATTTGAATTGACTGAGTGACATATTTTCTAAATCAGTACGGATAAATGGTGATAAATTGTTCCATAGGAACGCTTTAACATCTGGATACCGCTGAGGGTACTCAGATTGATGCAAGGGAGTATTATTCCAGGCCCGTATATACCTAAGCGCTCCACGACCTTACTCGATCCTGGCCAAAAACCGATGGGGATCTTACCATGGTTAATCCATGTGGTTCCGGTAAGAACCAGCTGTCAATTACGTGCATAGCGGAATCTTACGAACAGCTTTGGGTCCAATCAGCCATGCATCAAGTTTACACAATATTTACATTACTATATAATTACAGAAGTATTACACTTAATTTAAATCTCAGGCATGTTTCAAATACATGATAAAATAAATTGTCACATGAAAACCATATGCTATATGCACTTTATTTCATCATTTACTTGACATATGCCTGGACCAGGGTGAGGGGATTTGATCTCTTTTTTAACATGTGCAGCCTGATGGTTTGAAACTCGGACTGATATGGTTTTCTCTACCTCAGATCACGGCCGATGTGACTTGGTTTTTTCACGATTTTGTACATGTTTTTTGCACAACGGGTGCTATATTTGGATTTTTCAATACAAAATCATACACTGTTTAGAGATTTCTTGCAAGAAATCAATCCATCAGGGATTCCGAGCAGCACATCCCCCGAGCACATCCCGTATACATTTTATATGTGTCTGAGTACATTTTATATGTGAGTACATTTTATATGTGAGTACATTTTATATGTGAGTACATTTTATATGTGAGTACATTTTATATGCGAGTACATTTTATATGCGAGTACATTATATAAAGGAGTACATTTTAAACGCGAGTACATTTTATATGTGAGTACATCTCACCCCCAGGCTAATAAAGTACACTATATTCAACCATCAAATGAATGTACCATTTGTTGTCTAATTTGCAGGCAGGTCCAACACTCCGGTCTAAACCATTTGTGAAATGTAATATTGGGCGTCAATCAGTGGCGGATACAGGGGGGGGGGCTTTGGGGGCGGGCGCCCCCCGTAAAATTTTACATTATACCTTTTTTGTGTACGCGCCCCCCGTAAAATTTGACAATATACCTTTTTTGTGTACCACTTTACCTTTTTCCGAGACATAGGTAGGTTCCGTCGGTACATTTGCCACTTGTACCCTGCGTTTTTTTGCCGGTTTTGGGACAACCACATCGTTGCCACCCCCCCCCCCCCCCCCCCCCACACACTTAGCAGAATTTCACGAGCTGACGGCAAAAAAATGTGGGCCCTTTTTACGATTTTTTTGTGTCAGCCCCCCGTAAATTTTAATCGTGGATCCGCCACTGTCAATGGATGACAATGGTATAAAAAGGTGTATTATATACTTATCCATTATAGTGGATATTTAAAGACACTACAAGTTACAACTCTAAAGATATTAACTAAACACTAAATTATGTACTAATCAATTTAAAGTAACAGCAATATGTACAATTTAATGACTTGACTCAAGTGAATTTTATCACTCAAATTGAATCAAATCTTTGATAAACTAATGTAATGAAGTTGTGACCAGTCACATCAAAATGGATATTGTCAGCAAGGATTGAGATATGGACCAATACATTTGGTGAAATACAAAGAAATTATAATAAGAAGAAACATCACTTCTTGAAATCATATCTTATGATTTGATAGTTCATTTTCCTCAACAAGATATCTTTGGAAAGCTTAAAATGTGCTCTCTGAACTGATTGATATTAATAACTCAAATTATAGTTAGGTGCCCCCTCCGTCACATGTTCATTTTGAAGTGACGTGTCAGATGTGTAAAGTTTATAAATGTTTGACTGTATAGGACTTGGACAAAAGGAGTTGCTTAATTTTGACTGTTTCAATCAACTTGACAGAAATCAATCCAGACCTGATTTACCTGATTTTTCTCAAGTCAGATATTGTCACATCCTTGTATCTCCAGCCAACCCTTCAGCATGTATAACATAAATACCTCCTATGCATAACCATTATGCAGTTTTACTTTATCCATCTAAAGAGCCGGAACAATACAAGGTTAACTTCTGACAGAACAGCGACTATATGTCTGTAACTTCACTCGACTTGTACCATGAGGTTGACTGATCACAACAGTTTTCCATAGTATTAGTACATTTCCAATGAAGCTTGATGCTGCTTTTCTCTTTGTTGTTGGCTCTTATTGGGACTGCATCAACAGGTTGTTCATTTAGATTACTGGACTTTAAACACCTGTAAATTAAAACCAACAAAATTACTAAGGAATGAAAATAACATCTGAAAGACAAGTAAATTGGTTACATATCTTATAATAATATATATACAGGGTGTATAAAAAACGTAACACTTTTTGTCCAGTTCTGTACCCTTCAGGCAAATCACATATCGCTCTGAAAAGTAGTCAGCTATTATCTGGCTATCACATAGTCAAATTACAGCGATATCGAAAATAAATTCGCTAAGATATCCAGGTAAGTAAGTTAGGTAAGAGTTAGAGTAAGTAGATGACCTGAAAATAAAAATTACATCGTTTATCCTGAAAACCTGATTGTCTTTTCAGATCAATGTTAACAAGAAAGCTTTAATGACTAATTTTACTTAAATAACTTGAATCAACTCATCCTTTGAGACTTATCATCAGGCCTTGAAATAAGAAATGAAAAGGGCAGGCAATTTGAAAGGGGCACCAACTTTATCCAAGGCCATTATGTACTTTTGAATGGAGTGAAAACATCCATAATATGAGGGCATCGAGGCAACTAGGTGAGGCATCAAAGGCAATTTGGGGCATCGAAGGCAATTGCCTTCGATGCCTTTGATTAATTCAAGCCCTGAGTATAACCCCAAAAGAACAAGTTTAACGGTATAAGATCGAGGAGCGAGTAAGTCATTGTATCATGGGGACAACAAAATCATGTAATACAGGATGAACGATGTCATTTGTGTTTTCAAGCTGTTTATATTACTTAAAAGTGGATATTGGCACCGTGTATGTGCGTGACATAGGAGAGTGTTTGATGAGAAGGACATGCCTTCATTAGAATTTGAACAGACAATGAACATGATGCCCCTTTATAAAAAAAATAAATAATAATAATAATAATGAAAACTTATTCATTCATTCATTCATTCATTCATTCATTCATAAGATTTATTTACACAGTCCAACAACATACAAATATAACAATATAACAAAATATAACATCAAGAAAACAGATATATAATCAGGAATGGTATGATATCATGAAAGAGATAAATCTAGACGATATATATAGTGAAATGAATGATACAAAGGATAAGCTAATAATAAATATAAAATATCAGGCGATGAGAGTGGTCCAGAGAGGTGATGTTGGAAAGTGTGCGGAGAAGCCATTAAGCCTGGAAGGCTTTAAGTTTGGCTCCACCGCTGTGAATATCAAGAATTAAAAAAACCAACGTATATACTACTACTATAGGAGGTTGTTATGATAAGTAGGGAGATGGTTTGATGAAGTGAAAAGAGTACAATGACAGTGGGCCGGAAATGTAGGTAACGACATGACAAATGTGAAACAAACAAACTCAGAGATACTCAGAGATCAATTTCTTTTTATAACTATTTTTGAAGCGGTTTATTTGTGTACAACTAGTTAGAGTAGAGTCAAGCGAGTTCCAGATTTTAGGTCCATTATAGATTATTGAATGACGAAGTACTTTAGATTTAATATTATCAATAATAAAGTTATTAGCATTTCTAGTGTTATATTTGTGAAGATCTTTATGTTTAGAGAAGAAACCCCCAAAATAATTTGGGAGAGCGTTATTATTGAAACGGAACATAAATAAAGCAGTTTGAAGTTTGTTGATATCGAAGATATTAAGAGTATTAAAGTTGTGAAATAGAGGCATTGAATGCGAGTCATATGATGAACCAGCGCAGATACGCAAAGCCTTCTTTTGACAGATAAATAATTTGTCGATTTTTGTCATATCCGTGCTCGATCATGGGCTTAGGGATATATGTTTTGATAGAGTAATTGCCCATGCAATGTTGCAATAAGATATGTATGGCAAGACAAGTGTATTATAAAGAGTAAGCAGAATAGAAGAGGGAAGGTCATAGCGTAATCGCCGGAGTATGCCGATACTTCTAGACACCCGAGTACATGTATTAGCGATGTGAAGTTTCCAGTTTAGATGTTTATCAATGACAACGCCGAGGAACTTGGTATGGTTAACAGGTGAAATAGGGGTAGAATCAATAGAAATGGTAGCAGAATGTACGGAGGTATGCCGATTAGAGCCGAATAGAATATAATTGGTCTTGCTAACGTTAAGGGAAAGTTTATTAGCCTTGAACCAGTTCGACACATGTTGTAGCTCTTCGTTAAAGGTAGAAATTAAAGTAGTAAAATCAGGGTGTGACATAAAAATGTTGGTGTCATCAGCGAAAAGAACATATGATAATTTCTTTGAAGCATTTGGAATGTCATTCACATAGATCAGGAATAGAAGGGGTCCGAGTATAGAGCCTTGGGGCACGCCGCATTGAACAGGTAGGAGATTTGAAGAGTGCGAGTTAAAGGACGTAAACTGCTTTCGATTATGAAGATAGTTAGAGAGCAAGGCTAGCGGCGTACCTCGGATACCGTAGTGATTTAGTTTAGAGAGAAGGATTGAGTGGTCAATAGTGTCGAAAGCCTTTGACAGGTCTAGAAATAGGCCAATCGTGTGATGTTTTTTGGAGAGAGCCGAAGAAAGTTTGTTATAAATGTCAACAAGTGCTAGATCGGTTGAGTGGTTTTTCCTGAACCCATACTGGTTGTCGTGAAGGAGATCGTATGAAGAAAGGAAATCATAAAGACGGTTGTAGATTAGGCGTTCAAGAATTTTTGAGAAGCATGGCAGAACTGAGATGGGTCGGTAGTTGGAGAAGGTATGGGGGTCGTCTTTTTTGTAGATGGGTATAACTTTGGCGATCTTGAGAGCAGATGGAAACACACCAGTCATGATGGAAAGGTTAAAGATATAGGCCAGGGGCCGAGCGATAAAAGGGGCTATTTGTTTGATGATGCCGGGGTCAATGTCATCAAAGCCAGAACTTTTGCCGTTCTTAAAAGTACCAGTGATCTTCAGAATCTCCTTATCTGAGACAGGATTTAGAAAAATTGACTTATCAAAAGGTGTCGAAAGGAAGTCAGAATAGGGACGCTGAGAATTAATCTTGCGAGCCAAATTAGGACCGATTTCAGCAAAGAATTTGTTGAATTTATTCGCAATCTCAGCCTTGTTGGAAATTTTGGAATCGCCATCAAAGAAGTAGTTTGGGGGTTTCTTCATATTATTGTTACCAATTATTTCATTAATGGTACGCCAAGTTTTATTAGTATTATTTTTATAGCTATCGAATTTTTCTTTATAATATTTAGTGCGTGAAGTACGTATAAGATGAGTGATTTTATTTCTATATTTAACATAGGAATTCTTGTTATATTCATTGGGCCTTTTCATGAAAGTTTTATAACGCTTGTTTCTGATATTAATGGATCTGATAATACCTTTAGTAATCCATGGTTTATTTTGTTTATGTTTATTTATTTTAGTGCTTTGTTTAGGCAGAGATTTATTGTAAATTGATGAAAATTTATCTATGAAGGTATCGTAAGCAATCTCCGCATCTTTCAGATTTTGCACTACTTCCCAATTTGATTTATTAAGAGCAATGCCCAGTGAAGCAATTGACTTTTTATTGATCAGACGTTTATTAATGAATACTTGTTTAGAGTTACTTCTCAGGCCCGTAGCCAGGGGGGGTTCGAGGGGTTCGATCGAACCCCCTAAATTTTTCAACGGTAAAAAAAAAAAAAGTAAGAGAAGAGAAGAGAAGCTTATATGCGTTATAACAATAGTAAAATGACCAATCTGCTCGTGGTTTTTATAACTAAATGAATTTTTTTTGTAAAAAATTGTTTAAAACCCTACGAAATGACCATTATATGTTCACTGAGCTGCTTTTTGGACTGTGCGATTATATGACAGTGCGAAATTTTGTGACCGTGCGATTTTTTTTTGACCTAACCCCCCCCACCCCCTACTTACGTGAAATTCACGAGGTGACTGACTGGGAAAAAAGTTGGGGCAACCTTTTACGAAAATTTTAGAAATCGAACCCCCTAATTGAAAAGGCTGGCTACGGGCCTGCTTCTGCTAGTATTATTTGGGGCATTAAGTACTTGAAAGATCGGAAAGTGGTCACCGATGTCTGAGAAGAGGATACCTGGTGTTATATTAAGGTTTAGCACATTAGTGAAGATATTGTCAATAAGAGTGGCTGATTTAGTTGTAACGCGTGTTGGTTTGTCAATAAGCGGATAAAAGGAAGATGAGTAAATAGCATCCAAGAAATCATTAGTCGCACCATGGGTTTTGTAATTCATGAGATCAAGATTAAAGTCGCCACAAATGAATGTGTTCTTCTTTTCATTGTTGATCAGGTCAAGACAAGTCAAGAGGTTTTCTTGAAATGGATGAGTGACTCTATCAGGTGCTCTATATATGGTGCCAACGATGGTATTTTGATGTTCAGAATCAATTTCAATGAATAAAGATTCGTAGTCGGTATTATGTAGTAGATCGAGATCCTTCCTAATTGAGTAATTAATATCGTCAGATATGTACATTGCGACTCCGCCACCCCTCTTGTGTAAACGGTCTGAATGCACAATTGAGTAGCCATTGATAGGTGGAGGCGCTGTTTGAAGGTTTAGCCACGATTCACTAAAACAGATGATTGAAAATGAATGGTTTAGAGTGTGAAGGTACTCAGAAATTGAATTACAGATTTTATTAAGACTACGTGAATTAATATGAAGAATACTAAACTTGCCATCGTCTAGTTTGGTGGTGTCATTAAAAGTATCACTAATATAGTATTTGCATTTATCATTATTGAGGTTGTTTGTGTTAGGTTCGTTATCATCATCGTTATCATCATCAATGTCATTTATATCGAAGGGGTTTATCTTAAGTGATTGAAGTCTATAAAGCGCCGGTATCCGCCATAAATTGCGCTCATGGCGCTTATGCATTTACAAACAAGTTATACAGTCAATAGAGCACAAAACATATCAGATGACTACAAAAAGATTATTTAGTAAAAGCCACTTTAAATAAGTGGGTTTTTAAGTTCTTTTTGAAACTGTTTATATTGCTGTTTAATCTGATGACAGCAGGTAAATTGTTCCATATTCTTGCCGCTGCAATCCCAAAGGCTCTGTTGCCCCACTGTGTTTTTGTACGATTTAATGTTAAAAGACCTTGCTCTGACGAACGAAGAGCACGCCCAGGAGTGTATGTTTGAACAGAGTCAGCAAGATATACGGGTGCTTTACCAAGTTATATTTTGTAGATGAGTAAAGAGTATTTGAAGACAATGCGTTGCTCCACAGGTAGCCAATGTAAATCAGCTAAGACAGGGGAGATGTGGTCAAATTTCCGAGTAAGTGTGATTAGTCTAGCTGCCATATTTTGTAACCGTTGAAGACGAGATAATAAGAAATCAGAAATACCAAATAAGAGAGAGTTGCAGGAGTCAATCCTAGACATTATGAGAGCATTTACAATGGTTTTCGCTGCATCACATGTAAGATGTTTCCGGACACGTCCAATGTTTCTTATTGACGCACATACACCCCGTGACACAGTAGACACTTGTTTCTCCATTGTTAAACCGCTGTCAAACATCACTCCAAGGTTGCGGACATCTAGAGAAGGTACAATGTTTTCCGAGCCAACTCTTATGGAAGGAATGTTGACTTTTGCCTTTTGGTAATTCGAAGCGATGATAATGAATTCAGTTTTGGAATCATTTAATTTAAGAAAGTTGGCATTCATCCAAGCGCGTATTTCATCAATACAGCTCTCCATTTTCTGAATTGCTTCATCGACATCGGCTTGTATCGGTTTGACAGACTTGTATATTTGTGTATCATCTGCATAAAGGTGATATGGTAGCTTGTGATTGCATATAATGTTTCCAAGAGGCTTAGTATATATGGGAAACAGAGCTGGTCCAATGCATGATCCTTGTGGTAAACCATATTCAAGGGGAGCAGCATCAGAGATGGCATTATTAATGCACACGGCTTGAGACCTACCAGTAAAATAGGACTTAAACCAGTCAAGTGCCACACCATCAACACCAATAGTGTTTTGCAAACAGGTCAGCAGCTTTTCATGGTCAATAGTGTCAAATGCAGCAGATAGATCAAGCAGCACAAGTAGGGTTATCTTACCATTGTCCATTTCTTGTAATACTCACTATGTACTTTGAGTAGTGCTGTCTCTGTGCTGTGGAATGCACGGTATGCAGACTGGTTGATTTCATGTAGGTTGTATCGTTGAATAAAAGGCAGTAATCGCGCTAAAACAACTCGTTCAAGAGTTTTCCCAAGAAAGACAGGTTGGATACTGGACGATAATTCTTTAAAATATTTGGATCCAGGTTCTGTTTTTTCAGGAGTGGGCGAATATGTGCATTCTTCAGAATATCTGGGAAAACACCCGAGTGAAGCGATTTGTTAACAATTTTTGTTATCACAGGCACTATTACATCTGCACATTTCGTAAGCAAAGATGTGGGGATGGGATCCAGTTCACATGATTTTGTAGGTGAATCAGACAGGATCTTGCTGATCTCATCTTCAGTTGCCACGGCTAATGTAGTTAGCTGCTGTGGCGGTGTCCATGTCTCCTCCTCTTTACAAGACCAATCATCAACAAGACTGAAACCATTTTCTCAGTGAAGAAAGTTGAGAAACGATTTGCCAGACTTTTATCGGATGTAGATTCTGGTAGAGGAGATACTTGGTTACGATGCAATAGCTTATCGGCAAGTCGAAAAAGTTGTTTCTGGTTCTTAGCGTGTGCAGTGAAAAGATCGCTATAATGATTACGCTTTGCTTGTTTTATGAGTGCGATTACTTTCTGCTTCTGTTGACAGTAAAGTTGTCTGTCGATTTCTAGCTGGGACTTCCGCCATTTCTTCTCCAACTGACGACGTTTTCGCTTACTATCACGAATGTCCACATTATACCATGACGTGTCAGCCCGAAGCTTTATGATACGCGTTTTTGATGGGGCATGTGAATCAAGAATGCTGCTTAGTTTATCTGTATATTCACGTGCCTGATGATTTACATGGTGATTTGATATTGAATCAAGTAGGTCAGATTTTGTAATATCACTGCAGAATGTTTCAACATCGATGGCGCTTAAATTCCTCGTGGTAATTGACTTAGTGGCAGCAGGTGGCTTTTTCAGATTCAGTTTACATGTAATTATATGGTGATCAGAAAGTCCGTCAATAACATTAAGGTTGGAGAATATTTGCGGATCACTAGACCGAGAGAGAAATAAATCCAGAATGTGACCATCAATGTGAGTTGGGACAGTCACATGATGTCGGATTCCACTATACAGTCATCAAAAAAAGTAACTATACAGGTAATAAATGTACTTTTAACACTAAAAATATATATCCTACCTAGAAATATTAAATCATAAAGATGTTGAGAAATTTATCTTCTTCAATATGAGATATTGCACGCTAGGATCGGTTGAATATTTAAGAAGCGACAATCCAAAATGTAAGGTAAAGTCACAATTTCAAATTCACATTTTACATTTCAACACGGGGAAGAGAATGACAGGTAGCGTGTGTGTGGCGTATTGATCCATCGGAACAATGCGGCCGACTGTCCAACCTGCGCATGTATCCCCCAATTGCACTACCGGTAATCAATAAGATACCCGTAGATTTGGTCTGCGTGTAGAAAATAAAAATGTGAAAATGAAAATCGGACTTCGCCCTACATTTTTGAGTACCACTTCCTCAATAATCACCCGATCCTAGCGTGCAATATTTCATATTAAAGAAGACAAATTTTTCGACAACTTTATAATTTAATATTTTTAGGTAGGATATATATTTTAAGAGTTAGAAGCCCATTTATTACCTGTATAGTTACTTTTTTTTGATGACTGTAGAGTGATAACCCTGGCTAGGGCCTGTAAATAAGGTATGATATTGATTGGAGAATAAGGAGATTACTGCCCTGATCACTAATTGTACAACTTACCATTACGGTTTCTCTCCAACTCCTGTTTACTACCATTCCATCTCTTGGACTGAATTTGCTGTTGCAGAAGGTTGTATCTCCTGGACTGAATCTGCTGTTGCAGAAGGTTGTATCTCCTGGACTGAATCTGCTGTTGCAGAAGGTTGTATCTCTTCTTTCATGTCACATTGTGGGCACTTGAGTTTAACACCATCATCTGATGGGTAACACTCTGATCTGCAAAAATAATGTCCATTCCTGCACTTGAACCATTCCCCCATTAGGAACAAAGGCGGATTAAGCCTATGCTTGGCAGGCATTGAAATCAAGACACGTGTCCTTTTCTCTTCTCTCCCAAAGAGGCCTTGGTAAAGTTTATCTAGACTCTTCTGTACGCTCTCATACCTTTGAACTGTGAATCCACCTGGTAGACAAATCATCTTCATGATCTTTGTAGCTGCTGTTGATATGTCCTCTTCTGAACAGGTTTGGTTGCGTGAATCTTTACTCAGTGTTTCAAGTAGTTCACAACAACAACCCACTCTGCGAAATTCCCCTGTAAAGTCGTCAAGCAATTGGTCACTGCACAAACCTGACACTTTTGTGGTATCTTGAATTGAATCTTGAAGAAGTTTTTGGATATTGTTAATGAGTAATTCAGATTTGGTGCTAATTCCGTATGAATCCTCCACTTTGCTTGTTATTGTTAGCCTTTCCAAACGTTGTGTTAGTAATTGTTGTGTGATTAGTATTTCATAAATCCACACTTTTGCTTCAATTTGAGGTGATCTGTCAAAAATGGATCCTTTGAAAAACTTTTCGTAAGTAGGAAAAAGTATTCGGTCTATCTTTGCACCCTTACTAAGAATCTTGCTCTCTTTTTCTACAATAATTGTTTTGATCGCCTTCAAGTCAGATACCCATTCTGTAGTGATGCCTGAGAACCGACTGTTTTTAACCCTCTTGCCACATTTTGGACAGTTGATGGGTTTAACTGCTAAATATCCTTTGGAATTATCTAGATCAACGGTCAGTGACTGCATGGCTATGATGTGATTGCAAGATAGTTTGATGTAGCACGGATCCGTCTGTACTGTATACTCTGGAAAAATAGCCATTACTTTATCTCTGTCACAGTATCGGCAAAGAGAAATGCATGGTTCGCCACACAGACCTATACATCGGTGTCCACATGACAGCTTCTTCTCGCATGGTTTATCACACCCTGAGGAGGAAGGGGAGTGCTTACATGGTGATCGTCTATCCAATCTCAACATTCTTTGATGTTCATTATCCTGACCGTATAAATGATATCTATCTGACAGAGCATAGCACTTCTCTACACATAAACGTTTACATTTACAACCACAAAGTAGTGTCCGTTGACATTGCTGTTTACAAGGTCCATGAATTCGTCCACCAATGCATTTTCTGCAAGCATCTGCACACATGTGTCCACACTGAAGTAAAGTGTCGCATTCAGCAAGACATGTCGGCTGCAGATGCTCCTCTAATATGTTTCCACCATCAATACCGCTTCCAATATCACCATAGTGGCCTTCACATTGTTTGCATGGATGACGACATCTGTGTCCGCAATCCAATAGTTTTGTGCAAATGTTGTCACAATCTTCACGTGTAGGTTTCTCATAGCACTCCATTGATTTTTTCCTTTGATGTCCACACTCTTCAATTGTCTTACATACTTTGACATTACAACTATTTGTACATGGCTCTTGACATTGGTTTTTGCACCCGTGTCCACAGGAAAGCAACAGCTCACATTCAGCGTCGCATTTACACGCCTCACTGCATGATACCACACACGGGTGTCCACATGCCATAGTCTTGGAACATTTATTATTCCGGCAGATTTCAGTACACTTCTCTGAGCATTTCTTTTTACACCCATGCCCACATTTTAGTTTTCTCTTGCATTTGACTTGACATAAGGCCTTGGTTATGTCATCCGAACATGCAAGTTTGATACGATGTTTGCAATCTGGTAGAACCTTTGTCAACATGGCAGTACACTTTTCATTACATGGCTCACCACACTGCCCATGGCATGGGTGGCTACAAGAAAGCCTTTGTTTGCATTTTGCTATGCACTTGAAATCCTTTGGATGGACACTACAAGGTACAACTTGTTTATGCTTGCAGCCAGGAAGTGTTTTTTCCTTTTCCAACTCACATTGACTCGGACATGGCTCACCACACCTCTTCAAACATGCATGGCCACATGGAAACATCTTTCTGCATTTCTCCTGGCAGACATGTTCGCTTGTAGTGATGTTGCATCCGATCATCTGCATGTGCCGACATTTTGGCATTTTCTTTTTCTTTGATATGCCACATCTGCAAGTTTCACCGCAGAGTCTGACGCATAGATGGCGACATTGGAGTTGTTTTTTACACGGAACTTGGCAGATGTGATCTTTGACATCAATGTAGCATGAAATAGTCTGTCGATGATTGCAGCTTGTCATTGTTTTCTCTTTTTTCTTCTCACATTTGGTTTCACAAGGTTCCCCACAAGTTTTCGTACATTTGTGACCACATGTCAACTTCCTTTTACAAGGTGCTGTGCATGCAACTTCAGTTTTATCTTGATGGCACTTGATAAACATGGAATGGTTGCATTTTGGCATTTTGACTTTCATTTTTGCTTGACACTGCGTTGTGCATGGATTATGACACAATTCCTGACAAGTATGACTACACTGCAACTTCTTTGAGCATTTCTTTATACACTTGACATCCTTTACATCTATACAACATTCCAGCATCTTCTTATGCCCACAATCTGAAACCTTCTCAGTTTTCACCTTACATTTGGCTACACAGGCTTCATGGCATTTGTTCTTGCATTTGTGCGTGCAGGATAACTTTTTTGAGCAAGGGCTTTTGCATATAATGTTTTGAACATCTGTCCCACATTTGACCTCCACTTTGTGCCCACATCCAGGAAGTATCTGTTCAACTTTTGTGCGACACTGACAAGGAAGGTGGCAAGACTCCAGACAGAGATGTCCGCATGTTAGTGTCTTGTTGCAGATGCTGGAACATGTGGCTTCTTTAGTATCAACACAGCATTTCATATGCTTAGTATGTCCACAGCCAGGGAGAACTTTGTCCACAAGTTTGTCACACTTACAGGGATCCTTGCAGAGTTTGTGACAAGTGTGTCCACATGGTAGCTCCTTTTCGCAGTTGGATTTACAAATGGCGTTGTCTACATCACCACAAGGTAGTGTCACTTGATGACCACATTTCAGTGTTGTGTCAACTTGTGTGGTACATTCTGTAGTGCAGGGTTCAATGCATTGATTTCTGCACTCGTGTCCACATGGAAGAAGTTTGGAACATCTCTCAACACATGCAGGGTACCTTAAAGACTGAATTCGCTTTCTCAGCATCTCAGAACCGTATTTCTTCATGGAAATGGAAGACACTTTCGACTGTTTAGTCTTACGATTGTTTTTGCACATAACCGTCACCTTGTGAGCACAATCTGGGAGCGTTATTTCAACTTTCTCAGTGCAGGAAGCTGTAAGGCAAACTTGACCACACTCCCTACTACATGCATGTCCACATTCTAGTGTCTTTTCACAGGGATCTGTACAGTATCTCAAATAGCAAACTTGACCACACTCCCTACTACATGCATGTCCACATTCTAGTGTCTTTTCACAGGGTTCTGTACAGTAGTATCTCAAATGGCAAACTTGACCACACTCTCTACTACATACATGTCCACATTCTAGTGTCTTTTCACAGGGCTCACGACATTTCCATGAATCATATTCACGGCATGGCATACTTTGTTCATTACCACATTCTGACATGATCTTTGTGACTATGACATTACATCTGCACGTATCCTTGCACACCTGTTGGCAAGAATGGTCTCGGATGCATGATTTACTACATGGTTGCCGACATTTATGGCGAGATAGGCAAATAGATCCACATGCTTCTGGGCAGATATGACCACATGTCAACTCCTTTTCACATGGTTCTTTACACTTCCACGTTTCAAACTGATGGCAAGGAACAGCTTGTTCATGTCCACATTCATCCATAGTTTTATCTACAATCTCTGGGCATTTGCATGTCTCCTTACACTCTAGTTTGCAAGGGTGATCTCGGATACACAATTTTCTACATGGTTGCTGACATTCTGTGAGAGATATGCAACTTTTTCCACATGCTTCTGGGCAGATATGACCACATGCCAACTCCTTTTCACATGGTTCTTTACACTTCCACGTTTCAAACTGATGGCAATGAACAACTTGTTCATGTCCACATTCATCCATAGTTTTATCTACAATCTCTGGGCATTTGCATGTCTCCTTACAATCTAGTTTGCAAGGGTGATCTCGGATACACTCTTGAGCACATGGTTTGAGACAGATATACTCCTTGTGTTGTGGATCCAATAAATGGCATGATTTAGTACATACATGACCACATTGTAAGCGGTATTCACAGGGTCGCGAGCATCCCCCATCAGGCGTAGCAGTGAAGTCTTCATCACATGCGACATTGGTGACATGAGAATGGTTTTTACACACCAGAGGTAGTTGCTGTCCTGTGTGTTGCTGCTCTGTCAGAGTCTCCATTATGTCTCTCCAAAGTTTACTTTTTTCTGCTAGTAATTGCAAGTTGCCAATGCAGAATAGACCTTTCTTTGCACGTGACAATGCTACACAGATTCTATTATCAACCTTCAGGAACCCTACATCGCCTTCTTCGTTGCTGCGCACTAGTGACAGAAGAATTATGTCATTCTCCTCGCCTTGGTAATTATCAACGACACACACCTTAACTCCGTTAAAGGTGTCTCTGTCCATTTGACTCTTGAAGTTTAACAACTGTCCAGTGTACGTTGTCAATATGGTGATTTGTGATGGTGAGTAGCCCTGTTGTAACAAGTAACGACACAGTCCTACCAAAAAAGTGGCTTCATGAGTGTTTGATCTACTCTTCATATCATCCACCTCATTCTCCAATTCATTGTGTTGAATGAAGAACATGTTGTGACATACTCCACGGATGTTCTTGTACTTCAGGATTGATTGATGGTCGTCAAGGTTTTGATAGAAGTGACGTTTCATCAAGATTGATATCTCTGGACGCATCCGATGTTGCAGATGTAACTGCTGACAAGGTAGCCTGTTGTTGATCATGCGTTCGAACAGTGAAACATCAAGCTTGAACTGTTTGGCCAAGCGGTATACTGTAGGATTAGGACGCAGCTGTTGATGATCTCCAATCAGTATCAGATGCTGACATTCATCACTCAGGGTTGTGATAATGTGTGCCTCAAGTACCTCAGCTGCTTCTTCAACGATAATTATCCTTGGCTTGATGTGCTGCAGCAAAGATCGATTCTTGGCAGCTCCAGTTGTCGTCATACCAACTACTTTTGCCTCTTTCAGAATCTTCTCATCTTCTTCGATATCAAAATCTTTCTGCTGTTGTGAAAGTCTTTGATAAATGTGTTGAGATTGACAGATTGTCTTCTCCTGCGCTTTGACGTATCTTGCTAACCAACACCGATACAGGCGCCAGCGAAACCTTGGATGCACACGCCAAACATTGTCAACATTGGAAGCATCCTGGTCTGGAAAGATGTCATCAGGTCTTCCTAGTTCAGAGGTGACTATTCTTTCGACATTTTTTCTAGGTTTTGCTGTCAACATCTCATCAGTTAGTTGCATCCCAACTACAAAGGCAAGTTGTTCAAGTATGGCTTGTTTACGCGCTCTCTGGTCAGCCATCATAACTGGATCCTCTTCTTCCATTTGTCTTAGTTGTGCTATCAGTTCGGCTTCTCCTAAAACATTAATATTACCGTCATCATTATGTGTCTCCATCTGAAGCCTGCCTTTCTCTTCATTGTTGCGTTTTTGTTTAACCAATGCATAGTGTGTGAGCCCTAACCAATTCGTCATGAAAGTCTGTGAAACATTTCTCTCCTTTACTGATTGCTTTCTTGTTGCAGTGAGACTATCAAAATGAGCTTTCTCCATATATGGTCTCAATGTAAACTCTGTGAGAATGCCAGAATAAGCCAAGTCTAGTCGATATTGGGCATTTTCAAGTACTTTCTTCAAACGATCATGATCTTGGAACACTCTTCTATGGTGACCCCCTGCTTTTCGTCTCTGGTAGCGTAGTTCATTCAAGTTGCGATCCTTCATTTTTTCTGAAGAAGAACCTCCCCCAACGCGTATAATCTGTTTTTCAAATTCATAGATTCCCTCCAGGAACTGATCTAGAGCATGGTTTGTGTAGCAGACAACAAGTATTGGCCGATGATCCACAGTGCCTTCGATATCACCTTCAATAGTGCTCCATGCATGTCTGTTCAACAGTAGAGTCTGGACTATTTTTAAGCCAACATACGTCTTGCCTGTTCCAGGTGGCCCTTGAATGAGGGAAAATTCCCTGCTGAGAGCGGTTTGAAATGCAGTCAGTTGAGATTCATCAAGATGCAGTGTTTCAGCTGCTGGCCAGACACCAGTCTCCAGTAGTGGAACCCATCTTGCTTTTGCTGTCTTGATTTGTTGGATTTTCTTCACTACCTTGGAATCTAGTTGTAAGTCTTGGTATTCCATGTCAGTAGAATCTTCATCGCTTTCTTCTGGAAGAGTGTCAGAAGGAATGTCATCCGGAGAACTGCCATCAGAAATATCTCCACCCTGTGATGCTCCAGGGAGATCCGACAGTTGGTGGTAGCCTTGATCCCAAGTAAGATGTCGTAGGTCATAATAAGCTGTCTTCTTATCTGAGAGATAGCATGGAAGTTGAATTTTCCGAGTAACAGACACAATGTATTTCTCCATGGGTATTGATGGTGTGTTGCCATAGAGATCTTGCTGTGCCATTTCCTGAAGTCCTAGTAAGACTGGGCGATATTGTTCAAAATAAGCTGTAGTCTCTGCCATTAGAAATGATTCATTAGGGGTAATACCAATTACATCAGTGAGTATATTGAAACGCACCATCAGTCGTCCTGCTGCTAACTCATGTATATCACGTTTTTCAACGATGGCAAATATGACAGAGTGGAAGTCATCCTTCGTTAAACAAACAAGGGAGCCGGTAATCAGTCTTTTGGACATTTTCCAGTTAACTCGTGATAGGGGTTTTGTATCAAATTTAATGATATGTCCAATGCCATCTTTTCCAACCAAAGGATTGAGAATCTGGACTCCGGTATAAAGTCTCAAGTCTGCTAAACGTTGACGATGACGATGACGATGACGATGTTTGCGTTCATCAGGGTTGTTTTGCTGCTCTAAATACTGTGATATTCCTTCACGTAATGGAGCCACAAAATCCTCTCGTAGCAAGCGATACTGTACATCCAGGTAATGATTGACATCTACATATTTGCCAGTCGTCAAATTCTGACGTAGGAATGGTTGCTGGTCTTTTTTTAGCTCTTTAGCTTCAGGAAGTAGTGGAATCTTACGAAAGTCATCTGGTGGAGGCTTATAATGGGCTTTCAAAACAGACTGTTTTACTCTGTCACTTTCATCTGTTGCCAATGTGTGATACAGATCTTTCATATCTGAGAGACGTGTCTGAATGTCTTGATAACTTTCGTCTTCTTTGCCTTTTTGCATCACTAGACTCTCCAAAAGAACAACAAGGACACCAACCTCAGAGCAGGAGCTCGGAATATGCTGCAATAATGCATGCATTAATACCATTGCTTCATTGAGTATTGTTTGAATGGAATCTCTGTTGCCATCATCATGATGTGTGGTGCTAAGAAGACTAATCATCAGTTGTTGTAAATGCTTAGTCAGGTATGTTGAATTCAAAACCATAACTAGCAAGCTATTCAATAGCATCTGTGAGCTAGTACACTGACAGGCTTTGGCCAATGCTTTCAGTAACAGTAATTGGACTTGTTCAGTAATGATCTGTTGCTTTAGGAGTTGTTCACATCCACTATCCTCTGCCCCAAATTGCATGACTATCTCTCTTGGGGTCAAACTTGAAAGATGCATCAAAGTCTGGACGGTAAGGGTTTTAATCGTTTTCTTTTGATAGTTGGAAGTCCTATTGATAGTACGTTGTGATCCACTCCCTCTACCCATCTCAAAGCCAACATTTCCCCTTCCCCTTCCCCTTCCCCTTCCTGCTTCATAAGAAATGCCCCTCCCGGGGATGCCAGGATTCTTGTTGCGATCTTCAGATGCATATCTTTCTTGATTTATCGTTCTTCTTTCTGCTGCTGAATGTGGTCTTTGAGCACTTCCTTCCCAAACTCTACTTGGGCTATTAAACTGTTTATTGATTGCTGGTCGATCGGCATTATAAACTGTTTGCTGATTTTGAGAAGTGGATGATCGCCAATTTTGTCGCGGCGAAAAATCGTTTGGAAAAACACTATGATTGCCACTACGGTTGAATGAGTTGTTGGGCATATCCTGTCTTGTACCCCTCTGACAATTGCGTGGTCTATCTTGAATCGGATGATGACCAAAGGTCTGATTATTCCTATAAGATAATAGATATGGCACATAAAACATGCATTGTACTTTAGATAAAGTCATGTTTTGTTCTCTCTTTTTCATGAATCATCCTAAAATGTGTGATATTATTATAGAGAATAAATAATACGAGGGTCGGTCAATAAATAATGAAAGTGATCATGTGGTATGTGATGCATGAGTGATTCTATTGACCGATAGTGTGATCAATATGAACCTTTGTCTTTCAAACAATATACTTTTGGATTTCTAGGTATGAACTATGACGTCATAGCATTAGCTTAAAGTAACTACACTCTGGACACTGCCTGAAATATGTCAATATTTGGCTGGATATGTAATAGGTTGAAATATGGGTTGATTGATTCATTTGCGTATATCTCGACAACGTAATCATAGAAACAGATAACACTCGGTGAATAGTAAGAACACACAATGATCTCTACAAACAAGAAGGGACCATCTCAAATACGTTTTTATTAAGGAAAATCCGCAACGATAAACCATAGAAAACAACAAAGGATAAAGAACAATGGAGGGACTATAATTAAATAAATTGTTACGCCGGGATGTAAAGCAAATATAGTGGGGATTTCAAAAGGAGCTGATCGTAAAATTTCCTCAAACCGTTGGAATTATGTGATGATTACTTAAACAATACACATCTAGTATCTCTAAAGATAGCAGTAATAAGAGAGGTTGTGGCAGCCATATTTGACTGATACATTCATGTATATCTTTATTTTGATTATCAAAATAATTATACACATTAATGATTTGAGCCTTTTTCAATGTTTCTGATTATATTTTGAAGGCACAGTAAGATTTTATCTGGCAAATATCATGATTTTAGCCAGTCAAAATTATCTGCTGTCTGGGCATGGGCATATTTTCTGTATGTTTTATATTCATAATAAGTTCCGTTAATTAGTTACCTATCCTATGAAAACGCCCAAACTGGTTAAAATTCTTGGTTTTTCCTAATTTATTTGATTTTCGGCAACATAAGTCACTCACTGATTGGGCATTTTTCAATAAAACATGGGCTATTTTGAAATACCGATATTTGTATACTTTTTATTCAATTGCTTCTCCTTACTTTTTCCTCTTATGCTACATATTTCAAACTACACATGGATTAAAGTTATTGTCTTAGGTTCATAATTATGCAAACAAATAATTTGGATTTACCTGCTTATGGGATCATGTTATGCAATCTTCTTACCAAGTAAGTGTTTCATACAAACCATTCAAATTTCCTGCCAAATAACAGATTTAGCTGTGTCCCAAGTGTATTTACTTTAAAAGATGCTATGATGTCATAGTTCATACTTAGAAATCCAAAAGTATGTTTGAAAGACAAGGTTCATACTTTGTGTTGATCACACTATCCCTCAATATTTGTTTATTTAATTTTTTCTTTTTTTTTCTTTTTTTTCTTTTCTTCTTTCTTCTTCTACTTGACAGCTGACATAAACAAACACCCCTTCTTCTACTTGACAGCTGACATAAACCAACACCCCATCAATCATTGCACAGGAAAGAGGGGTGTTAGTTTAATTGCCGTTGTTTCTGTTCCAAGACTATTTTTCCAGGATTGTCTTCACAAAGTGCAAACAAAATAATCTAAATTTGGGTTTTCTTTCATAACTCAAACACGGAATGTTGTCTGAACAACTTCATATTACACACAATTTTAGATTGAGCTTTTTAGATTGAGATTTACCTAATATAATGGGGTCGATAACTTTGATTTGTAGTCTCTTCCTTTTCTCTCCAAGATCGCGCATGTGTAGAGCATCCTGGGGGAATACCAGATCGAGCACCCGATATAGTTATTCTGTAAAATAATTATGCAAATAAGACACCATTAACTGAAGAAAACCCATATATTTATGAAATGTAAGTTTTATTGCAAATCTAAGGTATCTGTCAGGTGTTTTAAAAACAGGCTACTTCTTAATGCACCTCTAGGAAGTGTCTGTGGTCATCTTATGTGTATTCAGCACTCATTTTAACTGGGGTATGGCCATTTGTTTTGAGCTACCACCCAAAAAGGGTGGCAGCGGCATTGCATTTTTGGTGATGAATCATCATTCTCTAATTCAACAGCTAAATAAGGTAGAGCTATAATGGTTTGTCATCTGAAAGCCAATACATCTAGCTACATTGTCTGAATAAATCATGTATTTCTGTCACTCTTTGGTTTAGATGTGGTTAATTATATTTTGAAAGTCAAAGGTTGCGGCGGTGGTGGTGTAAGCAAACTCAATGCGGGAAATGGAAAATGTTCCCAAGTTTACGTTCAATTTACAATAACTTCTCATTCCTGTATGGTACAAACATGATTTTGGTTTAATTGTAAAGGTTATCTTATATTCTATAAGTCGTTGTTTGAACAAACGTGTCAATTATTATGTAGTACCTGTAATCTTGAAAAAATTGCATTGTCTTTCTCTCTATTCACTACTCCATGAACTTGCCTAATTCATTGGTTTTATATAAATTACTATAAACAAAAATATTTACCTATGATCGTTATCATAAGTACACAATAACATTGTCATTCATAACATGTTAGCATGTAAATTCCTATGGCATATTTGGATTTCTTATGAGATCTCCGCTCAGAAAACTTAATACGGGGTAGTAGTTATTGCGATGCTAATTCGAATCTAAAATATTTAAATCTGGAGATGCAACGGAAAGAGGGGGGCATCAAATGGGGCAAGTCTTCTGGCCGGAGGGCAATAACAGACTCTTGTTTGTCATTTCATCAGGGGAGCCTTCTGGCACGGGGGTGGGGGCAAATGCCCCTACATCCTCTAGTTACGCCCATGTTTTTAAGTGTGTATAAATACCTATGAAAGGAATCATCTGTGATATTATCTTCATTCTCTCGCCAGGAACGTTCACGTCCACGTCCACGCCCACGTCGTCCACGCCCACGTCCACGTGTAGAGTGTGCCTCAGGAACTTTAGGTCGAGCGCCTGACGAAGCCATCTGTACAAAATAAACATGAATATTGGATGAGAAAAACTGACCACGCTGACCTCCATATTGTTTTGGTTAAATATTGGAGTCAGTGGTGTATGTATAAGTTTGTCATATATTGGAGGCAAAAAATAAAAGGAGCAAGTGAACCAACAGACCTCAAACAAATGGTTGCCCACAAAAGCATTCAAATGTTTTTTGAAGCATTTTCCTTTATATTTACATGCTGATGACACTTCCAAAATTAATCGAACCAAATACTGTAAAAGCTGAAATTTTCGCGGAGGTTTTATTTTCGCGGTTTTCGCGCAAAATATTTTTCCGCGAAAATTATAACACGCGAAAATATTGTTTTGAACATTCATGCAGTGCATCCAGAAGGTCGCCCGCGAAAAAAAACAATTCGCGAAATGTCTATGATATCAAAATGCGCGAAATTATCTTTACGCGAAAATGTTGGCTTTTACAATATTGGGGTAATTTCCCTTTTACTCCAACCCCCTCTTTACTGGCTACGCCACTGAATCAAGTATGTGTTTTCACCCTGACCTGAATATTTGTCATTGTAATGCCCAGGTTTCTTGTGACTTTGTGCTTTTGTATTAATTCTTATGTAGTTTCTTACGACCACTATTTATATGAAGCTCAATGCAAGGGTAGGTGTGCTATAGATGACATTGTTAATGTGTACTCGAGCACTACCTCCACACCCCAGATCTCAACCAGCAAATTATACACATGGAAAAAAGTATCGCACCACTTTTTTTTCTTTGAAAAGTGCAAATGTGGCCTCGAATTTTGCCACCATGGTGTGATATTAAGGTGCTTTTTGTTTGCGTAAGCTGTCCAACAAAATGTTGGGCAATAAAAGAGCCACATTTGAGTTTGTGACGTAATCGATGTAATGTTTTTTCAAGGCCAAGGGGAAAATGCATGATTTTGTCCAGAAACATTCATGAAACAAGTTTGGGTATAACGCGATATTGAATAGACTTTAAAAACTTAAAATAGTCATTATATTAGTCACCGTTGATATTGTTTTTGTTTATTTGACCTAGGTCAACACCTTCGCAATATTGCTTTTGTCATTTGAACTTCTTTAAAATTTGACCTATTTTGACCTTAGACCCCATAACCGTTGGGCGTACGAAAAAGGGAGTTTTTTTTGTTTAATTTGACCCCAGATGACCTTTGACCTTGGAATACTTAAATGTGTTACCAAAGATTACAACTTTAGAGATTAATCATCGGGCCTCTCATCGGGCCTAATCATCCGCATGAACGAAAACATGGTGATTTTTTCAACCACATAGGGCCTAATGAGCTGCTCTATACAAAATCAGGGGTGGATTTAGGAGGGGCCGTGCGCCCCCCATCCCTCTTATTTTGACACCGCGCCTTTTTGACATGGCGCCAGAGCCCCCCTTTCTTTTGACAGCGGCGGCCGGCGGGCCGGGGCGGAAAACGTTAAAATCATGTAAAAACATGTAAAACGTGAAAAAATGTGTAAACAAACCGCCTTCTTTTCAACCCACGCATGGGGCTCTGCCCCCTTCACCCCCGCTTTGGTGCCCCCTCCCTTTTAAGAAATCCTGGATCCGCCCCTGAAAATTAAATATATGGAGTGCCGAGTGGATATAATATCTTCATTAAAAATGTTGGTGTCCCTATCAGGGTTGCACAAAGTTGTTTCTTCCCCAGGAGCAAGGTTTTGAGCTTAACATTTCCCCACCATACTTAAAGGTTTGATACAAATCAGATTATAATAACATATGTTAGCTATTATAGTGTTGTTTAGATGTATCAGTACCATAGTAATAATGAATTTTACATTTGAGAAGAATTATGGTTTGCCATAAAAAAAATGACCTCCATATTGTTTTTTGTTGGCATGAAAAAACTGATTTGCGCGAAACGCGTAATTCTTTATGTGGCATTTTACGCTAAAATTATCAAATGTTATCTAATTTATTAAGAAAATGTGCGCGAAGCGCGAAACAAATTGCCTTTTTATGCTAAAATTGTCAATTTTATTCTAATTTTAACTAAATAGGGGGGGGGGGGAGGTGGTGTGTGCACAAATATCTTTTGGGGAAATGCCCCCCCCCCCCCCTTGCCCCCTGTAGCGTCGCCACTGGGGAAAAGCAATAAAACAATAAACACATTAGTATCCTGCAACCACAGCTCATAACCCAAGTTGCATTTTTTTCTCTTCATCTTTTTTTACCTCTTTTCCCAATAGGCCTACTTTTTCCTTTTCCACTTGGCATGATTTCCCCAATTCTGCTCATTATTTCCCGGAGCGGTGCTCCCTGCTCCCGCACTTTGTGCAACCCTGGTCCCTATTGACCCCAGATTTTACAAATTTTACATAAAAAAGGACTAAAACCATTAAATGAAAATTCCTTCCAGAATGTTTTACCAATGGGAGCAGGAATGTTTCGACCACACCATTTTGTCATTTTTTTCGGACAGGACACCTTTATGTTTGATACCTTGGGCTCAAAATTTGTTCTTTCAGATCCACTGAACCATTTCCTGAACACTATTATATATTGCTCTTTCAACATTTGGAAAACGAAAACAAATAGTATACATCAAATACAAAACAAATGAGATTGCAAACACTTTTCCCCCATTTTTGTCCCTATTCACTCGTTTTACGGTATGTAAAAATGCCAAATTTGTTTATCATAGCATGAACGTTCCTTTCACATACCCCCCCCCCCCCCCCCCCCCACAATCAATAGTATGAGGAAACAGGCTGAAAACGAAAACAAATAGTATACATCAAATACAAAACAAATGATGAGATTGCAAACACTTTTTCCCCATTTTTGTCCCTATTCCCTCGTTTTACGGTATGTAAAAATACCAAATTTGTTTATCATAGCATGAACGTTCCTTTCACATACACCCCCACCAATCAATATTATGAGGAAACAGGCTGATGGTTGGCATGGCAAATTGGGTGACTCGATATTAATAGGGGAAAAGGGGGTGACTTTATACATTAGACCTATCAAGTGTTCGAACAATATTTGCTAACATTGTGGGTGCTGGGTATTCCCCATTCATGCAATAGCCTAATCATCGATGCTGTGCGATTTATCTTTGCCTGTTGTATAGTAAACAGGGAACTCCCCTTCGGTGTGTATGGACAATGGATTGCACCATAACAAACTGAATGGATCGTGTCAAATAGGGATGTGTAAAAATAATTCCTAAATATATCGAACTTATTATGTTAACAGCTGGATGATCATAACTTATCTTTAAAACAATGTGTTGCCTATCGGTCCGGTATATTATATTAAAACCATGGCTCATTCTAATTTATATATTCAGGTTCAATGAAGGCATCTACCAGGGTCATTCAATAAGTTCTACCTCCTACCTTGGTCTGAGTACTGGTTATACTTTTCTGGAGATGCAGACGTGAAAACCGAAGGTACATTTAATGTGACGGAAACAGATGAAAAAGAGCAAAATATATCCAAAGTGCTTGCCATTTCACCAAATTCTAATAGACACAATGTACCTATCGGTCATTGCCATTCCAAACTTAGATATCTTTTTAACAGACTTTAAACAATAAAAGAACTGATTTGCCATCATTACATCATGATTACTATTTAGCCAGAACCAGATATCAGAACAAACGGATATCAATTAGCATTTACTATAAATGTGTAGTCATGATTCAGAGCTATAATCATGAAAAATGTCACGAGGCTGACATTATTAGCGATGTTATGAGAGAGGAGGTTGAACTTATGGAATGACCCTCGTAACAGCAACATTATAAAACTGTCACACTCTCCGCGCGCCCTGTGGCAGTCCCACTTGTTTGGGTACGCACATGTAAGGCTGTAAGCAGACCCGTAAGGAATTTTCTGGTGGTGGGGTAGTCTTCTTCGTATAACTTACTGAGACCGCTCCCCATTCTCTGATCTCACCCCGTGTTTGGGCGGATGGGGGAGGTTTTGGCAAGGTGAAGTATCAGATATCAGGCCTCAGGTGTTGTTCGATAGTGTGACAGTGAAAAGAAACACAGAATACGAGGTAGACTAGCGAATTTGGCAAAAGTAGACCTTTCATCATAATTTAAAGGTAGATGACCCGATCACATTCCGATTTTCAACTTGAAGTTTTCTATTCTACATGAAAGGTCATCCTTAAAAAAGTCGTGTTCCAAAGTTTGAGTCGCATAGCTCTAATGGTTCTTATTTTAGACGCACAAGATGCTGTGAACTGTACCCATTGAGTAGTACACCAACTATATCGGTGGTTACCACCATTCGCGGTAATTCGACGTTATTTCATCGATTTCTCCGTAATTATACCGATTTAGGCCGTCAAATTTCAGTATGATGATGAGAAAAATACGAGCTTTCATATGATATGAAAATCTCCGTATGTTTGAAATAATTCTGTGTTACGAAAATGTGATCGGGTCATATACCTTTAAACCTTTTGCCAACAAAACATAGAAAAGCCTGGCTGTATGTAAGACATCCACTCCTTTCAGCTTCCCTCTCACCCAATGACCTCATAGTCATAGTTTGAGAGTAAATATAACCACTCTTATAATTATACCCAAACCAGTTTTAATTATTAAAAATGGAAAATTTCTCACCTAAAGTGTCCAGTGGTGGCACTATATACGGGAGGAATAGCATAAAACTGGTCAGAAATGTCTGGTTTTGGACAAATTAATCTAATTGCAGGCAATTTTTACAATAAAAGCCCAAACTTTTCACTTTCATGACTTAGCAAGAAATACAGTCAAAAGAAAAGGCCCTTTGCATTGGAATAATATTACTGATGACTTCAGGAATGCAAAATCTATCAACATATTCAAGACAAATTATAAATGCTATCTTTTATAAGTAATTCTTTGTTCTATTGTATAGTACGTAACCTATTTTTCATGTATACATTATAATTGTAATTTATCTAATTGCCATCATCTCTGCCAACGTTTGTGTTTGTCTCCACTTGTCCTGTCCGGTTCTGTTTTGCACAAATCCTGTCCTGTCCTTTGTTTGTACCCGTCATGTTGATAGTAAACTTAAGGTATAACTATGTATTCCTGTAGTGACCATAATTATCGAGCTCTGCTCTTTCTGGTTTTCCCGCCATTGCTTTCGACTTCATGACTTGTTTAATATTATGTGATGTTGGTAAAATAAACTGAAACTGAAACTGAAACTTTCTTTGAAGGTAATTTGTTCTCATCCAACCCTTATTTTGGGCATGCATCTTTTATCGCGCGTAATCATAGGCGTGCGCAGGATTTTTTTACCCGGGGGGCTTAAAAATAAATTTCATTGGTTCGCACCGCTATCCGCGGTAACGAGTCTCAGGGGGATGTGCCCCCTTGGATTGGATTTTTGGCTTGGATTGGATTTTTTGTTGTTGGAATATTGGCTATTGTCAAAAGAAAGCCTTAACCGGGAGTTTAACAAACCGTTCCTGAAGCCATGTTGTTAAGTTTCACTTATAATATGAAACTAATTTGCGCGTAGCACGCCAAAAATGTCTATTTTAACACTAAAAAGGTCCAGAAAACGTTTCTGAAGCCATCTTGTTCCAATTGAATAACAAAGTATTATGAAAATAATTGGCGCGAAACGCGCAAAAATTTGCTATATGTAAAAATAAAGGTTTAGAAAAACGTTCTTGAAGCTATCTCGTTAAGCTTCAGGGGCACCCAACGAGGTTTCCTGGCAAATATCTGCTCCCAGTCCCATCCAATGATGTTTAGAATCTGGCTGGTTCTGTTTTCTTATCAAATAAATTCCTGTCTGGCAAACGATTTTTTAAGTCATAACAATCTAGCTGGCTGGCAAGTTTTAACACGGCTAAAATAAGGAAAAACCTCAGCTGTGCACACATTTGTTAGGCAACGATAAGCTATCGGCGGCGTATAGTCCCGGCCCCCATAGCCGGGATAACGCCCCGGCTACTGTCCCTGTGCAAGCCCGTTGGAAGTGGGGTGCTTGGGGTGCTGCAGCACCCTAATATTTTAAGATGTTTGAAAAAAATGTACAGTGCGTGTCCAATAATAATAAGTTCAAGGAGGGAAGGGAAGGGTAGGCTTACTGATCTATATTTTTTTATAAAAAGTGTATTACACTACACAACGATTTAAAATGACCAAAGTAGAAATCGCACCTGTACTCCACAATTTGTTTATTGTTTAATTTTTCAAGATGGCTTCAAGAACGTTTTCTTACACTTAAATTAAACACTTGAATTAGCTATAGGTTTCATTTTTCAACTATAACACGATGGCTTCAAGAACGTTTTCTGGACCATTTTAGTTTGAAAAAAATGGACATTTAGTTTCAATGTTTCATTTTTCAACCATGATAAGATGGCTTCAAGAACGCTGTAGACGTACACAGTTTTGAAATGGGGCTGTCATGTTTTGTGCATGCTGTCGAGACACAACGTATAGACTGTGCGTGAATTGAAATAGTGAAAGCAAAAGTATGGAGGTGTCCGGCAATGCAAAAATTGTACAAATTCTGTGTTCTTGACTCACTTACGGTAATTTTAGAACAAAAACATAGGTTTTCATAATGTTCATTGTTATTAAGTGCCTGCTACACTACTTTTTATCAATCTGCCAAGAGCATTTATTAAACTATACAAGATGGTTTGAAAAACGTTTTCTGGACCATTGTAGTTTTAAAAAATGGAAAGTTTTGGGAGTCAATATGTTAACCAATTTTACTGGAATATACTTTATCACACTTCCCGTTATTTAAACAGGTAAAGACGTCGTCATGGGTAATTAGCAGTGGCTTAAACTTCTTTTTCATATTGGGGATGCTTGGTAACAATGATATAGTTTAACATCACGAAAGCCATTCTCCAATGTGAAAATGAAATCTAAACTACTGGTGATTCACCAAATACCACTTCATTTAGAAGTCCCTAAACACTTGTCATATAAAACAATGCATGGGGTCACTCAAGTGTGACAAACTTCTTTTACCCGTTAAATTGAATTAAGGAGAAGAATTATTAATGATTTGAACACCCATAACTAATAACAGTTAACAACAGAAAGACACACAAGATTATATTGAGTAGACAAGAGATTATGAGAATACACAAGTTTCTTTAAAAAAAGCTCACACAAGCACACATTTGTTAGCACTTTGCTAAAAAGGTGAAATCACCATGTTTTACATTGAGTTTGATAAATCCGATATTCATGATCTAAAATTCTAATAAACTAGTACAGTATGACAAGATGATGTAAAAATAACGGATCTAATCTATCGATTTTGATGATGACAACAATTATTGAACTTTGGGCATCGATGGGTACTAATAATTTTGGGACAGCCTGTATTAGTGCTCGTGCATGAATCGCTTCGAATGGTCGACTGGTGTGGTGATGATGGTACGGGATATTAGAAGTAATTGGACGGAAATGATGAATCGAACATATGGCACTTATTAAACGGAAAAAAAGGAAGAGGGATTTGTGGTTACGATTCATTAAAAGCCTACAAAGATAGATGCCCATCCAGATCGACCGGACGCGATGTTTCGTATACTCCAACTTTCCTGACACAACTAACCCCATCCTTGGTAGGTAGGCTAACAAGTGTGGTATGATCCCGATAATATCGTCATAACATCGGCTAACTTTACCCTATGATTAGGCCTATGTAATTAGATATTTATTAAAATATGTATAGCAGTGGCGGATCCAGGATTAAAATTTACGGGGGGCTGAAACCCAAAAATCGTAAAATGTCCCCATTTTTTTGCCGTCAGCTCGTGAAATTCTGCTAAGTGGGGTGGGGGGTGGGGGGGGGGGGGGGGGGGGGGGGGGGGGGGGTAGTGATGTGGTTGTCCCAAAACCGGCAAAAAAAAATCGCACGGTACAAGTGGCAAATGTACCAACGGAACCTATCTATGTCTCTGAAAAAGGTCAAGTGGTACACAAAAAAGGTATATTGTCAAATTTTACGGGGCGCGCGTACACGTTAAAGGTATATTGAAAAAATTTACCCCCCGTATCCGCCACTGTATAGGCCTACATTTACGTTGATTTACGGCTTAGGCTGTTTTTAATTATTTATTCTCTCTTCTTAAATTAGACATATTTCAAACAACAATGAATATTATTCTCATTTTAGTAGCCGCGTATGCACATCGCTGAATATTGATATTACGGCCTAGTTAAAATTATTTGATGTAATTCCATTGACATTAGGTCTAAGTATGCAAACTTACAGTCACCCATTTACTTATGGAGATCAAATTTCGGTCAAATTTAAAGGTCCGGTTAAAGGTATTGAATCCAAAATAAAGAATATTCTGATATTCATAAAATCAAAATTGTTTATCCGACATTCGTGACATTTGATGAAGTGGGTGTACGTATACAATGCATTAATAGGGCCTACTTATCCGCCATTAACCACCGATAAAATGTCAACAAGTTTAAAAAAAATTGTTTTGTTGTAAGACTTACATGTAGGTTACACAGGTGCACCATTTCCTCCGTTCATCATTTCCATTCAACGTTTTATTTCCGTCGCATTCATGTTATTTATTCTATGAATGAATACCATGGTTATTAGGTCACGTCACGTACGTGTTCATTGTTTCGCGACTCAAACAAAACCACAAAAGTGTAAAATGCTACACTCTTAAAGGGGCATTAAGTGACTTGATTAAAACAATATCATCGCTATTTATTGAAAAACGCCCTTTATGCCAATATGGTTCGCGTTATGTATCACGCGTACTGCAGGAGATACTGTCGGACGTAAAATGCTCGTTGCGGCTCTACGAGCATTTTTTTAATCGACGTTTTCTTGTACAAAGAGAGCTGATTTTTCTTAATCCTTATAGGTGTAAGTTCATACATGTAATACAATTATAAAAATATACTAATCTCAGTTTTTATCATAATTGAGGGCGCAGCCTCCAACACATCTCTTAGTGCCCCTTTAAGTTAATTAGGTGTTTTCAACTCGTAAGCCTACTGTGACGAACATAATATTAATAATACATTATTATATTATTTGCGTGGCAACAGTCAAATCGAACCAATATTATATACATTATGGCCGAATGAATAGCACAAGACTGTCGTGTTTATCAATACACGAGAGTCGTTAACGCATGCGCAGATACAAATCGAGTATACATAGTCTAAGCGTTGAACTTTGCTTATTAAATGCTATGAGCTTTGTATGCCAACATTTGAACTGCAGATTTTTGGGATTTCAACCGCACATTTTCCAATCTCAGCTGCACACCTTTGCTGGCAGCACACTTATTTTAGGGGGCCTGAGTTTTTATAAGAATGAAATCCTGGCTAGTTGGACGATGGTGGAATCGATTGAGTCTCGCAATAAACGGCGCCCTCGATTTATGAAGTGGTCTTTGGTTACTTTTTAAATGAAATATCATTTAGTAGGTACAAACTCGTAATAGGGCGCTATTACTAATATAATAATAACGTATCATTTTCGGTGATTTATACTGGTATACCTGGAATTACCTGGCTGATAACATGTTCGCAAACTTTCGTAGCTGATGAATTTTTGGATTTTTGTTACTTTCTGGCCGGCTAGCAGATTTTTCATCGCTATCTAGCTGTCAAAGCGAACATTTTAACTGCCCTAGCTGGGAAACATAATTGCTGGTACGCATACTAGCTGGCTGTTACACATTTTTTCAATAAAAAAGGGATTTATTTTAGCTTTTTACATGAAATTCATGTTAAACATGTTAAATGTAATAACAATTTTTGTAACCATTAGAAACCCATATCATGATCAAATGTACACCCAATTTCCAAATATATAATACGTCAGGCAATATCCAAAATTCTCGTTGGGTGCTCTGAAGCTTGAATAATAAATAATCAGTGAAACTAATACGCGCGTAGCGCGCAAAAAAATTCTATTTTAACACTAACAAGTTTCAGAAAACGTTTATGAAGCCATCTTGTTGAAATTGAATAACACAAAATAAAAAATAATTCCGGCGGAGCGCGAAAAAGTTGGCTATTGTAAAAATACAGGTTTAGAAAAACTTTTCTGAATCTATCTTGTTAAGCTTGAATAATAAATAATCAGTGAACTAATACGCGCGTAGCGCGCAAAAAAATATCTATTTAACAATAAAAAGGTCCAGAAAACGTTTCTTAAGCCATTTTGTTCAAATTGAATAACAAAAATTGAATAACAAAATATTTAAAAAAAAATGGCTATTGTAAAAAGAAAGGTTAAAAAAACTGTTCCTGAAACTATCTTGTTAAGCTTGAATAATAAAACATTCTAACTAATTCGCGCGTAGCGCGCAAAAATTGGTTATTTTTACACTGAAATGGTCCTGAAAACGTTCTTGAAGCAATCTTGTGAAGCTTGAATAATAAAACATTGAAATAATTTGTTCAAAAACTGTTATTTTAACACTAAAATGGTCCTGAAAAACGTTCATAAAGCCATTTTGTTTAGCTTGAATAATAAAAAATGAAACCAGTTGGCTCGAAACGAGCAATAATGTCTATTTTGCTAACTAAAATGGTCCAGAAAACGTTCTTGAACATGTTGCAACGTTGTTATAAAGCTGGAATAAACATTGAAAGCAATTCGCGTAAAGCGCGCAAAAAAAATGCTATTTTAACACTAAAAAGCTCCAGAAAAACGTTCCTGAGCGTACAAACCGTCACTTTTTTAAAACTAAAATGGTCCAGATAAACGTTCCTTAAGCCATCTTTTTATAACTTGAATAAAGAATATTGAATCTAACTCGCGCGAAGCGCGCCAAAATTTCTAGTTTTTTCCCCTAAAATGGTCCAGAAAACGTTACTGAAACCATGTTGTTAAGCTTGAATAGCAATGGCGTAGGTAGGTTATTCATGGGGTGTGGGCGAGAAATGAAAATGAACGACAAGACTTTTGTGAGCCAAGAAATGCGCGCGAAATTTTTCGACTTTACACCTATTTTGGCACGATCGAGGTACATTTTGACTCTTAAACAAGCTTGAAGCAAAGAATGTTGCCACTTTGGGGACACATTATGCGAGCGTAGCGCGCGAATTTTTTTCTTCTGTGTACTTTTGACCATCATAATTCCATGAATCCTGTGGTTAAATGAACCGACGTCAATATCGGGGGGGGGGGGGGGGGGGGCGGCGATCGTCCCCCCTAACCCCCCCCCCCCCGGCGACGCCACTGTTGAATAGTTAAATATTGAAAACTAATTCGCGCAAAAAAATGGCTTTTTTTGTGGGGGGGGGGGGGGGGGAGGGCATTGTCCCACCGTGACAATGATGGGGGAATCATAAAAATTGTTGTTGTTTTTTTTTTTGGGGGGGGGGGCATCGTCCCCACCGTGACAATGATGGGGGGAACACTCCCGCTTGTACTGTCTATGCCCTTCCTCCTTATCTTCCCTTTTATTTTTTACTCTTTTGCAAATGTGGGGGGGGGGGGGGGACTTGTGATTCAGAGGGCCGAGTTGTTGGGTTTTAACTTGCCTGGATGACCTAAAACTCTCCTTGCTATCAATATTTACTTTCGTTATAAAACACTCACATGGTGGTTCAGAGACGTAGAGAAAAAGTGAGAGAGACTAATAAAAGCTCCCGGCCTCTCCTTTTCCTCCCCTCCTCCCTCCCCTCCTCCTCCCGGGCACTCAACTTTTTTGGGGGGTAGGGGTGTGCCACAGGGTCTCAATTAGGGGGGCTACAGAACTGAACTGAGTGGATTTTATGACAAAAATAGGGTCTTAGGAACTGATTTTTTTCTTCAAAAAAGTAGGTCTTGAGAACTGGCCTATGGTTCAATTTTGATTAGCAAGAACGCAAATTTGCGATTTGTTTGGGCTTAAGAACGCAAAATGTTCGAAGAATTGGGGTTTGGAACGCAATGAACGCAATGATTTTTGAATTTCAATCAAATTGGAGTCTTAAGAACTGATGCAGGCTCAAAAGGGGGTGTCATAAGAACTAGCAGCAGAGGGTGAAAAAGGGGGTCTTCAGCGCGGCACATACCTTATTATATCTATACCCTTTTTGCAATGTCAGTGCCCCCGGCTCCTCCTCCTCCCTCCTCCTCTCCCCTCCTCCTCTCCTCTCCTCCTCCCCTCCCTTCCCCCCTCCCCCTCCCCCCTCCCCCCTCCCCCTCCCCCTCCCCCTCCCCTCCCCCTCCCTTTTCCCCCTCTTTTTTTTTTTAACCCTTTGGGGACCCGGGGGCTTGAGCCCCCAAAGCACCCCCCCCCCTGGGCACGCGCCTGGTAATGATAGCCTTCAGCCCTATGGCAAACCAGTTGATCAAATCCTCCGTATTATGTATTTCCCCTTCCCAACATTACTTCCGACTTTTATCGCAGATAAATAGGCTAGGTAATAAACGATTACGACTCGAGTAAACAGTAACACCATGGTAAAACCAAATGGTAAAACTATACTACATAATATACATGCACTAGTAAAAAACTTACCTCAACTTCCGCATCGACCTGATCCTATTGCCACCACATGATGTAAATCATCATGATACTAGATCTTAGCTCGCGAATATTCATTATCTAAGCATAAATCCAAGGATCAAACGATCATTCGACCCGTCGGAGGCCAAGGTTTTGCTCCTTTTAGGGTCACTTACATTCTCACAATTAATATACACGCCCAAGACAACGCAACACAACATTGTTAATGGCGACCGAAATGCTGGGTATTCCCCACTAATGCAATCGACTTCATTCAGTCATCACGTGACAGAGTGGTTGTCATTGCGTGAGCGCCCGTGAGAGGGTAACTTCGCTGCAAAGTATTCAAATGGTAAATGGAAGAAGTTCTTAGACTTTTCGGGCCGTCCGTGAAAGGAATTATTTTCGGGCAAATTGGGGGGGGGGGGGGGGGGGGGGGGGGAGGTGCTCGCCTAATACGGTTAGGCCTATACGGGGATGTGCCGCTCTTATGGGTTCCTTTTTTTCAAAAACCTAAACATGGGTATGATTTGTAATGGAAAATGCCTACTAATGGGGTCACTTTTACAAATGGGTCTACTTTCTCGAAAACGTTCACTGAAAACAAAAACTAGCATTCCCTACTAGAGAAAAGTTAGTTGAAACGATGTCTGTATCTACTAACATATACTAGTAGAGCTTGGCTGAACTAATATATATATATTAGTACGGCAGGCGGAACCAATTCGCCAAACTAATATTTTGTTAGTTGAGCAACTAGTTCGGCCATGCCAAACTAGAATTTTGGAGCGTCCTACTAATATTCTGGGGTGCCCTACTAAAAAAAAATCTAGTTAAAATGGTGTCTCCTTCAACTAACTTTTCCTAATAGTGCCAGCCCTACAAGCTTTTCTACTAGTTTAACTAGTTGCAGCTAGCTGAACTAGTGCTCAACTATGCTCAACTAGATGCTTAGTGTACTAGCGTTTCTAGCAGTTTTATATGGTCTACACGTGAAATATACTGTTATGGCTATGTAGGGCTTGCTGCATGGCTTTGATCTGCTTGTTGCATGGCTTTGATCTGCAAGAAGAAACAAAAACAAAACAGATTAAGTACATTATTGAAAATTTGCTACAATTTCCAAAACCGGAAGATCTTTATTTCATTCAACTTTAACAATGATGAATTTTGATGAATACTTTTATATAAGCTTACTTAATTTACTCATCACATAGACGATAATTTAAATTACGCCATGGCTGCAATAAACTCCCAACTTTAACCTACATCACTATGTCTACGTCTACGAGTTTATAACGATGTGTTTTTGTTTTTAAATACAATCTTGGATTTTACTCACTTTTGCGACATCTTTATCTCAAAAACGTGCAGCTGCAAGTGAAATGAATGGATCGCCGCCGTCACGTCTATGACCAAATTGACCACCACGCACGTGCGGCAACTTCTTTAGTGCGGCACTCTCGTCCGGCATCTGGTACGGCCGAAAAAAATCGTAGGTCTGCCTTTCGTAGTCCAACTAATTTTCAGACATTAGTTCAGCAGCACAATATAATTGGTAGGGCGTGTCCAACTAAAGGCGTTGCTACTATTCTTCATTTCATTCGTTGAAAAATTAGTTCGACCACGCACACTCTGCTAGAAGTAACATCATTACTAGTTCAACTCGGTTCAACTAAATGCCTAACTAAAAAATTCTCGTTCAACACCCCTAAAAACGAGTTTTTGTTTTCAGTGTTGGCTATTTTCGCGAAAATAAGCGAAATTGTGGTCTATTTTCCCGAGATTTTTCGAAAATTGGGTCTCATAATGAAGCAAAATCCTTAGAAATGGGTACCGGTTTTTTTCTTCAAAATAACCCTTTTTAGAAATGGGTAGGGGTTTTGAAGTCCAGCGGCACACCCTGACCAAACCAAATATGAGTACCCCCCAACCCCCAGGTAATGGACCCCCAACCACCGCGGGTAATGGACCCATGACCATGTTTACCAGAAACCCATAATTTTCCAATATATTTGACAGATTTTGCAAAAATTTCGGCGAAAACAGCAAAATTAGGGATTAAAGGGGCACTAAGAGAACAAATTGAATCCATCTTAGAAAGCGGTAGAGGACCAAAACAGATACAAAAACTAAATAGCAAGAAAACCAGAATAAGACAGATGAAAAAGAAAGATGGAACATCAACAACAAATAGGGGAGAAGTGCTCAACGTCTGCGCAGAGTTCTACCAGGAACTGTACAGCTCCAGGTCTATTCAAGTTAAAGAAAACTTCTTGTCACCCGACCAAATGGACATACCTACCATCACAGTTGAAGAAATTGAACTTGCAGTAAAGCAGATGAAGAAAAACAAAGCACCCGGCTTAGACGAGATAACCAGTGATATCATCAAGATCGGAGGTGAGCAAATATACACCCAGCTGGCAAGTCTATACAATCAGATACTTACTGAAAGGAAAATCCCCAAGGAATGGAAGGAAGCAAAGGTCATACTTCTACACAAGAAGGGAGACAAAGAGGACATCAAAAACTACAGGCCAATAAGTCTGCTCTCCCACCCATACAAAATATTTACAAGAATCCTTCAAACCAGAATGAAGAGAGTGCTTGATGAAAACCAACCAAGGGAACAAGCAGGATTCAGACAAGGTTTCTCAACCACTGACCATCTTCAGGCTTTAAGCCAGCTAATTGAAAAGGCCAATGAGTACCAAATAAAGCTCTGCGTCGGATTCATCGACTATGAAAAAGCGTTCGACTCAGTTGAGCATAGTGACCTCTTCCTAGCATTAAGGAAAATAGGAATAAATGAAGGATATGTTCAAATCCTAGAGGATATATACACTGACGCTACAGCGAGGATCCATATCGACGAGGACATCTCAAAACCTTTCAAAATCAGCAGAGGTGTGCGACAAGGCGACACAATCTCTCCAAAGATTTTCACTGCTGCAATGGAAGAGGTGTTCAAGAAGGTAGACATGAAAGAAAGAGGGATACTCATCGATGGAGAGCGGCTAACAGACCTCAGGTTTGCAGATGATGTGCTTTGCTAGCTAACTCAGTGAAGGAATTGGAGGTCCATTACTAAACTGTCTGAATACGGAAAGCAGAAAAGTTGGTCTGAAAATGCACAAAGGAAAAACAAAATTCATGACAAATTTCCAAACAAAGGAGTCCATCGAAATTGACAAAGAACCGATAGAAAAGGTAGAAAGTTACAAATATCTTGGCAAGGAAATAAAAATGGAGAACAATACGAGAGAGGAGTCTTGATAAAAATCAAGGCAGGCTGGAGCTGCTTCGGCAGAAACAAACCATTCTCTGTGATAAAACCATACCAATAACATTAAGGACAAGGGTTTTCAATCAATGTGTGCTACCTACCATGACATACGGTGCCGAAACTTGGTCAACAACCAAAGAAACTGAACAGAAACTTCTAGTAGCGCAGCGAGCCATGGAAAGGAGGATGTTAAACATAACAATACGAGACAAACAAAAGAACACAAACCATTCGTAATAAAACTAAAGTAAAAGACATCATTGAAAAATTCAGGAAATGAAATGGAGATGGGCAGGACATATCGCGAGACAGAAAGATAATCGGTGGACAATAAGAACAACCGAGTGGCAACCCCGTACAGGCAAAAGGAGAAGAGGCAGGCAGAAACAAAGATGGAGAGACGAATTAACCGAATACAGAGGAATGACATGGACAAGAGAAGCACAAGACAGACACTGAAAAAGCCTAGGTAAAGGTAAAGAGATGTGTTGGAGGCTGCGCCCTCAATTATGATAAAAACTGAGATTAGTATATTTTTATAATTGTATTACATGTATGAACTTACACCTATAAGGATTAAGAAAAATCAGGCTCTCTTTTTACAAGAAAACTTCGATTCAAAAATGCTCGTACAGCCGGGACGAGCATTTTACGTCCGAGTATCCCCCTGCAGTACGCTTGATACATAACGCGAACCATTTTTGCATAGAGGGCGTTTTTCAATAAATAGCGATGATATTGTTTTAATCAAGTTTTGCTGTGTTTTTGTTAGTAGAAACAACAATAATGACAATTTCTAATGTTCATCTTGAATTCTGAAGTAAATTTTTAAACATTTTAAAATGTTCAACACCACTAAATGTCCCTTTAAGGAGTTTTAGACCCATAAATTTACTAAAAATGGCTTTGAAAACAAGTCATCTATTTTATTTACCAGAGGGTGAAAATTGGACCCTTCATGTCCACTAAGTCACCCCCCCCCCCCCCCCCCCCCCCCCACCCCCCCCCGGTGCACATTTTTCAAAAGTGGACGTTTCATACAAAGGTGGCACTACGGGAAGGGGAGGGAGGTTCCACCAACACTATCCTTGCAGTGGCGTAGCCCGGGTTGTCACCGTAGCCAAAGGACCTTAGGGGAGCCGGGGCTATGCCCTGTAAAATTATACGTTGGTAGTTTGGTACAGTAGCGTATCTATACGGTCCTCAATTATTTTGTTGGGGGGGGGGGGGGGGGAGGGGCATAATGATCAGGGGGGGGGGGGGTCATAATCGACCATTTTTATATATATATAGCCTACATACTGCTTGTCATTTCATTTAGGGGTGGTCGTGGAGGGCAAGCCTTCTGGCGGGGGTGGGGAGGGGCAAATCCCACCCTGTGGAAACGCCCCTGCGTTGGTCCACGTACACTTGATACACTGAAGGTCGTCGGGACATCGGAGCTATAAGAAAAATAGAAAGGCCATGAGACGACCGGGAGAGGGAGTTGAAATGCCGTTGAGAGTCTGTTGAGAGCCGTCTAAATTCCATTTTTTAACCCCACGCCGTAATCAATATCGTCGGTACATGTCTTTCGCTCAGGGCCTTTCAGCCACTTGATTAGAACAGTGTTTTAAATATGTTGGAATACCATCCTTAACCATGTAAAATGTTGATCTGCCAGAGATCAGCATTTTGAATCGTCGTTTTGTTGTACAAAGAGGGCTGATTTTTCTTAATCATTTATAGGTGTAAGTTCATGCATGTAATACAATAATTGTAAAAATATCCAAATCCCAGTTTTTATCATATATTTTTGTAATTGATGGCGCTGTCTCCACCATGTCTCTTAATGTCCCTTTAAGACTTCTTTACATAGTCCATGTGCAAAGTCACACATTTCTCCCACTATTTATTGACTGTCCACAGACAGACCGCCATTATAGAGATCCTCAGATTGCGAAGATCTCAGAGTCCTATAGTACGGTTTCTTGTGTATTTTAACTAAACTTTATGCTACATTTTGATTTTTTGTCTTTTCTAGGTAGTATGACCCTTACCTCAAGAAATCAATTTTTATTGTTCCCATTTTTTCGATCAGGCCGTTCGGCCACAATCAGAGGTCAAAGGTGATATAGGGGTCACCATTGCAAAAATGCTCAGATTATGTTGTATAAATTCATATAGGCCTAATGTTGTTTCTGTGATCATGAGCAACATTTTTTTCTCAAATTCTTTGTACAGGGGTAAAACTTTCAAAATGATCCAATTTTGATGAGAATGGTCTCAAATTGTTTGGATGGATACAACAAGCCACAAAAAGAATATTTTGCCATATCTACAAGTTACGCATCAATTAATTTCATTAGGTCAAAGGTCAGCTCTCATTAGCCGTCCATTACTGAATGATAGTACGTACTTAGACGCTGACCTTAGAGATATAGCAAACTATTCTTGTTATGAGCTATCTGAACAATTTGAGACAATTTTCATTAAATCGGATCATTTTTAGAATTTGACCTGTACAAAAATGTTGAGGAAAATGTTGATCTCTTGTGCCTGATTTCTCGGAAACTAAACATAGGGTGGGATATACAACTATTGTCGACCCGCTATTGACATTTTTTGCTCTTTAAGTCCTAAGGAACCGGTTGATTATATATGCATTGCAACATAATTGGAGCTTTTTTTCAATTTGAACCCTATATGACCTTTTACCTCTGATAGCTGCCAAACAGCTTAACGAGAAAAATGGGAACAATGAAATTGGAATTCCTGAGGGTCGATACTACCTAGAAAAGACAAAAAATAAAATGTAGCAAAAAATGTAGCTAAAGAAACATGTCATAAGACACCACACTATTAATACTTCTCTACATATTCACCGTCCAGAGTCACACATTTCTCCCAACGTGTCCGACGACACTGCGCCCCGCAGCGCAAGCCGCCGTTGTAAAAGTCCTCAGATTGCGTTGAAAACCACTGTTCCACCATATGAACATAGGGACCAGTGATAGACCGACAAAATTTTATCAATATAGCTCCTTCACTTCTGGGTGATGTCAAAAACTTGTTGATACCCCTCGTATGTGCATTTAATTTATGAACAATAACTTCCCTAAGGTTGTGCCGTTTTAAACATTGGTGAGAAAAAATATGCATAACAAATCTACAAATACATTCAATGGTGTTAATGGTGAATATTCGGGTGAATATACAACCAGGAGTGTCACATTCGACCAACGATGAGCTACGATGGCACCCTTGGGGGTGTTGGTTTGAGAATTTAGATAAATTGCACGGAGAAAATCAAAGGTCACCCTTTTGGTTTTTATCAATTCTAGATAGCTATTTTGTTATACATATTGTATAAGAAAGAAGTAATGCGTAGCCTATAGGTCTACTGATATTTTTTTTTGATTTAAGTATAATAGATGGTTGAAATTGTTATGTTGAAATACAGGTTGTTATGTTGAAAAACAGGTTCCCCAAATTGTTATGTTGAAAAAAGGGTCCACATTTCAGCTATTTTGAGCAACGGGGGGGGGGGGGGGGGGGGGGGGGGGGGGGGGGGGGGGGGGGGGTGGCCTATCTAAATGCAGCACAAAGGAGAGGATATGTTGGGCCATTTTGAAGTTTATTTTCCTAAATTATTCGACCCAATGTTTGGTGTCTTTGTTGGTTTTTTGGTTGGTTTTCTTTGGGGGGGGGGGGTCAACATTTTATTTCCCCCTTAAAATGTTGATCTTGTTGAACAAAAATAAGTTCATCAAAGTGAAAAACATTTCTTTGAAACAGATTTGGGTGAAAACATTTTGATGAAAAAAAATACTGCAGGCTGGGCGATTCACCTAAATGGGATCAAAGGTCACATAGGGATCATTAGAGGTCAATCTGGGTACGCCCCATGACTCATGCAACGCTCAGCGTGTGGAAAAATTAAGTGTTTTGAACTCCCTGTGTAGCTCAGTCGTCAGAGCATTAGACTTGCCAAATACGGCCTGGGTTCGAGTCGCGGCGCGTGCGGAGACTGATTTTCCCCTCAAATTTGTTCAAATTCACAAAAATACGCCCGGGAGTTCGGGTTAAAGGACAATAATGATGATTTTAGCACACAGCGATGAGACCTCCCTATGTCTAAGGCAAGTAGCTGAGCACTGAAACAAGAGATTGATACAAATTTGGTATCTGATATCATGAACATCAATAGAGACATCTGAAAAATTGGCGGTTTTAGTAAAATAACTTCCTTCACGTATGAATCTCTGATTATTCTTCTTACAAATTATACAACTTGATTTGTTAAATAAACATACAGTTAACTGCAGTCACCCATATGTTAAGGTGCCGAGCAACCGGCAGCAACCTATCCGACTTTAAGCAAGTCATTGCTGACTTTAATGGAACCGTTAGAAGTAGTAGTACAGATGACTTCACACTGTATTAAATGCCCTATAGGCGACAAAAAAGACACCCTGTTGTATCCCCTTATTTTCCTATGAAACCGACTGTAAAAATCCCCAAAATATGTTAAAAAAATAAAAAGCAAACAAAAGAAATGTGGGTCGTATTCATTTCCACATGAAATTTGTTTTCACCGATTTCTAAAAATGGGTCGGTCGGGCTCATACAACAGGGTTTCTTTTTGTCATCGCCTTATAGGAACATTTTAAATAGTACTTATAACAATCAACAATATATGAAAGGTCAGTTGTTTGGAAGGAGAGCATGCATAATGGCACCGACCTACATTTGAATGTATGGCACCTTCATCCAGAGGCATCGGAAAAAATACCAGGAAACACAGTACATTGGATTCATCACAAATTGTTGATGCGGACAAGAAATGGGTTTATCGAAGCCTTTGTGGATAAATGAGTAAGTTTCTAACACTGAGATTCTCTTACAAACATTTGACTAATTTAATAGATACCATACTAATTATCCCCTTCTTTTCGCAGGTATGATTATAGGATCATATATTATCTATCTACTGTAGTACTTTGTTGACTGCAGTTTACAGTGGAAACTTGTTAACACAAAATCTAAAAGCTCAAAATCCCTGATAACACAAAGTGGCTTTGAAGACCAGTGTATAAAAGAAATACATTAACAATAACCTGTTAATACAACTTGAAACTGAAGGCCCCAATGACTTTGTGTTAACAAGGTTCCATGTACAGTACTATATATATTCCTGTTTTGTACTATTTTTTTCCTTATAGAGATGCATCATATAATGTAAAGTTCAGTCAGTTCCAAATTTGCGGAACCTGTTTACAGCAGTGATTGAACTCAGAAGAGTATCTCTCCCAAAACGCTGGCATGTGCAATGTCATTGTATGCGTGACGCTTGTGTATGCCAAAATCGCGCTTATTATGCCCTTGAATTACTTTAGAGCGCGGATAGATAAATATAAGTGCTTAATTATATCATACAATTGATTAAAATGAGCATAAATTATACAAGTGCTTAGGCTAAATTAAAAAAAATCTTTTGTCTCAAAGCTCTTCAGGTTTTCAAAACCTAATGCGGAATTTGTTTTCTTAAGGTTTTTTTTTGTAATATAAAATATTGAAATCCTTGTAAAAGTGACTTTTTGTATTTAAAATGATGTGATCAATGAAAATCTGAAAAATTGGTGACATTTTGGGATTTTTTGGGATTTTTTTTTTGAAAAAAGAAGGAAAAAAAAAGAAGACATTTTTGTTTTTCTAATGCCCATCAATAAACTAAAACGCGCGGGAGCTTCGAGACAATTTTTAAAAATTTAATTTAGCCTTATAATATCATACATATGTATTTGATTAATGTGTAATCAATTATCAAGTAAGCATTTGAAGCTTCTGAAAGTGAACCATGTATGCAAGCAGCCAGACATTCTTCTTTCCACCAAGATTCTCAACCACAGGTCATGTAGTTCTCATGAGAAAACGTGTTAACAAGCAACTCGGACAGCTGACTGGTAAAAATAGTCAGTAATAAGTTTCATCCTGATATATCTGGTGAGACACAACCCCCGGGGCAGTCAATAATATACATGAATTTTGGCTTCAGAGGCCATACACCTTTAGGGTTGTTTTGGAATTCGTTGGTTATGTATGCTTAACCCCCTGAGAACTACCGGCCGATTGGTCAGAAAGATGGATACATCATTTATTGCACCAATGAGAGACATTGTTAGAATAATTATATCCCCGATAAAGATGGGAGTGAAACATTTTACAAGCTGCATTTGAATTGGCTATTCATATGATCAGAACCAATCAGAACCACTGTAAGATAGATAGGTAGACCCCAGGGGGTTAAAGCATGATAGTTGACTGCTTTTCAAGTCAGTGCGTATCCCGGCGCCTGTGAAGTTCGATGATGGGTTCCATTACATGTATAATTATACCAAAGTCCTTTTTTATAAGTTCAACATTGCACGAATCATACTGCATACATCATACGGGATAGAATACAACATGTTAAAATTGGTGACACCTTGTCTGAGCCAGTTACACTGAACTATTCTGTGCCCCAAGGTTCCGTACTGGGACCACAATGGTTCGTCATCTACACCGCACCAATCCGTCATATCTTTCAGAAATACAACCTCAAATACCACATATATGCAGATGATACCCAAATTTATTTTTCATTTGATGCTAACCAGACAGCTGCCACTGATGCAATTCATGTTATTGAAGCATGTGTTGAGGAGATCCGTCAATGGATGAAAAATAATTCTCTCAAACTCAACGATAGCAAGACTGAATTCATCTTATTTGGCTCCAAACACATGTTAGACAAGCTTTCTGACATTCACATTAATATAGGCAGCTCAACCATTGCTCCAGTGAAACAAGTTCGCAATCTTGGCTTCATCATGGATGCATCAATGACTCTAACTTCGCACATATCTTCCATTGTAAAATCAGCTTCTTTTCAATTAAGAAGCCTGGGCAAAATTCGTAAATTTCTGGACTCAAAGACAACAGAACAACTGGTTCATGCCTTCATCACTTCCAGATTAGACATCGGCAATTCTCTCCTTCACGGACTTCCTAAAGATCAGATTCATCGTTTACAAGTAATTCAAAACACGGCTGCACGTCTCATCACACGCACAAAACCATCTTCTCACATAACCCCAATTTTGTTTGATTTGCACTGGCTACCAGTTCATCTGAGAATGCAATATAAGCTTCTCATACTCACTTATCGTGCCATAAATGAACTTGCTCCAGCCTACATCACTGAACTTCTTGCATTGTATAAACCGTCTCGGTCTGGCTTGCGTTCCACATCAAAAAATCTTCTGGTTGTGGAAAAGTCGTATCGGTCATGGGGGGACAGAGCCTTTACTATTGCTGCGCCTAGGCTCTGGAATTCACTTCCTAATCATATCCGTGCCTGTTCATCTCTCTCATCATTCAAAACTGGCCTCAAAACTCATCTGATGTATATTGCGTATAATTAAGCTGTTTCAATTAATTTTGTGATTTATTGCATTGTATAATTGTTGCTTTTTATGCATTATTTGTATATGTATAATGTTCTCTGCTCTGGTTTCATCGTTTCTTTTGTTTAATTGCTCACTGCGCCATGAGTGCTTCGGCAGATTTGCGCGCATTATAAATGTTCAGTATTATTAGTATTATTATTATGTTTCTTGATCAAAACTAGCAAGTTAAGTTTATGTTTTCCTTTTCAGCTATTTTAAATACACAGGCTTTTATTCATATGCATTGATTAATTTAGTTAACAATGGCATCATGTATGTTTCTTGATCAAAACTAGCAAGTTAAGTTTATGTTTTACTTTTCAGCTATTGTAAATACACAAGCTTTTGTTCATAGGTTAGTTAACAATTGCTTTTTGCAAGGATTTCAAAAAGAACAACTATTTATATGGAAATAGTGTACTTTGGGTCCCAGCCCCAGCAGCTCGCGGTATCCCGCTATGATGAAGAGACCTCGAAGCATATTATCAAAATGAAATAATCACATGACTCGTCATAATCAAAATGACAGCAGTGGCGACGGAAACCATATTTTTGGCCAATATTGTCTAAAATACATCTATTTATTTATTCATGCTTTTTTATTGAGGGTAATGTGACTTTCAGTGCTTTCCAAGCAGGCCCTCATTTTGATACATAAGCTACATACATACATACAATGTGTTTAAATATAATACAAATTATGACAGATTTCAATTATGACAGATTTGAAATATATGATTTGAATTGACTGAGTGACATATTTTCTAAATCATATAAATTGTTTCAGAGGTATCCTTAACATCTGGATACCTTTGAGGGTACTCAGATTGATGCGAGGGACTATTCCAGGCCCGTAGATACCTAGGCGCTCCACGACCTTACTCGATTCTGGCCAAAAACCAATGGCGATCTAACAATGGTTTATCTATGTGGTTCCTGGTCGGAACCAGCTGTCAATTTTGTGCATAGTGGGATCTTACAAGCAGCTGTGGGTCCCAGACATGCATCACGTTTACACAATATTTACATTACTATATAATTACAGAAGTGCTACACTATACATTTAGGTCTCGGGCATGTATCAAATGATAAAAACATGATAAAATAAAGTGTCACATGAAAACCATATGCTATATGCACTTTATTTCATCATTTATTTGACATGCCTGCACCTTAAGTCCTGGGGGAAGGGTGAGGGGATTCAATATCTTTTTTTGACAGGGATTTGCAGCCTGATGGTTTGAAACCTGGACTGATAGGGTTTTCTCTACCTCAGATCACGGCTGATGTGACTTGGGGTTTTTTCACGATTGTATACATGTTTTTTGCACAACGGGTGCTATATTTGGGATTTAAAATCATACACTGTTTAGAGATTTATTGCAAAAAAAGCAATCCATCCAGGGATTCCGGGCAGCACATCCCGTATACATTTTATATGTGAGTACATTTTATATGTGAGTACATTTTATATGTGAGTACATTTTATATGCGAGTACATTTTATATGTGAGTACATTTTATATGTGAGTACATCCCGCCCCCGGCCTAAAGTACACTATATTCAACCATCAAATTAATGTACCATTTGTTGTCTAAGTTGCAGGTCCAACACTCCGGTCGAAACCATTTCTGAAATGAAATATGGGCGTCAATGGATGACAATGGTATAAAAAAGGTGTATAATACTTCCATTATAGTGGATATTTAAAGACACTACAAATTACAACTCTAAAGATATTAACTAAACACTAATGTACTAATCAATTTAAAGTAACAGCAATATGTACAATTTAATGACTTGACTCAAGTGAATGTTATCACTCAAATTGAATCAAATCTTTGATAAACTAATGTAATGAAGTTGGTAGTGTGTGACCAGTCACATCAAAATGGATATTGTCAGCAAGGATTGAGATATGGACCAATACATTTGGTGAAATGTAAAGAAATTATAATAAGAAAAGACGACACTTCTTGAAATCATATCTTTATGATTCGATAGTTCATTTTCCTTCAAAAAGATATCTTTGGAAAGCTTAAAATGTGCTCTTTGAACTGATATCAATAACTCAAATTATAGTTAGGTGCCTTCTCCATCACATGTCCATTTTGAGGTGACGGGTCAGATGTGTACAGCTTATAACTGTATAGGACTTGAACAAAACGAGTTGCTTAATTTCGACTGTTTCAATCAACTTGACAGAAATCAATCCAGACCTGAATGACCTGATTTTTCTCAAGTCATATCGTTGCTGCTTTGTCACATCCTTGTATCTCCATCCAGCCCTTCAGCGTGTATAACATAATACCTCCTATGCATAATCATTGGGCGGTTTCACTTTATCCATCTAAAAAAAAACCAATGTTAAAGGCATATTATGTGATCTTTTTCAGAGAGCGCCCTCTATTCATGATCTCTTTTAGAAAGTAGATTTTCTTGCAGATTTACATTTTCGATCATAAATCATACATACATTCCAAGTTACAGAGCGATACGATTCCTAATTACCTCAAAATCATGGTTTTAGAGTGAATTTAGAGTGAAAAATATAAACTGTCGGAATCCCGACAGTTTATTTTCACTCTAAAACCATGATTTTGAAGTAATTAAGAATCGTATCGCCCTGTAACTTGGAATGTATGCATGATTTATGATCAGAAATGTAAATCTGCAAGAAAATCTGCTTTCATTTTTTTTCTCGATGTTGAGGGCGTTCCCTGGAAAGATCACATAATATACCTTTAACTTCTGACAGAACAGCGAGTATATGTCTGTAACTTCACTTGACTTGTGCCTTGAGGTTGACTGATCACAACAGTTTTCCATAGTATTAGTTCATTTCCAATGAAGCTTGATGCTGCTTTCGTCTTTATTGTTGGCTCTTATTGGTTCATCAACAGATTGTTCCTTTGGATTACAGGACTTTTAAACACCTGTAGAATAAAACCACAACGAAATTAGGAATAAAAATAACATCCAAAAGACTTATTCATTGGTTATATATCTTATAATAATATAGAGTTCCCGCTCCCCACTATATTCGGCCTCGTTTATAGCCTGGGTCTATTTTATCCTCAAAAAAATTGCACTCCGGGTGGAACATAGAGATTGGCTCGCATGAATTCTGTTGGATTTGGCAGGGTTAGGGTTATAGAACCAAAAATTACAGAATTTTGGAAGAAAAAAGAAATGCTTATTAATCCTAACCCAATCTGGCACTTTTTTGAGATTTTTTTTCTGCGCAGAGAAAAGTAACCCCAAAAGTGACCGCGATCCCCCGGGATTTGAACCACGGACCTCCAGCACCAGAGGCGAACGATTCCCCACTACATCCCATGGGTCAAGGCTACTTGGCAGAGTATACTCGGCCGTATATAAAGCCTGTGTCTATTTTATCCTCGAAAAAATTGTAATTCCCATATAATTATATTCAATCAATAAATGAAAAGTGGAATTGTTCCATTATAGGGTGCAAATTAATTTGTATACTTGAATATCACACAAAACTGTAATCAATTGGTGAAAGCAGTATGATATTGCAACTTGATTTATTAATCACAATTCGCACTGGAAATAACATATGGATCATGAAACATATGGTAATATTCTGTGTGTGTGGATTGACAATAGAATCAGTTGAAGTTGAGAGAAATAGCATAAAGATACACTGTCCCTTGTTCAATATTTTGATGGTTCCTTGTTCAATACTTTGATGATATAAGCTGGGCTAAGCAGGCCCATACCAGGAGAAGAAAAAAAATTGCAGGGCAGATTTTCGAAAAGTGGATATTGGCACCATGTATTTACGTGATATAGGAGAGTGTTTGATGAGAAGGACATGTGCCTTCATTAAAATTGAACAGAAAATGAACACGATGCCACTTTTCAAGCCTCATGGTGCATAATGTATGCCTCGATCATTGGCTCTTTATAGAGTGAAAACCCTGGCTAGGGACTGCAAATAAGGTATGATATTGATTAGAGAATAAGGACATTTACTGCCCTGATCACTAATTGTACAACTTACCATTACGGTTTCTCTCCAACTCCTGTTTACTACCATTCCATATCCTGGACTGAATTTGCTGTTGCAGAAGGTTGTATCTCCTGGACTGAATCTGCTGTTGCAGAAGGTTGTATGTCTTCTTTCATGTCACATTGTGGGCACTTGAGCTCAACACCATCATCTGATGGGTAACACTCTGTTCTGCTAAAATAATGTCCATTCCTGCACTTGAACCATTCTCCCATGAGGAACAAGGGCGGATTCAGCCTATTCTTGGCAGGCATTGAAATCAAGATACGTGTCCTTTTCTCTTCTCTCCCAAAGAATTCCTGGTAAAGTTCATCTAGACTCTTCTGTACGTTCTCATACCTTTGCACTGTGAATCCAACCGGTAGACAAATCATCCTCATGATCTTTGTAGTTGCTGTTGATATGTCCTCTTCTGAGCAGGTTTGGTCGCGTGAATCTTTACTTAGTGTTTCAAGTAGTTCACAACAACAACCCACTCGGCTAAGTTCCCCTGTAAAGTCGTCAAGCAATTGGTCACTGCACAAATCTGTTATTTTTGCGATATGTTGAATTGAATCTTGCACACATTTTTGTATATTATTATTGAGTAATTTCGATTTGGCACCAACTCCGTACGGATCCTCCACTTTATTTGTTAGCTTTTCCAAGCGTCGTGTTAGTAACTGGTGTGTGATTTGAATTTCATAAATCCACACTTTTTCTCCTATGTAAGATAATCTGTTTTGCATAATAGATTCTTTGGTGAAAATCTTTTCATAGATTGGAACAAGCGTTGGGTCTATCTTTGTACCCTCCTGAACAATCTCACTTATCTTTTCATCAATAATCTTTTTGATGGCTTTCAGGTCAGATATCCATTCTGCATTGATACTTGAGAACCGGCTGTTTGTAACCCTTTCACCACATTTTGGACAGTTGATGGGGGGTTTAACTGCTGAATAGCCTTTGGAATTATCTAGATCAACAGTCAGTGACTGCATGGCTACGATGTGACTGCAAGATAGTTTGATGTAGCATGGATCTGTCTGTACTGTATACTCTGGAAAAATAGCCATTACTTTATCTCTGTCACAGTATCGGCAAAGAAAAATGCATGATTCGCCACATAGACCTATACACCGGTGTCCACATGACAGCTTCTTCTCACATGGTTTATCACATCCTGAGGAGGAAGAGGAGTGCTTACATGGTGATCGTCTGTCCAATGTCAACATTCTTTGTCGTTCACCCCTTATAGACAACGGGCATCTCACATCCTGGCCAAAGCTTTCAGGTTCACACTTCTCTGCACATAACAGTTTACATTTACAACCACAAAGTAGTGTCCGTTGACATTGCTCTCTACAAGGTCTATGTATTCGTCCCCCGATGCATTTTCTGCAAGCATCTACACACTTATGTCCACACTGAAGTAAAGTGTCACATTCAGCAAGACATGTCGGCTGCAGATGCTCCTCTAATATGTTTCCATCATCATTACCGCTTCCAATATCACCATAGTGGCCTTCACATTGTTTGCATGGATGCGGACATCTGTGTCCGCAATCCAATAGTTTTGTGCAAATGTTGTCACAATCTTCAGGTGTAGGTTTCTTGTAGCATTCCATTGAGCTTTTCATTTGATGTCCACATTCTTCAATTGTCTTATGTACTTTGACATTGCAACTAGTTGTACATGGTTCTTGACATTGGTTTTTGCACCTGTGTCCACAGGAAAGCAGCAGCTCACATTCAGCATCACATTTACATGGCTCACTGCATGATACCACACACGGGTGTCCACATGCCACAGTCTTGGAACATTTGTTATTCCGGCAGATCTCTGTACACTCCTCTGAGCACTTCTTTTCACACCCATGCCCACATTCTAGTTTTCTCTTGCATTTGACTTGACAAATGGCCTTGGTTATGTCATCCGAACACGCAAGTTTGACACGATGCGTGCAACCTGGTAGATCCTTTGTCACCATAGCAGTACACTTCTCATCACATGGCTCACCGCACTGCCCATGGCATGGGTGGCTACAAGAAAGCCTTCGTTTGCATTTTGCTATGCACTTGAAATCCTTTAGATGGATACTACACGGTACAACTTGTTTATGCTTGCAGCCAGGTAGTGTTTTTTCCTTTTCCAACTCGCATTGACTTGGACATGGCTCACCACACGTCTTCAAACATGAATGGCCACACCGAAACATCTTTCTGCATTTCTCCTGGCAGACATGGTCGCTTGTAGTGATGTTGCATCCGATCATCTTCATGTGGCGACATTTTGGCATTTTCTTTTTCTTTGATATGCCACATTTGCAAGTTTCACCGCAGAGTCTGACGCATAGATGGTGACATTGGAGTTGTTTTTTACACGGAACTTGGCAGACGTGATCTTTGACATCAATGTAGCATGAAATAGTCTGTTGATGATTGCAGCCAGTCATTGTTTTCTCTTTTTTCTTCTCACATTTGGTTTCACAAGGTTCCCCACAAGTTTTCCTACATTTGTGACCACATGTCAACTTCTTTTTACACGGTGCTGTGCATGTAACTTCAGTTATATCTTGATGGCACTTGATGAACATGAAATGGTTGCATTTCGGCATTTTGACTTTCATTTTTGCTTGACACTGGGTTGTGCATGGATTATGACACAACTCCTGGCAAGTATGACTACACTGTAACTTCTTTGAGCATTTCTTTGTACACTTGACATTCTCTACATCCATCCAACATTCCAGCATCTTCGTATGCCCACAATCTAAAACCTTCTCAATTTTCACCTTACATTTCGCTACACAGGCTTCATGGCATTTGTTCTTGCATATGTGTGTGCAGGATAACTTTTTGGAGCAAGGGCTTTTGCATATAATGTTTTGAACATCTGATCCACATTTGACCTCCACTTTGTGCCCACATTCAGGAAGAATCTCTTCAACTTTTTTGTGACACTGACAAGGAAGGTGGCAAGACTCCAGACAGAGATGTCCGCATGGTAGTGTCTTGTTGCAGATGCTGGAACATGTGGCTTCTTTTGTATCAACACAGCATTTCATATGCTTAGTATGTCCACAGCCAGGGAGAACTTTGTCCACAAGTATGTCACACTTACAGGGATCCTTGCAGAGTTTGTGACAAGTGTGTCCACATGGTAGCTCCTTTTCGCAGTTGGATTTACAAATGGCGTTGTCTACATCACCACAAGGTAGTGTCACTTGATGACCACATGTCAGTGTTGTGTCAACTTGTGTGGTACATTCTGTAGTGCAGGGTTCAATGCATTGATTTCTGCACTCGTGTCCACATGGAAGAAGTTTGGAACATCTCTCAACACATGCAGGGTACCTTAAAGACTGAATTCGCTTTCTCAGCATCTCAGAACCGTATTTCCTCATGGAAATGGAAGACACTTTCGATAGCTGTTTAGTCTTACGATTGTTTTTGCACATAACTGTCACCTTGTGAGCACAATCCGGGAGCGTTATTTCAACTTTCTCAGTGCAGGAAGCTGTAAGGATTTTACTCTCATCATCACAGCTCTCATTGCACTTTTTCTTGCACTGGTGCCCACAGGAAAGCGTTTTTTCACAGGGATCTGTACAGTATCTCAGATGGCAAACTTGACCACACTCCCTACTACATGCATGTCCACATTCTAGTGTCTTTTCACAAGGCTCACAACATTTCCATGAATCATATGTATGGCATGGCATACTTTGTTCATGGTCACATTCTGACATGATCTTTGTGACTATGACATTACATATGCACATATCATTGCACACCTGTTGGCAAGAATGGTCTCGGATGCATGATTTTCTACATGATTGCAGACATTCTTGGAGAGATATGCAACTAGATCCACATGCTTCTGGGCAGATATGACCACATGTCAACTCCTTTTCACATGGTTCTTTACACTTCCATGTTTCAAACTGATGGCAAGGAACAGATTGTTCATGTCCACATTCATCCATAGTTTTATCTAAAATCTCTGGGCATTTGCATGTCTCCTTACAATCTAGTTTGCAAGGGTGATCTCGGATACACTTGCGAACACATGGTTTGAGACAGATATACTCCTTGTGTTGTGGGTCCAATGAATGGCATGATTTAGCACAGACATGACCACATTGTAAGCGGTATTCACAGGGTTGAGAGCATCCCCCATCAGGCGTAGCAGTGAAATCTTCTTCACAGGTGACATTGGTGACATGAGAATGGTTTTTACACACCAGAGGTAGTTGCTGGCCTGTGTGTCGCTGCTCTGTCAGAGTCTCCATTATGTCTCTCCAAAGTTTACTTTTTTCTGCTAGTAATTGCAAATTGCCAATGCAAAATAGACCTTTCTTTGCACGTGACAATGCTACACAGATTCTATTATCAACCTTCAGGAACCCTACATTGCCTTCTTCGTTGCTGCGCACTAGTGACAGAAGAATTATGTCATTCTCCTCGCCTTGGTAATTATCAACGACACACTTCCTAACTCCGTTGAAGGTGTCTTTGTCCATTTGACTCTTGAAGTTTAACAACTGTCCAGTGTAAGTTGTCAAGATGGTGATTTGCGATGGTGAGTAGCCCTGTTGTAACAAGTAACGACACAGTCCTACCAAAAAAGTGGCTTCATGAGTGTTTGACCTACTCTTCATATCATCCACCTCATTCTCCAATTCATTGTGTTGAATGAAGAACATGTTGTGACATACCCCATGGATGTTCTCGTACTCCAGGATTGACTGATGATCGTCAAGGTTTTGATAGAAGTGACGTTTCATCAAGATGGATATCTCTGGACGCATCCGATGTTGCAGATGTAACTGCTGACAAGGTAGCCTGTTATTAATCATGCGTTCGAACAGTGAAACATCAAGCTTGAACTGTTTGGCCAAGCGGTATACTGTAGGATTAGGACGTAGCTGTTGATGATCTCCAATCAGTATCAGATGCTGACATTCATCACTCAGGGTTGTGATAATGTGTGCCTCAAGTACCTCAGCTGCTTCTTCAACGATAATTATCCTTGGCTTGATGTGCTGCAGCAAAGATCGATTCTTGGCAGCTCCAGTTGTTGTCATACCAACTACTTTTGCCAGTCTCATGATCTTCTCATCTTCTTCCATATCAAACTCCTTCTGCTGTTTTGAAAGTCTTTGATAGATGTGTTGAGATTGAAAGATTGTCTTCTCCTGTGCTTTAACATATCTTGCTAACCAACACCGATACAGGCTCCAGCGATCCCGTGGATGCACCCACCAAACATTGTTAACATTGTGAGCATCCTGGTCAGTAAAGATATCCTTGGGTCTCCCTAGTTCAGAGGTGACTATACTTTCCACATTTTCTCTAGATTCTGCTGTCCACACCTCATCAGTTAGCTGCATCCCAACTACAAAGGCATGTTGTTCAAGTATGGCTTGTTTACGCGCTCTCTGGTCAGCCATCATAACTGGATCCTCTTCTTCCATTTGTCTCAGTTGTGCTATCAGTTCAGCTTCTCCTAAAACATTAATATTACCGTCATCAGTATGTGTCTCCATCTGAAGCCTGCCTTTCTCTTCTTTGCTGCATTTTTGATTAACCAATGCATAGCGTGTGAGCCATAACCAATTCGTCATGAAAGTCCATGAGACATTTTTCTCCTCTTCTGATTGCTCTCCTGTTGCAGTGAGACTATCGAAATGAGCCTTCTCCATATATGGTTTCAATGTAAACTCTGTGAGAATGCCAGAATAAGCTAAGTCTAGTCGATATTGGGCATTTTCAAGTACGTTCTTCAAACGTTCATAATCTTGGAACACTATTCTATGGTAAACCCCTGCTCTTTTTCTCTGGTAGCGTAGTTCATTCAAGTTGCGACTCTTCATTTTCTCTGAAGAAGAACCTCCCCCAATGCGTACAATTTGTTTTTCAAATTCATAGATTCCCTCCAGGAACTGATCTAGAGCATGGTTTGTGTAGCAGACAACAAGTATTGGCCGATGGTCCATGGTGCCTTCAATATCACCTTCAATAGTGCTCCATGCATGTCTGTTCATCAGTAGAGTCTGGACTATTTTTAAGCCAACATACGTCTTGCCTGTTCCAGGTGGCCCTTGAATTAGGGCAAATTCCCTGCTGAGAGCCGTTTGAAATGCAGTCAGTTGAGATTCATCAAGATGCAGTGTTTCAGCTGCTGGCCAGACACCAGTCTCCAGTAGTGGAACCCATCTTGCTTTTGCTGTCTTGATTTGTTGGATTTTCTTCACTACCTTGGAATCTAGTTGTAAGTCTTGGTATTCCATGTCAATAGAATCTTCACCGCTTTCTTCTGGAAGAGTGTCAGAAGGAATGTCATCCGGAGAACTGCCATCAGAAATATCTCCATCCTGTGATGCTCCAGGGAGATCTGACAGCTGGTGGTAGCCTTGATCCCAAGTAAGATGTCGAAGATCATAATAAGCTGTCTTCTCATCTAAGAGATAGCATGGAAGTTGAATATTCCGAGTAACAGACACAATGTATCTCTCCATGGGTATTGATGGTGTGTTGCCATAGAGATCTTGCTGTGCCATTTCCTGAAGTCCTAGTAAGACTGGGCGATATTGTTCAAAATAAGCTGTAGTCTCCGCCATTAGAAATGATTCATTAGGGGTAATACCGATTACATCAGTGAGTATATTGAAACGCACTATCAGTCGTCCTGCTGCTAAGTCATCTGTATCACGTTTCTCAACAATGGCAAATATGACAGTGTGGAAGTCATCCTTCGTTAAACAAACAAGGGAGCCGGGAATCAGTCTTTTGGACATTTTCCAGTTAACTCGTGATAGGGGTTTTGTATCAAATTTAATAATATGCCCAATGCCATCTTTTACAACCAAAGGATTGAAAATATGGACTCCGGTATAAAGTCTCAAGTCTGCTAAACGTTGACGATGTTTGCGTTCATCAGGGTTGTTTTGCTGTTCTAAATACTGTGATATACCTTCACGTAATGGAGCCACAAAATCTTCTCTTAGCAAGCGATACTGTACATCCAGGTAATGATGGACATCAACATATTTGCCTGTTGTCAAATTCTGACGTAGGAATGGTTGCTGGTCTTTTCTTAGTTCTTTAGCTTCAGGAAGTAGTGGAATCTTACGAAAGTCATCTGGTGGAGGCTTATAATGGGCTTTCAAAACAGACTGTTTTACTCTGTCACTTTCATCTGTTGCCAATGTATGATACAGATCTTTCATATCTGTGAGACGTGTCAAAATGTCTTGATAACTTTCGTCTTCTCTGCCTTTTTGCATCACTAAACTCTCCAGAAGAATAATCAAGACACCAACCTCAAAGCAGGAGCTTGGAATATGCTGCAATAACGCATGCATTAATATCATTGCCTCATTGAGTATTGTTTGAATGGAATCTCTGTTGCCCTCATCACGATGTGTGGTGCTAAGAAGACTAATCATCAGTTGTTGTAAATGCTTGGTTAGGTATGTTGAATTCAAAACCATAACTAGCAAGCTATTCAATAGCATCTGGGAGCTAGTACACTGACAGGCTTTGGCCAATGCTTTCAGTAACAGTAATTGGACTTGTTCAGTAATGATCTGTTGCTTTAGGAGTTGTTCACATCCACTATCTTCTGCTCCAAGTTGCTTGACTATCTCTCTTGGGGTCAAACTTGAAAGATGCGTCAAAGTCTGGACGTTAAGGGTTTTAATCATCTTCTTTTGATAGTTGGAAGTCCTATTGATCATAGTACGTTGTGATCCCCTCCCTCTACCCATCTCAAAGCCAACATTTCCCCTTCCCCTTCCTCTTCCTGCTCCATAAGAAATGCCCCTCCCGGGGATGCCAGAATTCTTGTTGAGATCTTCAGATGCATATCTTTCTTGATTTATCGTTCCTCTTTCTGCTGCTGAATGTGGTCTTTGAGCTCTTCCTTCCCAAACTCTACTTGGGCTATTAACCTGTTTATTGATTGCTGGTCGATCGGCATTATAACCCGTTTGCTGATTTTGAGAGGGAGATGATTGCCAATTTTGTCGCGACGAAGAATCGTTTGGAAAATTACTATGATTGCCACTACGGTTTAATGAGTTGTGGGGCATATTCTGTCTTGTACCCCTCTGATAATTACGTGGTCTATCTTGAACCGGATGATGACCAAAGGTCTGATTATTCCTATTAAACAGATATGGACATAAAACATGCATTGTACTTTAGTTGAAATCATGTTTTGTTCTCATTTTTTCATACCATCCTAAAAAGTGTGATATCATTGGAATATAGGAGAATAAGAACTAAAGAGGCCATCTTAAACAACAATATTCCTTTCCCCACACCCATCAATCAATGCACAGGGAAGAGTGGTGTTAGTTTAATTTCCGTTGTTTACAAGTAAACGTGTCAAGACTTTTTTTCAGGATTATCTTGACAAATTACAAAATAAATCATCTACAGATTTCTCTCATAACTCAGAAACAAAATGTTGTATGAACTTCATATTACACACGATTTTAGATTGAACCATAGGCGTTAGAGCTATAGTATGACATTACAAAACCACAATGATATATTTAGGGAACGCCGGCCACTATAAACAATCCCTATGCCAATTTTATGCAGACTTTTTTTTGTTTAGTGTGTTCTATCTAAAGCGCATAGCATGGAGCTGCATGCATGTTGTTGAGATTATATTTCTTTCATAATCTTATTTTTTATTGATAGATAAATATATGTTACACTTAAATTAAAACAAAAATTAAATATAAGTACGCCGCCAGTGGGATTTAAACCCAGTCCCTCAATAAGCATGTATCGGCAGTCCAACGACTTATCCATTAGGCCATGTCACCAGCTCGCAAATAAAGCGACTTGTTTTGTCTTTCATAGCAGTACTTGAAAATGAAAACGTGTAAACTGTGACAATTTAATTACCAACAGTTTACCATGCAGCAATTGGTACAAAGTACACAATTGTTGGCATTATAAACTGCGATTTAAGAATCATGCTATTCATTTACATTATTAGTCGGAACGCTAGCTCTTAGCCGGGCCTCTTAGCCGAATAACCGTCAAAAAGATCAATCCTTCAAAAGCTAGTGGCCCAGATGGCATAAAGCCACAGCTGGTTAAAGAATTTGCATATGAACTGAGCATCCCACTCACAGATATTTTAAACAGTTCCTTTAGTGAAGGTGTTGTGCCCCATCAGTGGAAAAAGACTATTGTTGTACCAATACCAAAAACAAGCCCCGCAAACATTGGTAAACTTAGGCCTGTGTCTTTAACATCCATCTTCTCCAAAGTTGCTGAAGGTTTTATATGTAAATGGATTTTGGAAGATATTGAGAGCTTGATAGATGTGAGACAATTTGGCAATGTGTCTGGGGTGTCCACAAACCACTATTTACTTAATCTTGTTCATTATTTACATCAGGGTGCTGATAGAATTCACAATGTGGGCACAGTGGTACTAACTGACTTTTCAAAAGCTTTCGATCTTATTAGTCACACCTTGCTTATTGACAAGATCATCGGTATTGGCGTGCGTAGAACCATAGTTCCTTGGATTTGTGATTTTTTGAACAATAGACAACAATGTGTAAAATACAATGACACACTTTCAGATTATGTTTATATCAATGGGGGCGTTCCCCAAGGCACTAAACTTGGGCCCCTTGGTTTTCAAATTTTAATTAATGATGCAGCTTCTGATGCAAGTACAGAGTATTGGAAATATGTTGACGACTTAACATTTGCTGAAAATCACAATGTGAAAGTCATTGGTAACTTTCAAGATGACTTGAATAATTTCAAGGACTGGTCTGAAACAAACTGTTTGAAACTTAATCCCACCAAGTGTCAGTCTCTGCAAATTAATTTTGGCAAATCTAATCCTACTTCTGAGCTGAAAATTGGCAGTGAGTCCCTCCCTTTTGTTGATAATGCAAAAGTGCTTGGCCTTTGGCTTCAGAAGGATTTAAAATGGGACACACAGGTTAGCAACATGCTTGTGAAAGCTAACCAGCGCCTGTTTATGCTTCGTTCACTGAAAAAGTTTGGTTTTGATAAGAGCGAATTAAATGTTGTCTTCAAAAGTTATCTCAGACCGGTACTTGAATATTCTGCCCCTATTTGGCACTCAAGTATTACAGCAAAACAAAGGTGTGAAATTGAAAGAATTCAGAAAAGGGCATGTAAAACCATCCTTGGCCGTGATTACTCATCTTATGATGATGCTTTGTCTGCTTGTAAACTTGAATCCCTTGCTTGTAGAAGAACAAAACAGTGTCTTAAATTTGCATCAGGCCTGGCTGACAATATCAGAACAAAACATATCCTTCCCAACACCAGATTTGAAGTTCATGGCAGAAGACTACGCAATGCAGATTCAGTTTCACAATTATCTTTTAGAACATCCCGCTTTCAGAACAGCCCCGTGCCTTATTTTGTCAATCTTTTGAACAATTCATTTTAGGTGACTGCCCAGTATACATGTATTGTGATTTTATGTACTGTTTAGATTTACATGATGTGATTATTTGATAATGTGCAATATTAGATCAATATCATATTGGATTGGGGGGTGGGGGGGGGGGGGGGGGGGGGGGGGGGGGGGCTAATAGTTCTTCTCATGTGCAATTGTTGTTTGGAAGGGGGGCTTGTGAGTTTGTGTATGAGTGCATGCTTAGTGGATACATGTGTTGTCATATTGTGTGGTAAAATGGGTTTATGTGTGCTTTTTTCTTTTTTTGGTTGTCAATCTTTTGTACAATTCATTTTTACTGCCCAGTATACATGTATTGAGATTTGATGTACTGTTAACATTCACATGTGTGATTATTTGATGTGCAATTTTTAGGTCTTTATGGGGGGGGGGGGGGGGGGGGGGCTTATAGTACTTTTCATGTGCAATGTTGTTTGGTGGGTGGGCTTGTGAGTTTGTGTATGAGTGCATGCTGTGGATACATGTGTTGTCGAATTGTGTGGTATAGTGGGTTTATGTGTGGAGGGGTGAGTGTACACTTGTGGTGTGAGGATGTTTGTTTCATTTGCTTGTATGCGTGTGATTGGATTCTTAAATAATTTTTGTGTGGGGATTTGCAATCATAATTATGTATTTTATTTGTTATCGCTGTTTTATCATGTATTTATATGTATTTTTGATGATAATATTATATGTTTTTATATTGTAAAAAATACGCAATTTGGCCTTTGGCCACGATGTTATTTTATAATAAAAAAATTAAAAAAATTGAATTGAAAAGGTCAATTATTACCGAAACGAACTTCGCAATTGTGAACCGCGCACTTTCGGTACTAAAACCGAGTTAAACTCCCGCGGAATCTGAACTATCATTTCAAGAGTGATCTTGAGGTCAAATGTAAGTCTTTTTTTGGAGATTAATGTCTTGAAATATTCCTAATAATACAATCTGTCTCTAACTTATTAAAACCAGTCTCAGACATTTACAAGCAGAGTATTTCACATGGGAAGTTTGCAATTTTTTCGATATCGAAAGTGAAATGTACAAAAGTAGCGTTACATTGATCTGACAAACAGCTGTCTTAAACAGCGAAATTACAAAATTGTCACATATTCAGATAAATGAGGGTTTTAGTCATTATTATTTCCTAAATCGATTCTACGACGTGACCATTTAAGTAGATAAAAACAGATTGTAAGAGAGAGTAAAATTTGGAACCATTGGTATTTTGTCCATTGTCCATTCCTATGCGATCGCATTATATTTTGATGTTTGTGCGGATTGCAGGCTTTGTGCATAGGAGGGACATCTTTCGAGGGAAATATTTTTCAACTTATGAGCTAAATAACTGTGATATCCTTTTTATCTAACAGAATAAATGATGTTTTTGCATCATGTGGCTCTAGAAACAGAATTGATGAAGTGTTTAAATCTCACGGATATAACTAGTTTCCCTTGATAGCTCAGATGGTAAGGTTCGCTTGGAGAACGAGAGGTCCGGGGTTCGAAATCGATCCTTCTGCTCTGCACATTTTCATATGATTTATTTTTTTCTCGTCAAAATCATTTTTTGTGTGTGATTTATTTATGAATGTTTGGTTCATTTCTTTTTCATAAGTTAACAGATCCCCACCATTCTAGTATAAATAATCCCAAAGCAAGAAACAAACCTCGGCATAGTGTTCGGGATCAGAGAGACTTTAAAGTTGTATTGTATTTCCTGGACGCGACGTATTTTTTTCATATACGCACGGAGTCACGGACGGCCCATGATGTGACGTTTAGAAGATGGTTTTCATGACAATGTTTTGCTGCACTACACCTGATTTTCCTCATTATGCGTAATGTGTCTAGTGAAACTAATATTTGAGTGGGTGAACTGAAGGGATAACCTGAGCACAATCGCACCCAGACGGAATATCGGGTAAGAAACATGGTCATCATAAATCATCATAAAACAATCATAAATAAATTAAAAACCCAACAAAATTGATTTTGATGAGAGAAAAAAAATCCGTGACATTGTGCAGGATCGAACCCCGGACCTCCCGTTCTTCAAGCGAGCGCTTTACCATCTACGCTATCAAGGGAAACTAGCTATAACCGGGAGATTCAAACACTTATTGTCAAGTGCCAAATGTTGGTCACTACAATTGAGCTTCACATCGGGCTTCAAATGATGCGGCAAAAATCGTCTTAAACACTATTACTATTTCAAACACGAAGGATATCAAACAACTCATTATAATGTGCCACTATGTGCCTATAGATGGATTTTTTACGACGTTGTAAAATAAGGGATTTACGGACGTTTTCATCTAAAATTGGCTACCATTTCTTCCAGTTCATGTCAGTTTTTACGCCGATGCAGTAGCATGAAATCTCACATTTCGGGTCGTTGGTGTCTGAATATATTGATTCGATAAAACAGTATGAAGTAAGGGACCGTTCATTATTTATGGTGGAGGGGGGGTTGGGTAAAATATAGGGGGGGGTCATGTAACTTTCATATGTTGAAATAGGGGGGGTTATGTAACTTTTTATTCTTAAACAGGGGGGGTTGTGTAACTTTTTTAAACTATAAAGATGGTGGTGATTGGGGTGATTTTAGAGGCTATTTTGGAGTGTAAATGCCAATTTTTTGTGCGCTTCGCGCACATTTTCTTACGACCTTTCAACTTCAAAACATGTAGGCTACTTATGATGAGACTACTTTCGTACAGCAAATCTTTTTTGTGCATGCCCTGCTCGGACGATCTGTTGGAAAAACACCTCAATCATCAATGGTTGAAAACATTAGAGCCATGACTCCATGAGGTGTATAAAAACATGTTAATAGCCTATGTTCCAAAATCCAATTTGATTAAAAACGGTAATTTCTTGCATGCTTTTCACCTTGTCTCACTCTCAGCTCTGCACCAAAGCTCACAAGAATATTTCATACGTTTTTGTCTGGATGTTTTTCGGGTTATAAAGATTAAAGACTCACAAAACACCCAAAATGTATAAATATATGACAAATGTTCCGCAATGTAGTTAGTCATTAAATTATTGGCCGTTTATCAGAGGGCACAACCAACGAATCCATGGGCAAAAGAAATATACATCCCCTAAGTATGTGACAAGTTGATTTTGAGGGGGGGGGGGGGGGGGGTTGTGTAAAAATCTATTGGTTAGTAGGGGGGGGGGTCATGTAATTTTCAGTTTCAGCTGTAGGGGGGGTTAGGTAATTTTGACATACGAGTCTCTAATTTGTCCCAACCCCCCTCCACCATAAATAATGAACGGTCCCTAAAATAGATGTATGCTTCATTGTAGGTTAGTGGGTAAACGATCAGCGGTCTCCTTTTGTATATATTTCGTCCTAAATAAGTGTTAGTTATTTATAAATAGGTGATCGACTAAATTTGAATTTTTCGTGTTTACATTAGGACGCCCTCGTACCTAATAATTTGGGGTCAAATCGAACTTGCGTTCCGACTGTTATCTATACTAAGTAGAACGGTTTAAATACGGATAATAATGACGCATTAGTCGCATCTACACATTTCGGTAACAGTTTACCATTCCGAATTGAAATAAAAATGTAAACTTATATTTAACTATATGAAATCGATGATAAACTGTTCAGTTAGCACGCTGTTCAATACAACAGTTTACCAGTAGTTGCCATTTTCACTTCTACCTTACGTTTTTACTTATTTATTTATTTGTTTATTTATTTATTGGGTTGTTTGTTTAAACATTTTTTTGTTTGTTTGTTTATGTATTACTGTACTTATTTATTCATTTTTTTTTTTTTTTAATTTTTTTTAAATTTTTTTAAATTTTTATTATTATTATTATTATTATTATTTTTTTATTGTTTTTTAGCATTTATTTATTCACATATTTAATCAACTATTAATTTTTTTTTTGGCTTCATCATGTTCATTAATCATTTCACCGTTGTTTCTTTCTTATTGGTCCCGTCCGATATTTGTCTTTCTCTTATTTATTTATTTACTTGTTTATTTATTCATTTTTTTGTTTATTTATTAATTTGTTTGTTTATTTATTCATTTGTTTGTTTATTCATTCATTTGTTTGTTTATTTATTCATTTGTTTGTTTATTTATATATTATATATTTATTTTATAAGAGTAATAATTAATTTAATGTGATATACGATAATATGCTGGCATATATAGTTAGTTACGCCCCTGTTTTAAGTGTATAATACCTGTAAAAGGAATCATCTGTGGTATTATCTTCATTCTCTCGCCAAGAACCTCCACGTCCACGCCCACGCCCTCGCCTCGCCCACGCCCTCGCCCACGCCCACGTGTAGATCGTGCCTCAGGAACTTTAGGTCGAGCGCCTGACGAAGCCATTCTGTAAAAAATAAACATTGGATAAGAAAAATTGACCATGTTGACTTCCATATTGCTTGGGTTAGATAATCAAGTTAGTGGTGTAGGCAAGTTTTTCATAATGAAGTCAGTGGTGTATTTCGGTTTTTCATAATGGGGGCAAGTAATACAAGGCGGTTCTCGAACGGCGCGTCTCGCCTGTTCATCAAAAGTGACTTGAAAGAAATGATGATGAAACATATGATACAATGTAGCACTGTCACAGAGGTATGCATTGTACTTAATGCAATGTTACCCAGTACTAAAAAATGTGCGGAACACAAACGAATCGTTTCCGCTTCATGGCCCTTCAAAGTTTAGATGGTACCCCACCCCCTTTGGACTATGCAGAGGTGGCGCCAGCATCATAATTGGGGGGGGGGGGGGGGGGGGGGGGGGGCAAAAGGAGGCAAGACATTTTAGGGGGACCCCAGACGATCTTCAATGACCTCCAATGACAAAATGTAATCAACAAAATGAATACACCCCCCTTCCCTCCACCAAGTCCCATCAAGATAGGCCCTACTGATCTATTTGACCCCATATTTGACCTTGAATGACCTCTGATGGCCTTGAAAATTTAATCAGCACAAAGAACACACCTTTCCCCTTCCCTCCACCAAATCCTTCCCTCCACCAAATCCCATCAAGATGGGCCTTACGGATCTTATTTGCCCCCTGATGACCTTGCAAAATTAATCAGCAAAGAGAACACACCACACCCCTTCTCACCACCAAATATAATCAAGATAGCCTTACGGATCTTATTTGACCCCAGATGACCTTGAATGACCTCGAAAAATTAATCAGCAAAAGAACACACCACACCCTTTTCTCCACCAAATTCAATCAAGATAGCCTTACGGATCTTATTTGACCCCAGATGACCTTGAATGACCTCGTAAAATTAATCAGCAAAAGAACACACCATCCAGCTTCCTTCCACCAAATCCTGTCAAGAGAGGCCTTATGGATCTTATTTGACCTTGAATGTCCTCTGATGACCTGGAAAAATTTAATCAGCAAAAAGAACACACCAACCCCCTTCCTCCACCCAATCACATCAAGATAGGTCTTACGGATCTTATTTGACCCCAGATGACCTCAGATGACCTCAAAAAATTATTCAGGCAAAAAGAACACACCATCCCTCTTCCGTCCACCAAATCCCATCAAGATAGGCCTTACGGATCTTATTTTGACCCCAGATGACCTCTGATGACCTTGAAAATTTAATCAGCAAAAAGATCACACCAACCCCCTTCCCTCCACCAAATCACATCAAGATAGCCTTACGCCGCCTTACTGATCTTATTTGACCCCAGATGACCTCCGATGACCTCGAAAAATTAATCAACAAAAAGAACACACCATCCCTCTTCCGTCCACCAAATCCCATCAAGATAGGCCTTACGGATCTTATTTGACCCCAGATGACCTTGAATGACCTCCGATGACCTTGAAAATGTAATCAGCAAAAGAATACACCACCCCCCTGCCCTCCACCAAATCCAATCAAGATAGGCCTTACGGATCTTATTTGATCCCCGATGACCTTGAATGACCTCTGATGACCTTGAAATTTATCCAGCAAAAAGAACACACCACTCCCCTTTCCTCCACCAAATCTCATCAATATAGGCCTTACTGATCTATTTGACCCGATGACCTTGAATGACCTCCGGTGACCTTGAACATTTAATCACTCCCTTCCCTCCACCAAATCCCATCAAGATGGGCCTTACGGATCTTATTTGACCCCAGATGACCTTGAAAAATTAATCAGCAAAGAGAACACACCACACCCTTCTCTCCACCAAATATAATCAAGATAGGCCTTACGGATCTTATTTGACCCCAGATGACCTTGAATGACCTCGAAAAATTAATCAGCAAAAGAACACACCACACCCCCTTTTCTCCATCAAATTCAATCAAGATAGGCCTTACGGATCTTATTTGACTCCAGATGACCTTGAATGACCTCGTAAAATTAATCAGCAAAAGAACACACCATCCAGCTTCCTTCCACCAAATCCTGTCAGAGAGGCCTTACGGATCTTATTTGACCTTGAATGACCTCTGATGACCTGGAAAAATTTAATCAGCAAAAAGAACACACCAACCCCCTTCCCTCCACCCAATCACATCAAGATAGGCCTTATGGATCTTATTTGACCCCAGATGACCTCAGATGACCTCGACAAATTATTCAGCAAAAAGAACACACCATCCCTCTAATTCCGTCCACCAAATCCCATCAAGATAGGCCTTACGGATCTTATTTGACCCCAGATGACCTCTGATGACCTTGAAAATTTAAATCAGCAAAAAGAACACACCAACCCCCTTCCCTCCACCAAATCACATCAAGATAGGCCTTACGCCGCCTTACGGATCTTATTTGACCCCAGATGACCTCGAAAATTAATTAACAAAAAGAACA
>CM069446.1:9665554-10059778 GCA_035610835.1 Ophiura sarsii
TCGCTTTATTTGCGAGCTGGCGACATGGCCTAATGGATAAGTCGTTGGCAGTGGCGTAGCTGGATTTTTTTCAGGGGGGGCAAGATTACTGAATTTTCGTAAAAAGGATGCCCCAAAAAAAATTCTAGTCACCAACTCGTAAATTTCACGTAAGTGGGGGGGGGGGGGGGGGGGGGGGGGGGGGGGGGGGGGGGGGGGGGGGGGGGGGGGGGGGGGGGGGGGGGGGGGTGTGGTCAAAAAATGTCGCACAGTCAAAAATAAAAATCGCACAGTTCATGTACTACATGTACTATTTGCCTTATATTTAACTATTTGGCTTGAAAATACACACAAATAACCAGTACCCCAGCACGAGATCTCGGTCTTTATCATTTTTTTCCTATTTCCTTTTTTTCTTCCCTTTTTTTTTTTTTTAGAGGGGTTGGGGGCGGGGGGCACAAATGGGTTTTTTTGGGGCATTTCCCCCCCCCCCCCCCCCCCCCCCCCCCCCCCCCCCCCCCCCCCCCCCCCCCCATTGAGCTACGCCACTGGTCGTTGGACTGCCGATACATGCTTATTGAGGGACTGGGTTTAAATTCCACTGGCGGCATACTTATATTTAATTTTTGTTTTAATTTAAGTGTAACATATTTATCTATCAATAAAAAATAAGATTATGAAAGAAATATAATCTCAACAACATGCATCCACAATCCTGGAAAAAAGTCTTGGAACACCTGCGTGTGATTAACGGAAAAGTGTCACCCCCACTCCCCCGTACAATGTTGACCAAGGCCAGTGGCTCCTGCAGCTTGCCAGAGTGTCCCAACATTGATCGATGGGGGGTGGGGAAGGAAAAATCTCATTTGAACAATTTCCATTTATAACAGAAGACACTAAGTATCAATACATGCACACAATACCCACCACGTGTGCTCAGCTCAGCGTTCGCGTTCCAAGGACTTTTTTCCAAGATTGCAGCTCCAGATAGAACACATTAAACAAAAAAAAGTCCGCATAAAATTTGGCATTGTTTATAGTGACCGTTCCCTAAATATATCATTGTGGTTTTGTAATGTCATACTATAGCTCTAACGCCTATGGTTCAATCTAAAATCGTGTGTAATATGAAGTTCATACAACATTCTGTTTCTGAGTTATGAGAGAAATCTCAAATGTAGATGATTTGTTTTGTACTTTGTCAAGACAATCCTGAAAAAAGTCTTGACACGTTTACTTGTAAACAACGGAAATTAAACTAACACCACTTTTCCCTGTGCATTGATTGATGGGTGTGGGGAAAGGAATATTGTTGTTTAAGATGGCCTCTTTAGTTCTTATTCTCCTATATTCCAATGATATCACACTTTTTAGGATGGTATGAAAAAATGAGAACAAAACATGATTTCATCTAAAGTACAATGCATGTTTTATGTCCATATCTATTATAGGAATAATCAGACCTTTGGTCATCATCCGATTCAAGATAGACCACGCAATTATCAGAAGGTACAAGACAGGATATGCCCACAACTCATTCAACCGCAGTGGCAATCATAGTGATTTTCCAAACGATTCTTCTCCGCGACAAAATTGGCGATCATCCACTTCTCAAAATCAGCAAACAGGTTATAATGCCGATCGACCAGCAATCAACAAACAGTTTAATAGCCCAAGTAGAGTTTGGGAAGGAAGAGCTCAAAGACCACATTCAGCAGCCGAAAGAGGAACGATAAATCAAGGAAGATATGCATCTGAGATCGCAACAAGAATGCTGACATCCCCGGGAGGGGCATTTCTTATGAAGCAGGAAGGGGAAGGGGAAATGTTGGCTTTGAGATGGGTAGAGGGAGGGGATCACAACGTACTATCAACAGGACTTCCAACTATCAAAAGAAGACAATTACAACCCTTAATGTCCAGACTTTGGCGCATCTTTCAAGTTTGACCCCAAGGGAGATAGTCATGCAACTTGGAGCAGAGGATAGTGGATGTGAGCAACTCCTAAAGCAGCAGATCATTACTGAACAAGTCCAATTACTGTTACTGAAAGCATTGGCCAAAGCCTGTCAGTGTACTAGCTCACAGATGCTATTGAATAGTTTGCTAGTAATGGTTTTGAATTCAACATACCTGACTAAGCATTTACAACAACTGATGATTAGTCTTCTTGGCACCGCACATCATGATGAGGGCAAACAGAGATTCCATTCTAACAATAATCAATGACGCAATGGTATTAATGCATGCGTTATTGCAGCATATTCCAAGCTCCTGCTCTGAGGTTGGTGTCCTTGTTGTTCTTTTGGAGAGTCTAGTGATGCAAAAAGGCAAAGAAGACGAAAGTTATCAAGACATTCTGGCACGTGTCTCAGATATGAAAGATCTGTATCATACATTGGCAACAGATGAAAGTGACAGAGTAAAACAGTCTGTTTTAAAAGCTCATTATAAGCCTCCACCAGATGACTTTCGTAAGATTCCACTACTTCCTGAAGCTAAAGAGCTAAGAAAAGATCAGCAACCATTCCTACGTCAGAATTTGACGACTGGCAAATATGTGGATGTCAATCATTACCTAGATGTACAGTATCGCTTGCTAAGAGAAGATTTTGTGGCTCCATTACGTGAAGGAATAGCACAGTATTTAGAGCAGCAAAACAACCCTGATGAACGCAAACATCGTCAACGTTTAGCAGACTTGAGACTTTATACCGGAGTCAAGATTCTCAATCCTTTGGTTGGAAAAGATGGCATTGGGCATATCATTACATTTGATACAAAACCCCTATCACGAGTTGATTGGAAAATGTCAAAAAGACTAATTCCCGGCTCCCTTGTTTGTTTAACGAAGGATGACTTCCACACTGTCATATTTGCCATCGTTGAAAAACGTGATACAGATGAGCTAGAAGCAGGACGACTGATGGTGCGTTTCAATATACTCACTGATATAATCGGTATTACCCCAAATGAATCATTTCTAATGGCAGAGACTACAGCTTATTTTGAGCAATATCGCCCAGTCTTACTAGGACTTCAGGAAATGGCACAGCAAGATCTCTATGGCAACACACCATCAATACCCATGGAGAGATACATTGTGTCTGTAGCTCGGAATATTCAACTTCCATGCTATCTCTCAGATGAGAAGACAGCTTATTATGACCTACGACATCTAACTTGGGATCAAGACTCCCACCAGCTATCGGATCTCCCTGGAGCATCACAGGATGAAGATATTTCTGATGACACTTCTCCGGATGACACTTCTACTGATATTCTATCAGAAGAAAAAGATGAAGTTTCCATTGAAATGGAATACCAAGCCTTACAACTAGATTCCAAGGTAGTGAAGAAAATCAAACAAATCAAGACAGCAAAAGCAAGATGGGTTCCACTACTGGAGACTGGTGTCTGGCCAGCAGCTGAAACACTGCATCTTGATGAATCTCAACTGACTGCATTTCAAACTACTCTCAGCAGGGAATTTGCCCTCATTCAAGGGCCACCTGGGACAGGCAAGACGTATGTTGGCTTAAAAATAGTCCAGACTCTACTGATGAACAGACATGCATGGAGCACTATTGCAGGTGATATCGAAGGCACCATGGATCATCGGCCAATACTTGTTGTCTGCTACACAAACCATGCTCTTGATCAGTTCCTGGAGGGAATCTATGAATTTGAAAAACAAATTGTACGCATTGGGGGACGTTCTTCTTCTGAAAAAATGAAGGATCGCAACTTGAATGAACTACGCTACCAGAGAAGAAAAGCAGGGCTTTACCATGGAAGAGTGTTCCAAGATTATGAACGCTTGAAGAAAGTACTTGAAAATGCCCAATATCGACTAGACTTGGCTTATTCTGGCATTCTCACAGAGTCTACATTAAGACCATATATGGAGAAGGCTCATTTTGATAGTCTCACTGCAACAAGAGAGCAATCAGAAGAGGAGAAAAATGTCTCATGGACTTCTATGACGAATTGGTTAGGGCTCACACGCTATGCATTGGTTAATCAAAAATGCAGCAAAGAAGAGAAAGGCAGGCTTCAGATGGAGACACATACTGATGACGGTAATATTAATGTTTTAGGAGAAGCTGAACTGATAGCACAACTGAGACAAATGGAAGAAGAGGATCCAGTTATGATGGCTGACCAGAGAGCGCGTAAACAAGCCATACTTGAACAACTTGCCTTTGTAGTTGGGATGCAGCTAACTGATGAGATGTGGACAGCAGAACCTAGAGAAAATGTGGAAAGAATAGTCACCTCTGAACTAGGGAGACCCAAGGATATCTTTACTGACCAGGATGCTCACAATGTTAACAATGTTTGGTGGGTGCATCCACGGGATCGCTGGAGCCTGTATCGGTGTTGGTTAGCGAGATACGTCGAAGCGCAGGAGAAGACAATCTTTCAATCTCAACACATCTATCAAAGACTTTCAAAACAGCAGAAGGAGTTTGATATAGAAGAAGATGAGAAGATCTTGAGACTGGCAAAAGTAGTTGGTATGACGACAACTGGAGCTGCCAAGAATCGATCTTTGCTGCAGCACATTAAGCCAAGGATAATTATCGTTGAAGAAGCAGCTGAGGTACTTGAGGCACACATTATCACAACCCTGAGTGATGAATGTCAGCATCTGATACTGATTGGAGATCATCAACAGCTACGTCCTAATCCTACGGTATACCGCTTGGCCAAACAGTTCAAGCTTGATGTTTCACTGTTCGAACGCATGATCAATAACAGGTTACCCTGTCAGCAGTTACATCTGCAACATCGGATGCGTCCAGAGATATCCATCTTGATGAAACGTCACTTCTATCAAAACCTTGACGATCATCAGTCGATCCTGAAGTACAAGGACATCCTTGGGGTATGTCACAACATGTTCTTCATTCAACACAATGAACTGGAGAATGAGGTGGATGATATGAAGAGTAGATCAAACACTCATGAAGCCACTTTTTTGGTAGCACTGTGTCGTTATTTGTTACAACAGGGCTACTCGCCTTCACAAATCACCATCTTGACAACCTACACTGGGCAGTTGTTAAACTTCAAGAGTCAAATGGACAGAGACACCTTCAACGGAGTTAAGGTGTTTGTCGTTGATAATTACCAAGGCGAGGAGAATGACATAATTCTTCTGTCACTTGTGCGCAGCAACGAAGAAGGCAATGTAGGGTTCCTTAAGGTTGATAATAGAATCTGTGTAGCATTGTCACGTGCAAAGAAAGGTCTATTCTGCATTGGCAATTTGCAATTACTAGCAGAAAAAAGTAAACTTTGGAGAGACATAATGGAGACTCTGACAGAGCAGCAGCACACAGGACAGCATCTACCTCTGGTGTGTAAAAACCATTCTCATGTCACCAATGTCGCCTGTGATGAAGACTTCACTGCTACGCCTGATGGGGGATGCTCGCAACCCTGTGAATACCGCTTGCAGTGTGGTCATGTATGTGCTAAATCATGCCATTCATTGGACCCACAACACAAGGAGTATATCTGTCTCAAACCATGTGTTCGCAAGTGTATCCGAGATCACCCTTGCCAACTAGATTGTAAGGAGACATGCAAATGCCCAGAGATTGTAGATAAAACTATGGATGAATGTGGACATGAACAAGCTGTTCCTTGCCATCAGTTTGAAACGTGGAAGTGTAAAGAACCATGTGAAAAGGAGTTGACATGTGGTCATATCTGCCCAGAAGCATGTGGATCTAGTTGCATATTTCTCCATGAATGTCAGCAACCATGTAGAAAATCATGCATCCGAGACCATTCTTGCCAACAGGTGTGCAAGGATATGTGCAGATGTCATGTTATAGTCACAAAGATTATGTCAGATTGTGGTCATGAACAAAGTATGCCATGCCATGAATATGATTCATGGAAATGTCGTGAGCCTTGTGAAAAGACACTAGAATGTGGGCATGCATGTAGTAGGGAGTGTGGACAATATTGCAGTTTGACATTCTGTACAGATCCCTGTGAAAAAACGCTTTCCTGTGAGCACCAGTGCAAGAAAAGGTGCAATGAGAGCTGTGATGATGAAAGCTATATCATTTCAGCTTCCTGCACTGAGAAGGTTGAAATAACGCTCCCGGATTGTGCTCACAAGGTGACGGTTATGTGCAAAAACAATCCTAAGACTAAGCAGCCATCAGATTCTACCCGTACCTTTTCATTCTTCACAATGAGGAATGAACTGAGAAGGCGTCGACTTCAGTCTGTAAGGTACCCTGAATGTGTTGAGAGATGTTCCAAACTTCTTCCATGTGGACACGAGTGCAGAAATCAATGCATTGAACCCTGCACTACAAAATGTACCACACAAGTTGAAACAACACTGACATGTGGTCATCAAGTGACACTACCTTGTTGTGATGTGGACAATGCCATTTGTAAATTCAACTGCGAAAAGGAGCTACCATGTGGACACACTTGTCACAAACTCTGCAAGGATCCATGTAAGTGTGAGATACTTGTGGACAAAGTTCTCCCTGGCTGTGGACATACTAATCATATGAAATGCTGTGCTGATACAGAAGAGGCCACCTGTTCCAGCATCTGCAACAAGACACTACCATGCGGACATATCTGTCTGGAGTCTTGCCACCTTCCCTGTCAGTGTCGCAAAAAAGTTGAAGAGATTCTTCCTGAATGTGAGCACAAAGTGGAGGTCAAATGTGGGTCAGATGTTCAAAACATTATATGCAAAAGCCCTTGCTCAAAAAAGTTATCCTGCACACACATATGCAAGAACAAATGCCATGAAGCCTGTGTAGTGAAATGTAAGGTGAAAACTGAGAAGAATTTAGATTGTGGGCATAAGAAGATGCTGGAATGTTGGATGGATGTAAAGGAGGTCAAGTGTACAAGGAAATGCTCAAAGAAGTTGCAGTGTAGTCATACTTGCCAGGAGTTGTGTCATGATTTGTGCACAATGCAGTGTCAAGCAAAAACGAAAGTCAAAATGCAGAAATGCAACCATTCTATATTTATCAAGTGCCATCAAGATACCAGTGAAGTTACATGCACAGCACCTTGTAAAAAGAAGTTGACATGTGGTCACAAATGTGGGAAAACTTGTGGGGAACCATGTGAAATCAAATGTGAGAAGATAAAAGAGAAAACAATGACTGGCTGCAATCATCGACAGACTATCACATGCTACATTGATGTCAAAGATCACATCTGCCAAGTTCCGTGTAAAAAACAACTCCAATGTCGCCATCTATGTGTCAGACTCTGTGGTGAAACTTGCAAATGTGGCATATCAAAGAAAAAGAAAATGCCAAAATGTCGGCACATGCAGATGATCGGATGCAACATCACTACGAGTGAACATGTCTGCCAGGAGAAATGCAGAAAGATGTTTCGGTGTGGCCATGCATGTTCGAAGAGGTGTGGTGAACCATGTCCGAGTCAATGCGAGTTGGAAAAGGAAAAAACACTTCCTGGCTGCAAGCATAAACAAGTTGTACCGTGTAGTGTCCATCCAAAGGATTTCAAATGCATGGCGAAATGCAAACGAAGGCTTTCTTGTAGCCACCCATGCCATGGGCAGTGTGGTGAGCCATGTGATGAGAAGTGTAATGCTATAGTGACAAAGGATATACCAGGTTGCACGCATCGTATCAAACTTGCATGTTCGGACGACATAACTAAGGCCATATGTCAAGTCAAATGCAAGAGAAAACTAAAATGTGGGCATGGGTGTGAAAAAAAATGTTCAGAGGAGTGTACAGAGATCTGCCGGAATAATAAATGTTCCAAGACCATGGCATGTGGACACCAGTGTGTGGCATCATGCAGTGAGCCATGCAAATGCAATGCTGAATGTGAGCGGTTGCTTTCCTGTGGACACAGGTGCAAAAACCAATGTCAAGAGCCATGTACAAATAGTTGCAATGTCAAAGTACGTAAGACAGTTGAAGAGTGCGGACATCAAATGGAAAAATCAATGGAGTGCTACAAGAAACCAACACGTGAAGAATGTGACAACAAATGCACAAAACTATTGGATTGCGGACACAGATGTCGGCATCCATGCAAACAATGTGAAGGCCACTATGGCATGGATGATGGAAACATATTAGAGGAGCACCTGCAGCCAAAATGCTTGGCTAAATGCGACACTCTTCTTCAGTGTGGACATAAGTGTGCATATGCTTGCAGAAAATGCATTGGGGGACGAATACATAGACCTTGTAGAGAGCAACCTTGTCAACGGACACTACTTTGTGGTTGTAAATGTAAACGTTATTGTGTACGGAAGTGCAAATGTGATACTAGTTGCATTGCTCTTTCAGATAGATATAATTTATGTGATCAGGATCAAAGAATGTTAAGATTGGACAGACGATCATCATGTAAGCACTCCCCTTCCTCCTCGGGATGTGATAAGCCATGCGAGAAGAAGTTGTCATGTGGACACCGATGTATAGGTCTGTGTGGCGAATCATGCATTTCTCTTTGCCGATACTGTGACAGAGATAAAGTAATGGCTATTTTTCCAGAGTATACAGTACAGACGGATCCATGCTACATCAAACTATCTTGCAGTCACATTGTAGCCATGCAGTCACTGACTGTTGATCTAGATAATTCCAAAGGCTATTCAGCAGTTAAACCCATCAACTGTCCAAAATGTGGTGAAAGGGTTACAAACAGCAGGTTCTCAAGCATCACTGCAGAATGGGTATCTGACCTGAAAGCAATCAAAAAGATTATTGATGAAAAGATCAGTGAGATTGTTAAGGAGGGTACAAAGATAGACCCAACTCTTGTTCCAATCTTTGAAAAGATTTTCACCAAAAAATCTAATATGCGCTACAGATCAACTTACAATGGAGCAAAAGTGTGGATTCATGAAATTCAAATCACACACCAGTTACTAACACGACACTTGGAAAGGCTAACAAATAAAGTGGAGGATCCGTACGGAATTGGTGCCAAATCGAAATTACTCAATAACAATATACAAAAACTTCTGCCCGACTTAATTACATATACCGCAAAAGTAACAGATTTGTGCAGTGACCAATTGCTTGACGACTTTACAGGGGAACTTAGCCGAGTGGGTTGTTGTTGTGAACTACTTGAAACACTGAGTAAAGATTCACGCGACCAAACCTGCTCAGAAGAAGACATATCAACTGCAACTACAAAGATCATGAGGATGATCTCTCTACCGGGTGGATTCACAGTGCAAAGGTATGAGAGCGTACAGAAGAGTCTAGATGAACTTTACCAAGACCTCTTTGGGAGAGAAGAGAAAAGGACACATGTCTTGATTTCAATGCCTGCCAAGCATAGGCTGAATCCGCCTTTGTTCCTCATGGGAGAATGGTTCAAGTGCAGGAATGGACATTATTTTTGCAGATCAGAGTGTTGCCCATCAGATGATGGTGTTGAGCTCAAGTGCCCACAATGTGACATGAAAGAAGAGATACAACCTTCTGCAGCAGCAGATTCAGTCCAGGAGACACAACCTTCTGCAACAGCAGATTCAGTCCAGTAGCTGGAATTGGAGTAATCATGAGTTGGAGAGAAACAGCAATAATGGTAAGTTGTAATCAGGGCAGTAATATCTTTATTCTCCAATCAATATCATACCTTATATGCAGATCCTAACCAGGGGTATCACTCTATAAAGAGCAAATAAGGCAAAAAGTATGCACATGAGGCTTGAAAAGGGGCATCATGTACATTTCTAAAATGTTTTCCTGGTACGGGCCTGCTTAAATATCATCAAATTATTGAACAAGGGACAGTTAGTATCTTTATGCTATTTCTCTCCACTTCAACTGAGTCTATTGTCAATCTACACACACAGAATATTACCATACAATTCATGGTCCATATGTTATTTCCAGATTGCGAATTGCAATCAATGAAGCAAGTTGCAGAATTGTACTGCTTTCACCAATTGATTACAGATTTGTGTGATTTTCAAGTATACATTTGCACCCTATAATGGAACAATTCCACTTTTCATTTGCCAAATCCAACAGAATCCAACAAGCCAATCTCTATGTTCCACCCGGCGTGCAATTTTTTCGAGGATAAAATGGACCCAGGCTATAAACGCAGCTGAATATACTCAGTCAAGTAGCCTTGAAACCAGTGGTGTAGTGGAGAATCGTTCGCCTCTGGTGCTGGAGGGTCGTGGTTCAAATCCCGGGGGATCACAGTGACTTTTGGGGTTACTTTTCTCCGCACAGAAACAAAATCTGAAAAAGTGCCAGAATGGGTTAGGGTTAAGGTGTGTTTTGTGTTGAGTTGCTGCACTGCCTTTATTAACATGCTCCAATTGCTTTCTTTGTTGCTTTATAAGTCCAATCCCAGAACCTGATTTGGTGTAAACAAATCCTTCATATCAGTCATAAAGATTTGGATTGAATTTTTATGTCAACTTGCTAAACAATGAAAGCTACCAAACATGTAATAACGTGATACAACCCCAGGGGGAAGCAGGAACTCTATATTTTGTTATAAGATATGTAACCAATTTATAAGTCTTTTGGATGTTATTTTTATTCCTTAGTAATTTTGTTGGTTTTAATCTACAGGTGTTTAAAGTCCTGTAATCCAAAGGAACAATCTGTTGATGCAGAACCAATAAGAGCCAACAATAAGACGAAAGCAGCATCAAGCTTCATTGGAAATGAACTAATACTATGGAAAACTGTTGTGATCAGTCAACCTCAAGGCACAAGTCAAGTGAAGTTACAGACATATACTCGCTGTTCTGTCAGAAGTTAACATTGGGGTTTTTTAGATGGATAAAGTGAAACCGCCCAATGGTTATGCATAGGAGGTATTATGTTATACACGCTGAAGGGCTGGATGGAGATACGGATGTGACAAAGCAGCAACGATATGACTTGAGAAAAATCAGGTCATTCAGGTCTGGATTGATTTCTGTCAAGTTGATTGAAACAGTCGAAATTAAGCAACTCGTTTTGTTCAAGTCCTATACAGTTATAAACTGTACACATCTGACCCGTCACCTCAAAATGGACATGTGATGGAGAAGGCACCTAACTATAATTTGAGTTATTGATATCAGTTCAAAGAGCACATTTTAAGCTTTCCAACGATATCTTTTTGAAGGAAAATGAACTATCGAATCATAAAGATATGATTTCAAGAAGTGTCATCTTTTCTTATTATAATTTCTTTATATTTCACCAAATGTATTGGTCCATATCTCAATCCTTGCTGACAATATCCATTTTGATGTGACTGGTCACACACTACCAACTTCATTACATTAGTTTATCAAAGATTTGATTCAATTTGAGTGATAACATTCACTTGAGTCAAGTCATTAAATTGTACATATTGCTGTTACTTTAAATTGATTAGTACATAATTAAGTGTTTAGTTAATATCTTTAATAGAGTTGTAACTTGTAGTGTCTTTAAATATCCACTATAATGGAAGTATTATACACCTTTTTTATACCATTGTCATCCATTGACGCCCATATTTCATTTCACAAATGGTTTCGACCGGAGTGTTGGACCTGCAACTTAGACAACAAATGGTACATTAATTTGATGGTTGAATATAGTGTACTTTAGGCCGGGATGTACTCACATATAAAATGTACTCACATATAAAATGTACTCACATATAAAATGTACTCACATATAAAATATACTCACATAATATAAAATGTACTCACATATAAAATGTACTCACATATAAAATGTATACGGGATGTGCTGCCCGGAATCCTTGGATGGATGGATTTTTTGCAAGAAATCTCTAAACAGTGTATGATTTTGTATTGAAACATCCCAAATATAGCACTCGTAGTGCAAAAAACATGTACAAAATCGTGAAAAAACCAAGTCACATCGGCCGTGATCTGAGTAGAGAAAACCCTATCAGTCCGAGTTTCAAACCATCAGGCTGCACATGTTAAAAAAGAGATTGAATCCCCTCACCCTTCCCCAGGACTTAAGGTCCAGGCATATGTCAAGTAAATTATGAAATAAAGTGCATATAGCATATGGTTTTCATGTGACAATTTATTTTATCATATATTTGAAACATGCCTGAGATTTAAATTAAGTGGAACACTTCTGTAATTATATAGTAACTAGAATTCGCGGTTCGTGGGTTGGTCGGTTCTCGGGTTAAAATTCATTTTTCACAGGTGCCCTAAATATCCCAGATAACCATAATACTACTACCCGCAATCCCTTTAACATGTTTAACACGGTTTACACTCCCAGTTCCTTTAGTAGCCCTAACCCGCCGAAATACTACAAACTTGCACGCACCCGGTCTGAGGGTTTGATTCCCGGCACATGCAGAGACTGCCCCCCCCCCCCAATTTAACCCTCTCCTGATCATATGGATTAACTCAGGCCTGGTTTAACTCATACAAAAACACGCCCGGGAGTTAAAAGTTAGTTGGAGTCCTCTTTCTATAGATGAGGTGACCGTTGTTTACATCAGTAGTGTTTACATATTGATTAGCGCCTGGTCTAAAGACATGCTAGGGGTACTAGTCCATGACTACTGCATACATCATACTATATGAAAGCAAACACACATCACCCCTTACCAAACTGGAATACTAAATAAGTATTCGGAATATATTTATTCTGTATTCGGAATACTTATTTAGTGGTATTTTTGTGGTTGAATGTATTCCTCCAATTTTAAAGCAAATTTCTGATTTGTTCGACTACTAAAATTAATTTAAGTATTCAAATCTTTGTGGTTGGAATACTAAACTCAATTTAAGTATTCTAATCTTAGTGGTTCAAATTTATACATGATATCAATAAGTATTCAAATCTTTGTGGTTTGTGGTTTGAATACTTAAAATCAAATCTTAAGTCCATGGTTCGAATACTAAAATACAGATCAGGTCATTGGGTCAAAGTTCAATGGTCAGGTCAACTGACAGATCAAATTCATCTGCCTTTTTTGGTTGGAATCACAGTGGGTTGGAAGTGAAGTGTGTTGTGTGCTGGTATTGGTGAAAATAGTGACCTAAATACATGTATTAGTGTGCATACTATTAAGAGAAATTGTGGTGGGTGTTATACTACTATCTTGTCAACAGATACTGAGGTAAGAATGATTTATTTTGGGTTTTCACAGGAAAGACAGGAACATAGTCAGAAAATGTAGAATAAGCTTATATGAAATGTGTTATATTTTTTAAAGTTTTTATAGTTACCCTTATTTATATCAAGCCTAGTTACATCATACAAGCTGCATGCCTTAAGACTAGTGTGAAATATTTATGTTGGAATACCATGCATGCCTTTTATGGGTTGTTCTGGGAATCTTTAGAATCTCATCAGCTTGTATACATTCATGTTTGTGTCACACTTCTGGTGAAAACAAAGGTCAAGGACCTCTATGGATATAAATGTGGTCAGAATACTAGTTTGGTGCTAGTATTCATCTTCTTTGTATACTAGTATTCGAAAACAAGTTAGTATTCCTTATTTGGCGCTAGTAGTCATCTTCTAATTTGCATACTAGTATTCGAATACTTGTTAGTATTCCTAATTTGGTGTTTGGTATTCCTAATTTGGTGCTAGTATTCATCTTCTAATTGGCATACTAGTATTCGAAAACATGTTAGTATTCCTTATTTGGTGCTAGTATTCATCTCCTAATTTGCATATTAGTATTCGAATACTTGTTAGTATTCCTCATTTAAATATTTCGGCCTATAGGAAGACTTATATTAAATGAGGAATACTAACAAGTAGTTTGAATACATTGGTATGTATTCGAACAACTAATTTACATATATAATAAGTGGTTATTAGTATTCGGATACATGCATTCAAATGTATTTGGAATACTTATTGCGAATACTTAATGAATACATTCCAGTTTGGTAAGGGACTGAGCGCCAATTTTAAAAGCACATGCCCTTATGGTGCGCACGCAAACCGCCGGGCAACCAGATTTAGTACCTGGTCTCTCATTGTGCTTAGGGATGCATACCATGACTTCTGCACTATTACACCGTAAGCATGGTAAGTAATGATCAATCAAGTGTGAATTAAAGCACCGTTCCCTGTAGGTGCGCACGCAAACCGCCGGGCACTACGTCACCGGTCACACCATCTATATCATGGCTGTATATATATGATTGAATTTGGTCAACTATCATGCTTTAACCCCCTGGGGTCTACCTATCTATCTTACAGTGGTTCTGATTGGTTTATTACAAGATGTACTCATATGAATAGCCAATTCAAATACAGCTTGTAAAATGTTTCACTCCCATCTTTATCAGGGATATAATTATTCTAACAATGTCTCTCATTGGTGCAATAAATGGTGTATCCATCTTTCTGACCAATCGGCCGGTAGTTCTCAGGGGGTTAAGCATACATAGGCCCTAACCAACGAATTCCAAAACAACCCCTAAAGGTGTATGGCCTCTGAAGCCAAAATGTATGTATATTTGACTGCCCCCGGGGGTTGTGTCACACCAGATATATCAGGATGAAACTTATTACTCACTATTTTTACCCGTCAGTTGTCCGAGTTGCTTGTTAACAAGTTTTCTCATGAGAACTGCATGACCTGTGGTTGAGAATCTTGGTAGAAAGAAGAATGTCTGGCTGCTTACAACCTGGTTCACTTTCAGAAGCTTCAAATGCTTACTTGCATAATTGATGTACACATTAATCAAATACATATGTATGATATTATAAGGCTAAATTAAAAAAAAATCATTTGTCTCGAAGCTCCCGCGCGCATTAGTTTATTGATGCGCATTAGAACAACAAAAATCTCTTCTTCTTTTTTCTCTTTTTTCCCCTTTTTTTTTCAAAAACAAATCCCAAAATGTCACCAATTTTTCAGATTTTCATTGATCACATCATTTTAAATACAAAAAGTCACTTTTACAAGGATTTCAATATTTTATATTTAAAAAAAAAAAAACCTTAAAAAAAACTCAATCCGCATTAGGTTTTGAAAAACTGAAGAGCTTTGAGACAAAAGATTTTTTTAATTTAGCCTAAGCACTTGTATAATTTATGCTCATTTTAATCAATTGTATGATATAATTAAGCACTTATATTTATCTATCCGCGCTCTAAAGTAATTCAAGGGTATAATAAGCGCAATTTTGGCATACACAAGCGTCACGCATACAATGACATTGCACCATGCCAGCGTTTTGGGAGAGATACTCTTCTGAGTTCAATCACTGCTGTAAACAGGTTTCGCAAATTTGGAACTGACTGAACTATACATTATATTATAGGGGTGGTCTTTTTTTGGTACGCGGTCCCAAAATTTCATGTATCGTCATTTTGTAATGATGATACCTACAAATTTGGAACTGACTGAACTATACATTATATTCGGCAGTTTGTTTCCAACTCTTACAGAGTAACATCTTGCCCTTTTTACTGTATAAATTCTGTACATATAAAAAGCTATTTTTCTTGATAAAGGCAAGTATATCTTGCCGAAACGTCATGTATTCTCTTTTTCTTCATCATATTTTCCTTTCCCTTTTGGTGTTTCCTTGTATATATTGTCCCCACCATTGCAGTTGGGTTAGTGATCTTTTACATATGCTACTTTTACATTTTATCACTTCCCTCTTGTATCCCTTTAGGATCCTGTTGCGGTTTTGTGTGTGTGTGATCTGTTGGGAGTCCCCTCTTACCATTGTTATACATTATAATATGATGCATCTCTATAGATGGAGTGACCGGTGACGTCATGTATTTACAAATGGGACACCCTCTGTTGATTCCCTCCAGGCAGAATATACAGTAAAGTTAATGAAGACAACATGAAATTTCTTTCTAATGAATTGTAAAACTCTTTTTGTTGTTGTTGTTGTTGTGAAATGCGATAACTTATAGCATTCCTAAGCAAGTTTAAAGACAGTTTTGATAACAATTTGCTGTGACACCACAATCTAGTTAGAAAACCTGATCTGGCCTATGTAAACTATAGGAACTCTTGCCCGATGTGTTTTGTCTCAAATCAACAGAGGGCGTCCTAAATGTAAACAACGGTCACCTCATCTATAAGGAAAAAAATAGTACAAAACAGGAATATATATAGTACTGTGCATGGAACCTTGTTAACACCAAGTCGATGGGGCCTTCGGTTTCAAGTTGTATTAACAGGTTATTGTTAATGTATTTCTTTTATACACAGGTCTTCAAAGCCACTTTGTGTTATCAGGGATTTTGAGCTTTTAGATTTTGTGTTAACAAGTTTCCACTGTAAACTGCAGTCAACAAAGTACTACAGTAGATAGATAATATATGATCCTATAATCATACCTGCAAAAAGAAGGGGAAAATTAGAATGGTATCTATTAAATTAGTCAAATGTTTGTAAGAAAATCTGTTAGAAACTTACTCATTTATCCACACAGGCTTCGATAAATCCATTTCTTGTCCGCATCAACAATTTGTGATGAATCAAATGTACTGTGTTTCCTGGTAATTTTCCGATGCCTCTGGATGAAGGTGTCATACATTCAAATGTAGGTCGGTGCCATTATGCATGCTCTTCTTCCAAACAACTGACCTTTCATATATTGTGGATTGTTATAAGTAATATTTAAAATGTTCATAAAAGGCGATGACAAAAAGAAACCCTGTTGTATGAGCCCGACCGACCCATTTTTAGAACTCGGTGAAAATAAATTTCATGTGGAAATGAATACGACCCACATTTCTTTTGTTTGCTTGACAAAATACGGCAAAATGTTTACAGATTTTATTTTTTTAACATATTTTTTTGGATTTTTACAATCGGTTTCAAGGGAAAATAAGGGGATACAACAGGGTTTCTTTTATCGTCGCCTACAGGGCATTATACAGTTTGAAGTCATCTGTACTACTACTTTTAACGGTTCCATTAAAGTCAGCAATGACTTGCTTAAAGTCGGATAGGTTGCTGCCAGTTGCTAAAGCTAGGATTCTGAAATTTTGCTCGCTATCTCCCTGCTACTTTACAGTAGTGTTGGCCAAATATGAGCTAGAAAATCAATTTGAAAACAAGATTTAGAACCACAAACAAAAAAAGGTATCATTACTGTGGAAACACCCATATCAGATACCAAATTTGTATCAATCTCTTGTTTCAGTGCTCAGCTACTTGCCTTAGAACATAGGGAGGTCTCAATCGCTGTGTGCCAAAATCATCATTATTGGTCCTTTAACCCTAACTCCCCGGGCGTATTTTTGTGAATTAGACTATCAGGGGAGAAAAACGGGTCAAATGAGGGGAAAATCAGTCTCCGCACGCGCCGCGACTCGAACCCAGGCCGTGTTTGGCAAGTCTGATGCTCTGACGACTGAGCTACACAGGGAGGTTCACTTAATTTTTTTAACAAGTTGAACCACACGCTGAGCGTGGCAGGAGATTGATGGGGCCGCCGCGCGGTACAATCTTGTAGCACTGTCATGTTTTGTAGTGTCCAGGAGGGTAGGGTTAATTCAGTTAATATAAACTGCGCCAATAAAGTATCTAATCACTTACAAATGGTCAGATTTATCAGAGCCTGAATTAGTATGCAAAAAAATAATTAAATAATTCGATTCACAGTTATCTTCTGCGCATTTTGACACCACTTTTGTTGCGCTATAACGTTGTTTGGCGGATTTATGGGCACTTGAGTGGCTTAAAGTCGAATTCTAAAGTTGCAAAAGCCCCTATTCCAGCAATGAATAAGATCATCATTATTTTTGCCCGCCTTTTTTAAATGATGTGTATGTCGCGTGTTGGATAAATCGATTGCAATGAATATCAGCATTAATTTTCAATAACAAAACAAAAGGGTCAGAGATGGGAGGCATAAATCAATAATTAATCAATCATTAATTGTCATGGTTAAGTAAACAGAACAAATTGGTGTCTTGTGTCTTAAAGGCATATTATGTGATCTTTTCCAGAGGGCGCCCTCTATTCATGATTTTTTTTAGAAAGTAGATTTTCTTGCAGATTTACATTTCCGATCATAAATCATACATACATTCCAAGTTACAGAGCGATACGATTCCTAATTACCTCAAAATCATGGTTTTAGAGTGAATTTAGAGTGAAAAATATAAAGTGTCGGGATTCCGACAGTTTATTTTCACTCTAAAACCATGATTTTGAAGTAATTAAGAATCGTATCGCCCTGTAACTTGGAATGTATGCATGATTTATGATCAGAAATGTAAATCTGCAAGAAAATCTGCTTTCTATTTTTTTTTTCGATGTTGAGGGCGTTCCCTGGAAAGATCACATAATATACCTTTAATTTTGTCTGTGTGTGATGCTTTGTGCGAGTTCCTTTCTGTGAATAGGAGCTTTTGCAACTTTAGAATTCGACTTTAAGCCACTCAAGTGCCCATAAATCCGCCAAACAACGTTATAGCGCAACAAAAGAGGTGTCAAAATGCGCAGAAGATAACTGTGAATCGAATTATTTAATTATTTGTTTGCATACTAATTCAGGTTCCGATAAATCTGACCATTTGTAAGTGTTTCGATACTTTATTGGCGCAGTTTAGTATCTCTCTCTACACTGAAGTGTTATAATGTAATATAAGTCAAGCAAGTAACTGAGCAAAGAAACAATTGTTACAAATTTGGTATCATTGGAAAGATGAACACACCAGCTTTCCATACAACACAATATGAATGTAGGCCTATCACAAGAAAAATGGGCAATTTAAGAAATGTCTTAACTTTTTTTAGGACTGGCTACCATTTCTTTTGAATACTCTTGAGTAGTGCAAGTGTAAATAGTATAAATACGATCTGTTTCTATTTTTGATGATTGTTGTGACCCTAATTGGTATCGCGCCTAAACCAAATATCTCAACTCATTTTGCTTTTTACCTCCAGTATAAGTATAGCAAGTCAATGAGAAACAGATATGTTGATTCAGGCGGAATTTTGATATTTTTCCCTCACTCATCACAGGGACAAGATCTTGTGCTGCAAATGTAATTTAGACTAAGTCAGTGGAAGACTGTTGTATGCATTTGTCTTGACAGAGAAAGCATTTGTAACTAATTGCAAGAATTCAAATTAATTTGATAGAAATCCATAGATTCTTGTTATAATACTTACTATATCTGCTTAAATGCTATAGTTTAAAATCAGATCCAAATTGGTGAGAAATATTCGGTTTTGGCCCCACGCACACCACGTCACTCATATGATGCACATTGCACAACGCACTTGTTGCATTCATGTGCGCCTATGTTCTTCTGTATTCATTCGCTGCTGTAAGGAGGCTTCGCCAATTTGGAACTGATCAAACTATAGTAATTGTGAGTAAAGTCATTGCCAGAATATATTCTAAGCGTCCCTGTTCTGTCAAAACCTTGAATATATCCATCTGGCCTTTCAGCATGTACAATAAATAACCTTTCAGCAGCCTGCTCTTGAACATGTTCAAGGGCCAAAAACACATCTATTGAAACATTGCAAGTACTCTTGCCCCTGAACATGAATAAAGCAATACTTCCTATGCATAACCATTGGGCAGTTTACTCGATACATGTTGAGGGGCCAGAAAAACATACAATGTTTTTGACAGAACAGCAACGCAATGCAGATTTCAGTACAAGTTCTATCTCTGATTAGATATTGGCATATAGTCTCTGTCATAATACCTTGGACAAAATTCAACTAATACGTGCGTGCTTGCGTACATTCGTATTAGCGCACATGCGTAAACCCGGTAGTGCGTACCGGGCGATTTTAAAATGATCGCGCGTCCTCATTGGTCAATCGCGAAGTCGACACGCGCATGCATGCAAACTTGTACGCGCTTTTCATGCATTTGGATGCAGCTCCGCGAACAACAACAAAATACGCTCGCGTGAAATAGCGGGAATTATGTCCAAGGAATTATGACAGGGACTTTAGTATGCAACAATAGAACTTTCATTATTGCATGACAATTTTGTAGGCATTGTCAAGACAAAATATTGAAATAATCATTATTTAATAGAACAGTCTTTCACTGTCAGCAAAATATAGATTCCTTTTGGAATAACTGCAGCACAGAACCAATGCTTGGGTTGTTATCTTCAACAGAGTGATTGAACTCCAATGGTAAAGTCATCACTTTTTGGACTTGATTAAAGGCATATTATGTGATCTTTTCCAGAGAGCACCCTCTATTCATGATTTTTTTTAGAAAGTAGATTTTCTTGCAGATTTACCTTTCTGATCGTAAATCGTACATACATTCCAAGTTACAGAGCGATACGATTCCTAATTACCTCAAAATCATGGTTTTATAGTGAATTTAGAGTGAAAATATGTGTTATCCCGACAGTTTATTTTCACTCTAAAACCATGATTTTGAAGTAATTAAGAATCGTATCGCCCTGTAACTTGGAATGTATGTACGATTTATGATCAGAAATGTAAATCTGCAAGAAAATCTGCTTTCAATTTTTTTTCGATGTTGAGGGCGTTCCCTGGAAAGATCACATAATATACCTTTAAGGGGTTGGGGAATATCATGAAATGACAGACAGGCATCTAAATTACGGGATGACCACTACATCTTAATTTGAATGTCTTGGTAGATCTTCAATCCCCATCTCAAACTGGTCATTCATGGTGATATATAGTTTGATCAGTTCCAAATTGGCGAAGCCTTCTAACAGCAGCGAATGAATACAGAAGGACGCTGGCGCGATAAAGGCAACAAGCGCACTGTGCATCATATGCGGGCGTGTGGCCAAAATCGTGTGCGTGTGTGGCCATAATTATACAAGTACCCTTGTATTACTTTAGCGCGCGGAGAGATAAAAACCGAATATTTCTTGCTAATTTGGAACTGATCAAACTATAGTTGATACTATGATCTAACCTTATGGAATACTGATGGTCTTATGCATGTTCATTGATACATGTGAGAAGAGTAATTGAATCCTGGCACTATAGTCATCGGCAGAGAACTTCAGCATTTTTTTAAAATAGCCAACGTGTGCGAACATATTAATGACCCATATATACGATCGGCCAATTGGATTACAGATACCGCGACGCGTAGAAATGCTCAAGATAACGATGTTGTGACGCTGTTCTACAACGCACATCCGTGTTTATGCTTGTACCCAGTTGTCACAAAAAAAGTGTTGAACTTCTCTGACGTCCACTATAGTCTCTCCCATAAATATTGAGCCAATCAGGACAGCTGGTCAGCTGGTTCCTATAAATACAAATCACTCTGTTTAAGATAATGTCACAATATTATTTGAAAATCCATGCTCCAATGATCCAAAAAAGGAATAAATATTTTGCATATCAACAAAATTGAATACACTGAAGGTCCGTCGTCCGTTCATACTTCTGTAGTTGCGCAACGTCAACGGATATCGATGCAGGAGTTGAAGCAATGTCAACTTTTATTCGGCGACATAGGCTGATGCGCAACGACGCGAGTTTGAACGGACCATTAGTCTACATGCTTTTGTCTTCCATTCCATAATACTGATGAGTAATAAAATCCATTGCTAAACATATCAATTATTTGCATTTTAGGGTGAGTTTTCTTTTATTTGTGCTATTAGTTTAACTATCATTACATTCACATAATTCACCTTGGGAGTTAAAAACTACAACAAACATTTACATATAGACCCAATATTAATAACACTTATCTACACATTATTATACAATACAAATGCCATAATCTAACACCGTTTTACAGTAAATATTAATATATGTTCACAGAACAAAATGCAGTATCTTTAAATTTCAAATGTAACATAATACTACAATTATAAACAAGTAATTTTGGTTTTAGATTCTCTAGATTTCTTTGAAAGGAATCTCTGTGAGTGAGAATGGATTGGATTGGATACTTAGATTTATGCAGAAATTATTCACCAATTTCTGTCCAAAATGATGACAAATTTGTGTATATCCTTGGTGCAAGATATTTATAAGTTAGACTAGTGTAAATACCTCATTACGGAATAAAGCTGTACTTTCCTTTAATCCGTCAATAGAGGATTTTGTGCTAGGTTAATTCCATGCTGTCTTACACCAAGGATAGACCCAAAGTTGGCCCTTGAATATAGATCTGTCGCCATGTTTAATGTCATACAAGTATTGAAAGGTTAAGAATTGGACGTACAGGGTGTCTCAAAAGGGTCAATACTTTTAAAGCTTTACATCTCTGTTACAATAATTTGCAGTATCAAAAAGAAAACATGCTGTACTTGGGTGGAGTAAACTTGTTAAATCATTTTGATACCAAACTTGTAGTATAACAGCCATCCGTGTTGTTAAAGTGTAGAGGAACATTTTTAGAACTATGAAGCTGAACTTTCATAACATGAAGCATAATACTCTTGTAATGAATGAGAGGGAGTAAAGAGAAAGGGGTGTTTTTTCATTCTAAAATAATCGCTATTAGGCTAAATTAAAAAAATCATTTGTCTCAAAGCTCCCGCGCACGTTAGTTTATTGGTGCGCATTAGAAGAAGAAAAAAATCGTAAAAAATCTTCTTCTTTTTTCAAAAAAAAAAAATCCCAGAATTTCACAGATTTTCATTGATCACATCATTTTAAATACAAAAGGTCACTTTTACAAGGATTTCAATATTTTATATTTAAAAAAAAAAAAAAAATTAAAAAAACCTGCATTCCGCATTAGGTTTTGAAAAACTGAAGAGCTTGGAAACAAAAGATTTTTTTAATATAGCCTTATAAACGCTGACAGAACAGCAAAAATCAATTGAAATGAATCCAAAGAAAATGTTTTAGAAAAATCTTTTCATATCATGTAATCTGGAAAAACCTAGTAAGTCAAATTTTGGTGTAAATTTAGTTAGACCCATGTTTGGACTTAATGGGTTTTTCCCCTTCAGTTTATCAAGATTCCAGCTGAAAAACTGCTGACAGGGAAGGGTTTCACACACTTTAACTTGATAAACTGAAGAGGAAAACCTAGTAGTAAGTCCTGGGCAATATCATGTTTGGCTTTATACCTGTTTGTGACGTCATATGGAATCAATGCCATAACATTTCACAGCTTATTCCGTTGGTGTGTGTACCATTACAGGGCACGAAACATGATATTGCCAAGTCCTGAAACCAAACAGTTTTCCTTTGTTTTCTCAAATTGCATTCAACAGACTTACTAGGTTTTTCCAGATTACAGGAGAGTCATGTATATCATGTTTACAGCTATGACCATAGCTTTCAGTATTGTACGAAGGGACAGGTTTTGTATCAAAATGAGTCTACAAGTTTTCTTTATCTTTTTTTTCCAGTTTGATATCGGAAATTATTTTAACGGATATAATACAGTTTTGAAACTTTTTTATTTTTATTTAAGATACTCTATTGAACTTTTATCGAGATTTAAAACCATTGGGCTAAATACAAACAGTGCTCAACACTTGATACATACAGGTTGCCAGCAATTGTCAATTATTTGATGCAAAAATACAAAATGTGTGTTTTACTACTTTGTACAATCTCTAACCCCCTAATTTTATTCTATACACATTTTATCGTTTAGGACTATAATAAGATGTTCATTATATTTATATAATCAATTATCATATGTAAAAAACATTCTCCATTCAAGTAAGCAACTGTGTGGCCAAGAAGTGGGTTCTCCCCAACTGTGTTACCTATATATACCTATTGTCAATGGGAGAACCAACAAGTTACGATCTATCTATTGTCAATGGGAGAACCAACAAGTTACAATCTATCTACTGTCAATGGGAGAACCAACAAGTTACGATCTATATCTATTGTCAATGGGAGAACCAACAAGTTACGATCTATCTATTGTCAATGGGAGAACCAACAAGTTACGATCTATCTATTGTCAATGGGAGAACCAACAAGTTACGATCTATCTATTGTCAATGGGAGAACCAACAAGTTACGATCTATCTATTGTCAATGGGAGAACCAACAAGTTACGATCTATCTATTGTCAATGTGAGAACCAACAAGTTACGATCTATCTATTGTCAATGGGAGAACCAACAAGTTACGATATATCTATTGTCAATGGGAGAACCAACAAGTTACGATCTATCTATTGTCAATGGGAGAACCAACAAGTTACGATCTATCTATTGTCAATGGGAGAACCAACAAGTTACGATCTATATATTGTCAATGGGAGAACCAACAAGTTACGATCTATCTATTGTCAATGGGAGAACCAACAATTTGACTCCCTGTCCTCTGGTCCACAAATGTAACCTCAGTGGGTGTGCCAATGCTACATGTAGTTGTCATTAACAGGCCTAGGGTCCACCTAAAAGACAAATGTTACATCGATGTACATACAGTAGCGTACTGCATTTGTGATCTTTCAAGGGAAAGCCCTCAACATCAAAATAAAAATTGAAAGTAGATTTTCTTGCAGATTCACATTTCTGATCATAAATCGTACATACATTCCAAGTTACAGGGCGATACGATTCTTAATTACTTCAAAATCATGGTTTTAGAGTGAAAATAAACTGTCATGATAACACGACCTAGTTTATATTTTCACTCTAAATTCACTCTAAAACCTTGATTTTGAGGTAATTAGGAATCGTATCGCTCTGTCACTTGGAATGTATGTACGATTTAAGATCAGAAATGTAAATCTGCAAGAAAATCTACTTTCTAAAAAAAATCATGAATTGAGGGCACTCTCTGTAAAAGATCACATAATATGCCTTTAACACAAAAAAGTACCAGACAGGTGCTTTGATGTTGGCTAATCCAAAATCAATAATCAATACCAAAAATCTGAGATGTACATTTAAAATGAGCAAATTTCTTCTCCGTAGTAGGATATCTCATCCATAAAAATAAAATCAAGCGGATATTTTTGAAGATGATGGTTTTAAAATTATGATTGCTTAGTGTGTGATTATGCAGTGAACATGTTGGTGTAGACTCCCTGCATGTTACCCATTCATCCAGATACCTTACTGAATCAATAATATCCCATAGAAAAACAATTTTAGTGCAACTGTTGTGACTGAGAAGAACTCATAGATTCAGATTGTTTTGATAATAAATCAGTAAATTCACCAAACCATTTGAATTTTGCGATGGGTGTGACATGGGCTATAAAAAATATAATATGTTATTGTCAACTTTTCCTATATTGTGCACAAACAACGTTCCCACTGATACGTGTGACCTGCATACAAGTCTGAATCACACTCACATAATTATATTGCCAAAACAATCATGGATCCAGCGTTGCCGCTCGCTTCATTGTCCCATCTTCTAAAGTCTGTGCTGGAATATACTGACATCACAGTTTTAATATGTGGAATGGGGAGTACATAAATCTGTCAACCGTTTACTTGGCCCTAGCAGGAAAATCAAGCATTGAATTACTATGACATTTGAGTATAGCAATACTGTAAAAGTAGAAATTTTCGTGAATTTTGCGAATCAATCCTCATCCGCGAACTCGCGAAAATGATTGACTTCCATATACTTTTGTTCACAAATGTTAAAAATCGCGAAAATAAAAAATCGCGAAATGCCTGTTATGACCATTTTCGTGAAAATATATTCTCGCGAAAATATTGACTTTTACAGTAGATGCGTGGTTTACCCAAAATGGTCCGATAGTATTTTAATTGCAAGCAGGGCTCAAAATACTGTTTTGAATACAAACAAGGGCCATTCAAAAATAGTTTGCCATGGGGGCTATCTTGGGGAATCAGACGACTAATCACCCACGAACCCTGTGTATTTTGAGCCAAATTATATGGACCCCTGATCTCAGGATATTGCAGTAACACTGAAGCAATGGCTAGCTGCTACAAGGAATATAATATGTCCCCTTGATTTCAACATGGTATAATCTCGGTCAAAAAATCCCTTGGCCCAAAAATAGCGTACATTTGCATGTACATCTGATATAAAAAAATATTGAGCATTTTATTTCATTTTCTAATGGTTTATTGGGAACTTGTGTGGATTTGATTATCCATTGACATTCTAAATCATCAAACACAATGACAGAATGGTAGTAATCTTAACAGCCTTGTGTACAAGCACTGTGCACAGAAGTCTCAATTAGGAGAAAACTGATATTTGAACTCAGATTAATTATCTCTTAACAAATGCTACTTAATCTTGATTCATTCATCGGAATGATTAAGAATAATGGACTTCATGCAATACAACAATAAGTAGACACAGTCCCTTACTATTGTATGATGAGATGGCAGGGTATTTTTTGACAGGGAGTACAGACCTTATTTGGCACCTTCCTTTGATGGGTAAACATTAGTATTGTGTAATAAGACCAGGCCAATATTGTAATTTGTAAATATTGTAAATTCTTGGCCTTGTTTTCATTACACAATATCAATGTTTACCCCATCGACGACAGGAAGGTGCCAATTTATAAAGTCTTTATAAAGGTCAAGGGTCAACATAATAAAACACTAAATAACTTATGAAGGTGTAGTTTTGGACAACTATTGGGTGTACTTTTTAAGCTTCTCCACACTGTGTCAAACCTGTGTCAAATCGGAAGTCCAAGAAAGCCATTATGTACCTTTTTACCTTGAAATATATAGTGGTGAGTAGGCGTGATGATGGTAAGCCTACGTACATATGGCTTTCTTGATCTTCGGAAAGCCATTTGACAATGAGGAGGAGCTTCAAAAGTACACGCTGTCCGAAACTACACCTTCATAAGGTGTACAAAATATTATAAGATTAACCTACTACATATCCTACACCACTAATTAATTGCTGTGTGTAATAGTTCAAAAATGCATTCAGCCCAAATATTAACAACCCTATCTAACCAAAATGCATACATATTTATTTACAAACATACGGGGAAACATTTCGATCTGCAACGTACAGTGTATCAATCTGAGCATCTGAGTAATGTCTTAAGTTTAAAGTTGAAACCCATTACAAACCTATTCACACTGACCCGGGGGAGGGGGGGAGGCGTACTCATATTATATTTGGATGGAGATGTGCCACTTTTGAAATCCTGACCTACTTTTAAGGGGTATTTATAATACCAACAAAAATAGCTGATATGGCTGGGTTTTTACATGATTTGGGACCCATGTTTGGGGATTTTCGCAATTTCCAGCAAAAATCATACCCATGTTCAGGGGGGTTTTTTGGGGGAAAAAGTGACCCATTAGACGCGGCACATACATATACCTTTATATACATTGAGTAATACCTCGACTCTGACCCAAGACTTGGTCTTTGAATGATACATTGACTTGACAATAAATCTCAGGATGTCTGTTTAAACAAACATGTGGCACTGCAAATTATGAGCGTTTACTTTTGGAAAAACTAAAAGTAAACTCTAAAGTAAATTATGCAATTCTAAACACAAAACTTAACGTTAAAGTAAATGCAAAACTAAACGTTTCTTGCATTTTGCACCCAATTGACCTCAAAGCACGCTCCAAGTGAGTGAATATAATCACAGATGTTTCCACCATATGTGATATAATGGGCCAATTATTGATTAGAGGCTGGGTGGAAAACAGCTTAGTTGTTTGGCTCACATAAGTGTTTAGTATTGCGTTACTTTTGAGTTTACTTTTAATTTGTCCAAAAGTAAATGCTCATAATTTGCAGTGTGATGCAATCAAGCGGAATGAGTTGGATGTCGGGAATATTGATTTTGAGTTATCGGTAAAAAGAAGGGACAAATTTAAATTTGCATGTTTTACTTTGTTTTCTCGTTTGTAAATTGTTTGTAACTTAAAACTAGAAATTTTAGTGGGGTTCGAACCATACAGTGATAGTATTTTCCACCTGCTTTTAAATGATGGACAATCACAATTGAACTGCCGATATGCCACTCATTTTGCTTGATCACGTCACATGATCATGATTCATCTAAATCATCAATCATCGATTTAATTGAGCAAATCGTTTTAATATGTCTAGTTTATGTGTCACAATAAGTATATTAAAGTCTATTATGCAAGAAGTAGGTATGAAATTCCAAACTATCAAAGGTTCCTTTTTCCTTGGAAATCTGATGATTGGTTGAAAATTTAGGTCTTAATTGACCACATGGTAAAGGTCTTAAACAAGTTCTATTCCTTAAAATTGTTAAAGTGATTTATATTTACAATTTCTCTGCTCTGCAGAATATTTAATTCTACCATCTATTAAAATATTTAATTTCTTCCACTATGTTTAAATCATGATTCATAAAAACCTTTGAAAATATGGAGATCAAAAGTTGCACTATATTTATTTTGAGCACTTTTTCTTCCCACTGAAACATGCTCCTGATATCACTGCACATATAACATACATGTATAGAGTACCGTAGAATGAGGATACTTGACCCACTTTTGAAACATTTTTATTTCTATTTATTGCATGGAAGAATTTTGTTTGTCGGTAAACTAGAATATAGTCAGATTTATAATTGAACGAACACATTGAAACTGCGTATTGTGTACATTAACATAAAGCGCGCACAATGATAAGCGTGATAATTTTGGGCGGGAACATATCTGTGCTGCATGCGTGTTGTTCGTTCAATTATAAGTTAGACTTTACAATTGATGGGCCCAATCTTTGTTGGTTTGAAAATATTATTTCTAGATACTTTTCGCCCAAATCTTTTGAGTAGGCCAAAGTTAACCTACATGGTGGAGGGGAAGGGAGGGGAGGAGGTTGGCCCACATGCTGAAACCTAACAAACTTCGACAAAATACACTATTTATTTTTGGTGGGCCTAAGTTACCAATTAAAGGGCCAAAGTATCCCTTTTCTATGATTGATACCGTTCTGAGTTTCAGCTAACATACCCGATGTATACTTTATGTCATCTTTAGTTTAGGGTTGATATCATCACACATTCTATATGTTTGACAACCTTCTAAGAATGATGGCAGTGCCTTTAACTAGAATACATGTATGCTGATGATGTCACCTCAAAACTTGAGTTGACACAGAATATAGTACTGTAAAGCAACAATACAATAACTTGCTTTGATATATAAACCAAAAACAAGCACAAATTCATTCAATATAAAAATAAAACATGGTAAAAAAGATACTACATGGTAAGGAGACAAAGAAAAAAACCAACACTGTTCTACAGGCACACGGACCTTTCAGGCTGTGTTGGTCGGTCAGGTGTTTTTTTCTAACAAATTGTGGGGGGCAGTTTTGGTGATTTTTCAAAATGTTCCAACAATTGTAAAAAAAAAATTCAAACATTTTCCACAAAAAAATCCCAACATTTCCCCTTTTTTGGTGTTGAAAATTAAAAAAAGAATGGGTTGGTCAGACCTGTAGAACAGTGTTGGTTTCTTCATCGGCTAAAGATACAATTACAATTTCAATCACCAGCTTTATCTGCACTATCTTGATGCCTACCATGACTTCCTGGGCTTTTCTCCTGTTCCTCACCCCTTTCATTGTCCTCTTGTATCTCATCTTCATTGTCCTCTTCTTGTAACTCTTCCTCATCGTCGTCGTGTTCTTGTAACTCAGCCTCATTGTCCTCTTTTTGTAACTCATCCTCATTTACCTCATCTTGTAACTCACTCTCACTGTCCTCTTCTTGTAACTCATCCTCATTGTCCTCATCTTGTAACTCGCCCTCACTGTCCTCATCTTGTAACTCATCCTCATTGTCCTCATCTTGCAACTCCTCAGTGTCATCTTTACCCTGATCATCTTCTGTGTCTGAAGACATATGATAGTCTTCTTCATCATCTGATAACGGCTCCATCTTAATCTCATCATCATCCTCGTCACCATCATCATCATCTGAGGAGGACCGGTCTACGTTATCTGATGTCACATCAGGATTGTTTATTGCGCACCATTCCTCATGCTTCTTCTTCATATGTCTGGCTAGTGTGTTACGCTCTGGGAATTTTTTTGTACACAGACTGCACTCAAAAGGAAGATCTCCTGTATGAATGCGTTCATGTACTCTGCAAGTGTACTTATCCCAGAACTTTTTGGCGCAGAATTGACACGATATCTCCCGCTTCTGGGTGTGGCGCTTTTCGTGCTTTCGTCTCGTAGACTTACTCGTGAAACACTGATCGCAGATACTGCATTTGTATGGTTTCTCACCCGTGTGGCAACGTTCATGTTGTTGTAGACTCGCAAGACGATTAAATGTCATTTTGCAAAAATTGCATACAAAAGGTCTGCTATTGTCATGGATCATAACATGCCTGCGTAAATTTGAGCGGTTCCCAAATCCTCTACCACAGATTTCACACATGTACGGTTTCTCTCCCGTATGGGCCATTTCATGTTCTTTAAGTCCACCGGCGCTTGACAAAATCTTCCCACAAATTTTACATGTGCAGTTTTCAACCCGAACGTGGGTATTCCACACATGCGAGTTTAACGATCGCTTGTGGCGGAATTCGTGACCGCAAGCATCGCACTTGTACTGCATTTTGCACTTAATCAAGTGTTTCTTCTGCGACTGCGCATGCTTAAACTTCTTGTTGCATTTCTTGCATTCGAAATTGAGCTCATTCGAATGACACATTTGGTGCGCTGTCCAGTTAGCTTTTTTATCAAAGCCTTTGTAGCATATTTGACAAGTGTAACGATGCACACCGACATGACCGCGTAAATGCTCTATCATTCGGGTTTTGTTAATCGTTTTCTGCTCACAGTATGGACATTGCCATTCCTGCTTATGTTTGTTTGTTTTGTTAGCACTATTTCTCTTCTCCATGGCCATCAAAGCTTCACTCATTGTATCAACCTTTATCTTGAATTGTTTGTGCTTGTTCATGTGTCCCGCTAGATGTTCCTGTCTTGGGAATGTCTTACTACATATATTACATGCCCATGGGTGGGTTTTAGAGTCTTCTACAACATCACTGCTGTGACTTTCATCATTATCATCGTCATCATTAGTGGCAGATTCATCATTGACATTATCTGCGTATGCTTGGATCAATGACGACCCATGCTGTTTTTCCATGTGTGTTGTTAAAGCTCCTTTGGTGGTGAATTCCTCTGGACAAATCAGACACATAGACACTGTTTTCTGTGCAGAAGTTAACTGTCCTGGGTTATCAACAGAAACCATACCCTCTGCACTCTTGCTTGGATCCAATTTGATCTCTTTCACATCCTTAGTAGAATTGCTTGTGGTAGTTGTAGGTATATCATCAATGTTTGGTTTGACATCTGGAGTATGAAATGAAAATGAAAAGAACATTGTATGATGCCAGTACCCACCAAAATACTGATACTTAGACGCTCTATTTATAGAGAGCTAACACTATAAACAACAAATACAACAGATATATTTAAAAGGTGAGGATGAACAATTATGGGTTAAGTTGAGTTTAGCTGTTCAATAATTTCTCAATCCGAGCGTCACGCTTGCCTTCATCCAAATGATGAATGCACAATGCATCAACATTGGGTGTCATTATACTAAGTGGCTGTGGCGGATACACACCGGTTACGCAGAAATCATTCGAAATGACTGAGAAATTATTAAACTAATTACAGTGATTGATGATTAGTGTGATTACAACAAGGATTACTATAGTTTGATAGGCAGAACATCCTAATCACATTATTTCCTTGCTCTGAAGCATTTAAAGGTCATCTTTTAATGTTGGTAATACTGTTTAGTTGTTAAATAACACATCGTCACTGTTATAAACCACTCCTATTGTCCCAAGTTTAGCAATTCAGAATGCAGAATTTAATACATAATTCGCTTATCCAGATTTTGCACTTATCTGGCCATTGCTTGGTCCCACCATGTCCAGATAAAAGAGGTTTGACTGTACTCAAATTCTTTGTCAGTGTGTCAGTAGTCAGTACATGTCAGCCCTTTTATGGCAAAAGGATGTAACTTACATGTACTTTCCTAATGACATACTTCCTTTAAACATGGATTGTGTTAACCAAGCCTCGATTTAAGGATGTGTGAACCGGGAGCTACATGTACTTTGTAACTTTTCTGACAAAAGTAGCTCCCGCTCATATACTTTGCTATACAAAATTTGAAAACACCGGGAGCAAAAACTTGGCAACCGGGGGGCAAAAAACTCCCAGCTCCCACTTAAATCGAGGCTTGGTGTTAACTTGGTTCAATAATCCTCACTTAGGAAAAGGTTGCAACTTGTAAAGACAATAAAAGTAATATACTGCCTTCTACCACTACATGTTTTATGGAGAATAAGATACATTCTTTTGCCATAAAAGGGCTGATGTGCAAAGTGAATCTAGTCAGGTGGAATTGTGTACTTTTTGGCTGTGGGAGTGGTTTAATATGTAAATTGGAAGCTGACAATTATTTACTGCCTAGCAATGATCGATAGCAATTTAACATAACTGTGCACGATCATAAAAATGATAAAATACAGAAAAAGAATAAATGATTAAAATGCACCAACTTTTAATATTCAAAATATTGAACTTCCAGCAAACAATTTCATTTTCTATTCTCCGAGTCATCTCAAGTTTGGAGGTATCGTTAGCCCTAGAGTGCTGCATTATTCTATTGTAAACACATCAGAGTTTGACACCCCAACAGTATGATCCATTGACAAGAATACGCCTGACATTAAAGGTAGATGACCCGATCACATTTTCATAACACAGAATTATTTCAAACATACGGAGATTTTCATATCATATGAAAGCTCGTATTTTTCTCATCATCATACTGAAATTTGACTGCCTAAATCGGTATAATTACGGAGAAATCGATGAAATAACGTCGAATTACCGCGAATGGTGGTAACCACCGATATAGTTTGTGTACTACTCAATGGGTACAGTTCACAGCATCTTGTGCGTCTAAAATAAGAACCATTAGAGCTATGCAACTCAAACTTTGGAACACAACTTTTTTAAGGATGACCTTTCATGTAGAATAGAAAACTTCAAGTTGAAAATCGGAACATCTACCTTTAAGTCCAAACTTGAGGTGACACAAAGGGATTAGTGACTGCTCTGTCAAAATCTCATATCTCCATCTGGCCCTTCAGCATGTATAAAGTACTACTTCGGACATGTCTGCTCTAAACATGTTCAAGGGCAAAAAACACAGCTTTAAAAACTTGTTTAAAGTGCTCTTGCCCCTGAACATGTACTGTAAAAGCAACACTTTTACTGTAGGCCTATACATGCTGAAGGGCCGGAAAACATACAAGGTTTTGACAGTACAGTGATGTTATATGATTAGTTGTATTCCCAAGTACCCATCATATTTATGCTCAAAACTACAACCGCAAGAAAGTGATGAGAAATACAAATGGCTAAAGGTTAGGGTTACTGCAGTTTTCCAATGCGAATCATTTATCACAAAGATGTTTTATGCATTCTTGGCACCCTTTGAAGATTTCATTTGGAAAAAAACCCACAGATTATGCCGTGTCAAAATTGAACTGAAATGCACCATGCTGTACTTTGTTATAAAGCCTGAATTGCTAAGTGTATTTATGATGTTGATTGTCAGGTTTGCCATTGAATCAAATGTTTGAATATTAAAAAGTATGTGATAGCATCATGATGTGCAGTTCAAATTTGACTTGGTGATTATCTATTTTTGCAATAAACTCTTCATTTCATGACAATTGCACCTTGGAGCATGTACATGTATGCACCTGAAACAAATGAATGTTATTAAAAATACCAAGAATTTTTTGGCTACGAGGGCTATTTTGAGCAAATTCTGCCCAAAGTAGCCCTTGTACATTTACCATAGGCCAAAATTAGAAGGCTATTTTGTGAAAACAATGGTTACTTTAAATCAGTTATTTTGCCCCAGTGTATTTTGAGCCCTGAATAGCGGTCAATGACATGGCCATCTATGGCTAAGGATTGTTAGTCACCAAAAGTCCCATTACCCTCTAGCAGTTGCACTTCTGAGCATTTGCAGTAAAATCAAGAAGAAAAAAAGGCTTACGTCTTATCAAAAAGCCTTAGCATCATGATCAGGAATATCCATACCTGGTTGTTGGGACGACATCATGTTGTCAATATTAGCCACACACTCTACAGGAACAATACCAACTTCATGAGTCCTCATATGGTATGTCAATGAGGACTTTTTCACATACTCTTTACCGCATTCTTGGCATGAGTGCATTTTCCTCTTTGTTTTGTTCGGTGCCACCTGGCTTGCAGCGATCATGACTGGATACTTTTGTCCAGATAATGGCGATATGTCCGACAGTGGCGGTATGTAGTCATTTGGCATATTGGACATCATTGCCGCAAACTGTTCCGTAGACTTTGGAGTAGGCGATGGGCACATCATGTTCGGGGACTCATTGTCATGGCTCTTGATGTGTTCTTCCATATCCGCGTTACTGAATGATTTACTGCACACGATACAGAAACTGGTGGGTTCATCGGGGTTATGAGTTTTCTTATGGATGTCCAAGACTATTTCACTGGTGAATGTCTGGCCACATTGATTACAGCTGTAGGACCCGGACATATTACTGAACCTATTGAATATAAAGTTGCCATTCTGAGGTTTGATGGGTTGGTTTGGTGCTGTAGCAAAATGCTGCTGTTGGAGATGGTTCCCCGGAGTTGTGGGAGAGGACATATTTTCAGACTCTTTATCAGAATCTCCAATACCCGTACTGTCCCTGTGTTCTCTAGATCTACTGAGCTGATTACTTGTGACAAATGTAGGAATAGAGAGAACAGGTTGATTTACACCAGATTCCTTAATGGATTGATATTCATGAGATGGTTGGAGGAGAGACCTGCTTCCATTCACATTTGTTATCTTCGTTATATCTTTCACAGGATTGTTACTGTCAGCAAGATGTTTGGCTCTCCTCTTTGCATCTTTCTTTGCCTTTTTGTGTTCTTTCTTGGCTTCTTTCTTGGCTTTTTTCATAGCTTTCTTGATGATTTTCAATTCCTCTGGGTCAGTACTCGGAGCTACCTCTGATTTGAGTTTTGGATTGACTAACAGAGTCCCATTTGCATCAGCATTAATAGTACTAGAGTCACTTGTAGTGGTCATATTCAGTGGAGGTTGTCCAGGAGCTTTCAACCCAGGTTCTATGATCTGAATCCCAGATTCAGTCATTGTAAGTGTGGGTAGATCCGGTTGAAAACCAACAGGAGCGGCAGTAACAGGAGTACTTTGTGGGCGTGAACTAGCTGGAGTTGGTGTGTTTATAACTGCATTTTGAGAGATTCTTGACAGAATTTCTTGCAATTTATGTTGGGTTTCCGTAGCATTCTGAGCTAGCACGGTCGAGTCTAGCATGCCACTGTCATCTTTGTATGCAGTTTTCCAGTAAGTTTGGAAATCCTTAATGGTTTTGAAATGAGCTCCCTCGAAATCACTGCCTGCAAATGGTTGTAGGTTTTTCAATTCCAGATGTTTGTTGCCTTCTAGCGCTAAATCTAATGAGTATGGTTCGCTGCTGGTCCCGTCTGATGACTCATCTGCTTCCTGCGCCACACCATGAATCATCTGTAAATGCTGGCGTAATTTACGTTTCTCTATGAATGTTTTACCGCACATCAAACATAAGTGAGGCCTGATCCCAAGGTGATTCATTTCGTGCAGTTTCAAAGTGTACTTTTGGGTAAATTCTTTTCCACACTGCCGACAGTGGAACTGTTTCTTCTCCAGATGGGTGCGCTCGTGCCGGCGCAGATTGGCGCAAGTTGGAAAAGCTTTATTGCAATGCATGCAATTGTATGGGCGTTCGCCGGTGTGTATACGCATATGTTGACGTAAACTTGCGATTCGGTTACATCTCTTGGAACAGATTTCACACTCAAACGGTTGTTCCCCGCTGTGAGTCATTTCATGCCTACGTAAATTGGCACGCCCTGAGAATCCACGCTGACACGTAGGACATTTATACGGTTTCTCCCCCGTATGTGTCCTTTCATGTTCTTTCAGACCGCCACCTTTGATGAAAGATTTCCCGCAGATTTTACACACATACGGCCGTATATCATTGTGAATGCGCATGTGACGATTCAGATAGACTTTCCTCTTGAATGTCGATTTGCATACCTCGCATGTGTAGACCAGCGTTTCGCCAGTGTGTGTTCGTTTGTGGTAGTCAAGGTCAGCTTTATTATGGTGTCTCTTATCACAGTACTCACAGCGAAACCTTCTTCTATCTCCTTGTACCGTGCCTCCATTCGCTTGATTAGCCGGACTAGCATCAGCACCTGTACCTTCACCAGGCGGTACATACACTCTGTTGTGAGCCTGGCGTTCATGTCGTGTCAGGTGTATTTCTGCTGAGAATGCCCTATTGCAGACTTTACACTCATAATGTGTGCTGATTTCATCCTGATCATTGGTGGTAGCCAAACTCCGGATTTTCACCCCGCCGTCTGTACACATAAACCAATGCTGCCGTTGTCTATTGGCGTCCTCTGTGGTATTCTTTCTCTTACGTGTCCGTGGCTTATAACTGCTTCTGGTGAGCCAATGCTTCGAATAACGTTTAGTGTGACGTTTGGTATGGGCATGGTAGAGGTGAAAGTCAGAAAATGAGAGTTGACAGAACTTGCAGGATAATGGTCCTATGTGTAATTTGCGTCGAACCCTGGTTCTATCCATACTGCCAATCTGCAGTTACGTCAAATCTGTTAGAAAATAAAACAAAGAAAAATGAAATTTGAAGTATTCACAAGCATGGATTAAGGCAGTACAGCAGGGCTGTCAACTTTTGGGATTTGCTGGGAGGGAGCGATACAACAGACTTAAAAAAAAATTTGTGTAAAACTTGCACAATTTTTTTTCCACCAGCAGCTGAAATCTTGATAAGTGGGGTGGGGGTGGGGGAAGGGGTAGTGAAGACGTTTAACTCAAATCCGCCCAAAAAAATGCATGATCAAAATCGCTAATGTACCAACGGAGGCTCGTATAAAGGTGTTGATAAACATTTTAATTGATACATTTTTGAGGCGGGAGATTTTATATGAGTTGACAGCCCTGATATAGGGAATAATAAAAGGGAAATGTGACCATCTACCATGAATGGGATAGGGATGTAAAGTCGGCCTGAACATTTCTTGAGATACTTTAATGTTTAGGGATATTCTCTATTAGTTACATGCCCATAATTGCCTATGTTATATAGATTGTACAAAACCAATACATCCATTGAAAATTCCTTAGAAAAAGAACAACATGTTGCAGAAAGAAGCATGCCCCATGAAGCAGGGGTCAAAATACATTTGAGCTATTTTGAGCAAATTACACAATTTAAGTGCATTTTAGGGAGTGTTCATAAATACTTTGATGGGTGGTGTGGAAAAAATTGAGCCATAGACTTCCTTTTTTTTGATACCCACCCCCCACCCCCCCCCCCCCCCCCAAGTAGGGTGTGTGTTTTCTTGATCCCCCTTTTAAGATCCTTTTTTTTAAATTTTCATCCCTCCCACGCCTTTTCATGTTCTATTCAGTTGTAAGTATTGACATTATTACGGTCGCATGCAAAAAGGTTGGCGGGATTACACATTTTTAAAAACTGTGGTACAAAATTTAATTGGCTTTTGCAACCCCTATCCTACATATTCGAATAAGTTCATCTGATAAATTGTAGCTATACAAAGACACTGACAAAACAATGAATTTATAGTACAGGGATACTTATGTGCGCCAAGTTGTTTAAATCTATGTGTATTTCGGACCAAGATAAAGACTGCGTAGTATTTAGCCCTGTCATGAAATAACTCAACACCAAGTCATCAATTTGAACATTATGCACACATTATCCATGTGCAGTGTCCAAATTAAGTGGTAATCCGGGCGTCCTGACGCCCAAAACTGCCGCCGAACGCCCACAATATTCAATGCTGGTAATCCGTCGGACGACCACAGTAACCACATTTTAAAAAATATACCCCACGACCCACACCATAGCTATGGTAATTTATAACTTTAAGATCCTAAATTACTAAGACTTACATTCGTATTTCATTATTCTGATTGCAAGTACAACTTTTGAGGATCGTTTTCAGTGTAAAAAATACCAGTTATTTTTAAAAGTGAACAACATCTAACTAAATTCAGTAAACTAAGCACATTGTGTGTTTTTTTATCACAGATGACAATAGAAGTGTTGCCTGTAACCTTATGCACCATTATAAAGATTTATAAATGTTTGCATAAACTATTTTGATTTTTTTTTAATACATTTTTAATTTCAAGTCAAAAATATTATAACTTTATTTCTTATGCATGTGATATGGTAAACAAAGATGTTTCATGATGGAAATAATAACACATAGGTTTTGAATGCATTTCAAAATTTGTAATACACAGATTTACCATTTTGCAATATCTCATTACATGCCAAAGAAGCACAAAAATATTTTTTCAGACTTGAATTTGCTAATTTATTTTTATTATTATTTTATTGTTATGTCATTTAACAGGCAACACTTCTCTTCCCATATTAAATGATAATTTACTGAATTTAGGTATTTTTCAAATGTATGTGCAATTGAAATAAAACCAGACTTAAACTCTACCGATAGCCCCGTCCTTCGGGCTATCGGGCGTCAGAACTCTGTCAATTTGTTTCGGAAAGATTTTAAAGAGTACTACCACCTGGACCATGTCGTTTCTTCGTACGATGCTTAGTTAAGAAGTTAGTAAGTTAGTAAGTAGGCTAATACCTTATTTGTGCATAAATATTAGTTTAAAAGAAATTTCCAGAAATCTGCATATTTAATGGTCAAATTACGGATTACCAAAAATGTTGACGGATTACCAGATTTCACGGATTACCAGATTTTCCCCCTTAATTTGGACACTGTCCATATGTGTGTGGGTTCGAACACGTCGTACGGTATCGAATGTGTAAGGATTAGTAAAGTAGGCCTAGAAATGTACTGCAATGTAACATAGATTGTACAAACACATGTTTTGGGGGCTTTAAAACAAACATGGAAATTGAAAATTTCTTTCACGGAAGAACACAGAATTTGCCCTTTTAGAAACTGTAAAACTTGCCACCTTACTATATAAGGGCCATGCTGTTGTTGCAAGAGACTACCAATGCCCATACTAATAACCAAGCTTTTCAAACATAGAGGTGCTATAAAACACACAGCAGTATTTAACGACATTTCAAATGAGATTATCATCCCTGCCCTAGAAAATCTATGGACAAACATAAAAGATGGATACGAGAAGTAATTGTAATTACGACGACAGAGGGCACAAAAGAATCAACCGCGACGAGGGCATTTATTCTCTTAATTATTAGTCACATGTTTGATCCACTCATATGATTCACAACTTTGCACTGGGAACAAGAAAAACAACTCTCGCAGGGAAAAGAAGTGGGTCAAAGTCAAACCATTACTGAGGAAGTCAACCAACCTGGTTGACGAAACCGTCTGTATGTGATTACACATCTTGGATTTGTTCAACAAAAGTATCATTTTCACCCTATAGATCCTACAGCAGTGGTTGTGGTTTGATACCTCAATTTAAGCGTAATTTTATATTCTTTCACTGTACTAAAACTTAAAATGATAGTGTTCTGTAAAAAAACCCATCAGTTTAAATGAGAAATGCCGGGGTGGCGGAGCATACGGATAACAATTGTTTTACTTTTAAAACCTCCTACATGTATACTGCAAAGATCAGACTTGTACTTTTATATGAAGAGAGAAAAAAGTCAACTCATTCCAATTAATTTCTACAAGGCTAATAATCCAATGAGCATAAAAAAGGCAAGAACTGTCCAATTATGTAATTAAATAGACCTCTTTCATCACTTTCACATTATAATGTTAAGGATTCATAGGAATAATTTATTTGAACTTCATTTTGAAAATTGTGTGGATTTAATTGATCGGAATATTAGAAAAAAGTAATCAGTATATATCATTCTTTGTTAATGATATTCAATCTACCATCACAAGTAGTATTACCTATGTTTTTCTTGGTAAAGTTCATAGAAATGCACAGGAAAGATTGTTAATTTATTATAAATATTTTTCATTTCAAAATGAATTGATTAATTACAACATCATTATAAATGCAAGGATCAAGGCCACAATTGAGTGGTTGTATTTAAATTAAATATTATGACACAAAAAACACATCCTGAAACTTGATACTAAAATTTGATAAATCCAATTTTACACTTCTTTGTGTGCAAAAGGATTATTTTGAGAAAACAACATCAAACTTCCTGTTAACATTGCTGTCCATAGACAAATTGGAGACTAATTAGCTGAATTTTGCCAAAATAAAGGTAATATTATAGACTAAAAACCTGTGTCAACTATTAGAGGGGACCAAAACCTATACTATATCAAAACATACGTTTTTGTTCATTTTTACTACATGTAATGTATGTTATGGAAATAGTGCCCACCTTTAATATGGCATGCAACCTATATTTTCATTAATGCTCAATGCCAATGATCTAATAAAATTCAAATAAGCTGATTTTATTTATTTCAGGGAAGTGTACTAATGGTAAATTAGTTAAATGTTATTCAAAATTTACCGCGTGGGCATCTCAGCTCCACCCTGTCATATATGTTTACATGTAAAGGACGAGTGGACGGAATATCCCTGAAATTGAGGGTTTTATAGAGCGATTCTAGGATCTATTGTGAAGTGATCAATTTTGAGATGCAAAGTGTGTCTTTTCTTCTTCAAAAAGACAGCCAACGCTGATTAATTCAAAATGGATTTATCTGTACATGAAGCTGAATGGGGGATCACAAAACTCACAAGCAAGCCTTGGTAAGCAGGTCTTGACCACAGGGACCTACTTTTTACTATTTTGACTAAAAATGGCTCCTAGTAGGAGTGGGCTATCTATAGAGGGTCATTTTTAGGTCATAGTTTCAGATCACGCTTGCTACATGATTTGTTGATGACTTTGTGCGTACTGACAAGATTTTCGAAAACAAAATTGAAAAAAAATGCGAAATCCAGGGTGCCCCGGCCAAAAATACACAAAAGACGGCCATTTTGGAAAAAACTTTCTTTTGATCATAACCCAGTCATTTTTGGTCTAATTTATTTGATTTTGGTGGCAATACCCACGTTTAAGGGTAAAAGATGTCATTCTATGCTGGTTTCGTCTCATATAACCCCTTCGTTCTCTTGTAATAGCTGATTTTGGTAAAATTTGGACTGTGAGGGCGCTTTACAAAAAACAGCTATCGCATTAGGCCAAATAAAAAAAAAACTAGTTTCTCGTCCCAACTTTTTGAAAAATGGAGGATGAGGGCAGTTTTTTTTTTTTTTTTTTTTTTTCCAAAATGGCGGATCCAAGATGGCGGATGCCCCTTTTTCCAAAACTGGTTTCGCTTTTTCCAACATGGTGGAAATGTTTTTGCTTCAAAATGGCCGCCACTTTTCTAAGACTAGCTCGGCCGTAATTTGGCAAAACAGCGTAAGTCAAAATATTGACTTTTTGAGTTAAATGCCTTTTTAGGGAAATCGAGGGCGCTCTTTTCATTTGTGATAGTCTCAAAAGCCCTCGACGTACCGTTTTAAAGATAGCATAGCGTATCTCAGCCTTGTTTTGCAACCGTTAGCATTTTAATATGGTAAAACAGCGTAACTCGTATTACGTGTTTCAAAATCTAGTCATTTCTTGGCAAAACAGCGTATCTCTAAGTTACGCGCCTTTGTCAAACAGCGATTTTGCTACGAGATACGCGGGTTTGGCGAAAAATAGTAACCAAAGAATTACACATAAATTGAGTTACGCTGTTTTTGCAAGTTATAATTAGATGTCGATTTGGCAAACCCGCGTATCTGGTTAAAATCAGCTGTATCTTTAGTAAAAACAGTTTATTTTACTTAAGATTTTAAAAATAAAGAAAATGTAACATCATGCACGTTTTCCTTTTAAATGAAATTACTCTGTAAATCATTCTTAAAAAAGCAAACACTAACACTTTAAAGTGCTCATATCTCAAAAACGTAATTTTCGACTTACGCTGTTTTGCCAAATTACGGCCGAGCTTTATAACCTTAAAATGAGTACATTTCGCCTGTTGTGTTGTTTTTTGATTGTAACACAGGTTTTTTTAAAATATTGACACGTTCTCCATTAACAACATCAGTGTGATCTTGAAATTAAAATTTAAAAAAATTAAAAAAATTAAAAAAATTTAAAAAAATTAAAAAAAATTAAAAAATTAAAAAAACTTGTTGGGATGCGGCAGCCAAAACGGATGCGCGCGGGGACGAGAAACTACTATATTTTTTTATTTGGCCTTAAAGGTAGATGACCCGATTTTCAACTTGATGTACTTTCTATTCTACATGAAAGGTCATCCTTAAAAAAGTCGTGTTCCAAAATTTGAGTTGCATAGCTCTAATGGTTCTTATTTTAGACGCGCAAGATGCTGTGAACTGTACCCATTGAGTAGTACACAAACTATATCGGTGGTAACCACCATTCGCGGTAATTCGACGTTATTTCATCGATTTCTCCGTAAATATACCGATTTAGGCCGTCAAATTTCAGTATGATGATGAGAAAAATACGAGCTTTCATGATTATGATATGAAAATCTCCGTATGTTTGAAATAATTCTGTGTTACGAAAATGTGATCGGGTCATCTACCTTTAATAAAAATGAATTTGAATACATGAAATATGTTAAGAGTGTGTCAAGAAACATTGTCTGAAGATGTGAGCATGTTACCTCATTTCATTTTACCGTGGCATCCATTTTAAAATCACAAGAACGCGTTAAAAGCACTTCCATAAGATAGTACAGGGGTCAACGAACTTTCATTAGTGTGTGTTTCAATGGAGACAATTCAAAGATGTTCAAAATGGTGTAGTTTCAAAACAACAAATGGTATTTTACTCAGATTTTTAGCAATATGGCTATAATGTAACTCCTATCATATTTCAACATTAGAATTTGAGATGCTTCGATGCGAAAGGTGTTTTTTTTTAACAGCGCCCCTACAGGGCTATTTTCACTAAAAATGCCATTTTCAAGAAAACGAAACATCGTCATGCGATAAAAGTTGCATAAGATTATTCCATGTCCCAACAAACATGGGTATTGCCACCAAAATCAAATTGATTAGACCAAAAATGATTGATTTATAATCAAAATACTGTTTACCAAAATGGCCGACTTTTTGTGGTTTTTTGGCCGGGGCACCCTGGATTTTGCATATGGGCAATTCCATAGATTGGTGATATGACCTGAAAATTTTAAATTCAATTTGGATGCTTATTACCCATTTTATTTTATTGTATACACTTGTAGGTATATGGGACAATCAAATGTTTGAATGATTTGTTTGTAAATTTCAAGAAATTATCGTCATAAGTTGGAAAATGTTTTTTTCATAAAAAATAAGTGAAAAATGTGTGTTCAGGTTATGTTGACCTCTTACATATTAATATTAACTGTAAATATAAATATTTGTTGATTTCTGAAATGCATAATACCTTAGTTTCAAGTTACCAACTATGAAAAATACCTATGCATTGACACAAGTTGGGAAGAATCTCCTGTGTGTCCGATGGTAATTGAAAATGTAACGTGAGTAACGATAAACATCAAATAGTTGTCCTACTCAATTGTTCTTTGCTTTTAAATTCTGCCAAATGGAATAATAATCATACTCCAGGTACTTAATTTGAAAACAGGAAATATAATGGGATATGTGTAGTTTTATTAAAATGGCAGAGGTTTGAAAACTGTAACGTGAGTAACAATTGTAACGTGAGTAACAAAAATGTAACGTGAGTAACGGCCTAAAATGCATTGTAGCAATAAGAAATGGATCTCTTTTTGCTTTTACTGCACTTAGTTTTATTCATTTATCAGTCTTATGTCAGTCTGGCACTTCCATCACTTCGTACGCACTATTTCCAGGGGTCATTGCGTGTCTTTCCAAGTTTTTCAACAAGTAAAATAGTAACTTTGTCCTCTGAAAGTCACTTTTGAAGGAAAATATTCAATTTAGTTGGTTACAAAGTGTTAAATATACATGCATAGCTTATGTACACAAATATTGTAGAGCATTTTCTGCATATTTCTTGCGTTCATCGTTCCTAAGTTCAAAAATATTGATTTTGCGCAAAGGTGCTGAATTCGGCAACCTTGATAACTACGGTGTAATTCATCAATTATATGCAATTATTTTCACCTAACACTTGTTAAACATAATGTTAAGTTTCAAAAAAGAAAATAGCTCTCAAATTGTTTCTGTTTTAATGCAAAATGATACCATTTTCATCAATATATTGTTGATGTAACAGGTAGAGAGTTTGCAAAATGTCCTGTGAACTTGTGTAGCGGTCATAATTGACCGTTTGGAGACATAATAACATTTTGGGAAATGAAATACATCATGTCAAGACTATTTCATAACATTTTGAGCTAATCTGCATGAGCTATATAAATATAACTAGACATGGACTGTGATCGGAGATCACAAATATTAGTCGAGTGTGTTACATGTTAACCCCTTCGAGTGGTAAATGGAGTAAATAAATACAGTTGAACCCATAGTGACCTTTTCTTGACCTCTGACCCAAAACTTGTAATTGACTTTTTTGCTTGGCTGATCAATGCGCACAAGAAAAAGGTAGTCCCGTCAAAATCGGAGCATGTTTTAAGATTTTCACCTGTAAAGTTCAATGACCTCTAGTGACCCCGTGTGACATGTCACTTTTAGTGCAGAAGGACCCTATATGAACATGGATGAGAGGAATCTTTTGACTAATTCTGACAATCATAGTTCATTTCCTCTCGGACAAGTAGCATTTTGAGTGAATGGAGTGAAAATTTACATTTTGACCCCTAGTGACCCCAAATATTTTTTGATTTTAAAAACCGAACTATTGTACATGCGTACGGTCAAAAGGAATATGTTGACCAATTCTGACGATCCTAGGTCATTTCACTAAATTGCAAATGCGTTTTTAGTGAAAATCACGTTTTGACCCCTAGTGACCTTTTCTTGACCTCTGACCCAAAACTTGTAATTGACTTTTTTTTGCTTGACTGATCAATGCGCACAAGAAAAAAGTAGTCCCGTCAAAATCGGAGCATGTCTTAAGATTTTCACCTGTATAGTTCAATGACCTCTAGTGACCTCGTGTGACATGTCACTTTTAGTGGAGAAGGACCCTATATGGACATGGATAAGAGGAATCTTTTGACTAATTCTGACAATCATAGGTCATTATCTCTTGGACAAGTAGTATTTTGAGTGCGAGGAGTGAAAATGTACATTTTGACCCCTAGTGACCTTTTCTTGACCTTTGATCTTAACGGTATGATTGACTTTTGTTCTTGTCTCATCAATGCCCACAAAATAAAAGAAACCCGGTTAAAATCGGAGCATGCGTTATATTTTCCCCTTGTAAAGTTCAATGACCCCTAGTGACCCTGTTTGACATGTCACTTTTAGTGTGGAAGGACCCTATATGAACATTGATCCAAGGAATCTTTTAACCAATTCTGAGTATCATCAGTCATTTTCCCTCGGACAAGTAGGGTTTTGAGTGAATGGAGTAAAATTTACATTTTGACCCCTAGTGACCCCAAATGATTTTTAATTTAAAAACCGTTCTTTTGTATGCGTACGGTCAAAAGAAATATGTGGACCAATTTTGACGATCCTAGGTCATTTCACTAAATTGGAAATGCGTTTTAAGTGAAAATCACGTTTTGACCCCTAGTGACCCCTGTGTGACCTTTGACCCCTTATGCTTTACAACCTGAGTAGTGGTGCACATAAGGGTTCTTATGACCAAATATGGTCAAAATCGGGTCAATGGTTACGGAGCTATAGGTCCCATGACAGGAGAAAGAAGAAGACGAAGAAGAAAGAAGAAGAAAGAAACAGGACGAATACAGTATATTAGTCGTTTCTCGACTAATATAATTTGAATTTGCAAAAACAAGTAACGTGAGTAACGTAACGTGAGTAACAGCTATTTTGGTCATTTTTCGGAAAAGTGTTTGTCTAATCAGATTAGTTTCACCTTGCATTTGTAGATCTTAATGTTAGCTTTATCAACCATGTTAAACTTGTTTCCAAACATATCCTGTATGAGGACACTTTGTGAATGAAGGCTTGTTGCCATTTTATGATGGCCAATCAAATGTAACGTGAGTAACAAAAGTGTTTTCCTTCTCACTCGCAAGTCATGTCTTGTCCTGCAATTCTAATTGCATATAAAGTTAGTGTTGGGTCTTGTGTAACTACTGCAGAAAAAATAATTCTGTCAAGCTTGTTCTTCTAAAAAATATGGCACTTCCAAAAGTGTAACGTAGTGAAAAAGCGTAACGTGAGTAACATGGAATTGCCCATATTTTTTTAATTTCTTTTTTGAAAATGTTGTCAGTACGTATAAAGTCATCAAAAAATCATGACGCAAGCATGATCTGAAACTATGACCCTCTATAGCCCACTCCTACTCCTAGTCCTATCTATACTTTACTGTGCAGAGTTTGAAAAACACCAGGAACCAGGGGGTAAAATACTCCTGGGTGCCCGCTTAACAAAAGGCTTGGTCACAAAGTACCCAGCCGAGGCATGAAAACGGAGTACCAGTATCGCCGCACTAAGTGGTCTTTCGACGCTAGTGCTCCCTGGTGGGGGTCAGGACTGAAAAGACTAGACACAAAAATGGAGTACCAGTATCTCCGCACTATAAAGTGGACTTTACTTGTGTGCTCCCTGGCGGGGGTCATGGGTGGTTAAAGCACTTGCACGTTGTACATCTGCAACTGAATGTGGGACTTGGGACAATCAATTTGACAGGTATGCGTGACACCGATTCAATGAAGACTTACTTAAAGCAGCACAGAGGCTAACTATAGGCCATAGGCCATAGAAACATTACCAGACTTGACTTTTAGTCTATCAAGTCTTGTAAACTCTACATTCCTAAGACCTAAGACCTAAACATGGTTTTAAAGCCTAAAAATGATGGTCTTACTCTTAGTCCTGTAGTTTAAGGGGGAGGGGACATTCCTTAAAGACCTGACAAAATTGGTTTTAGACCCAAAACAATGAGGGTCTTTGGAATGCAGTTAGACCTCTCAACCCACCCACACACCCTCATCTACATTCCTAAGATGCAAAAGAACCTTACAAAAATAGTTTTAGAGTCAAAAATGAGGGTCTTCTAGGAATGTAGTTGAATTGGGAATGGGGGCATGCAAAATGGAAAAAGTCCCACTACTTTTATGTATTTCTGATGCCGATGGATGCTTGCCAGATTTTGTAAGCTAAGAGCTCCTAACACTAAGAGCAGCAAACTAATACAGAAGAGCGTAGGCATGCACAACGCTCACATTACGTGGGGGCATGAGGGGGGAACTCAAATCAGGGTCCCATGCACCTAGTGCATTTCGCGACGGCTGGTGCACCTGTTGTTTTGGAATCCAGTGCATCGTAATATTGCATCCAACGTTTGGATGAACGTGAGCGCTATGATCAACAATCATTTGTTTTGATTATTAGTACATTTATCCATCTCGAGACAGTGACGTTATTGCGTTTTTCGAGACAGTGACGTTACTGCGTTTTCTACTAATTGCAGGCTTTTTACAGCACATCATAAATGCATGCGCCTACTTTCACGACTTGTGAGCGTAGAATTTAGTTTTTAGAAAGACTGAATGAGAAGATGTGTGTGTAAATGCTGCGACTGTAAAGTTACGAGCACGTCACTGTCCAGAGGAAGTAAAATAGTAGTAATATTATTAGTTTGTAGGCTTGGATTACTTTTTGGGCATTTTTTATTTGACTCTTTGAGTTATTTAAGTGATAGTTTACCCATGGACTTATGGTTTACTGTACTATACCGTGCGGAAACATAAAATAACAATCAATAAGCCTTAGGCCTATCGCCAATCACAACAAATTAATTGATTATCCTTTTCTGATGCATTGTGGGATCCAGAATGGGGCAGATTTTGCCCTTTTGCGATCCCACAAGGGCCACAAATGCACAATTGCAACAGAAAAGGATAATCAAATGGCTTTTTTTCGATTCGCGATAATCCTTATGATTTAAAATGCAATGCAATTTGGAACCGACTAAACTACAATTGCGTTAATATCTGGTACACTCACAGCACGCGCACGTATATGGCAAATTGATCAAGAAATATTTGCTTTAATTATAATGACCCTAGGCTACGTCAGTGCTGAATTCAACAGTGATGAATTATTATTGTACGTGTAAATTTTTAGTGTAGGCCAACTCCGCTTGTTTTGCATGATTGATTTTAAACGCTATACAGTTCTGATGTCTATGTTGACTTCACACGATGTTACATACCAAAAGAATAATAACCTGGGTTCCAATCTGAAGTCCATAAACGTGGATATTGTCAAGGAAACTCATAAAATAAAGAATGGAATATCCGCGATTTCACCTTTTATTGTTCACAATGGTTCACAAATTTATGCAGGAAGCTGCCATATTTAGGTTAAAGGTCAAAAACTCAAAATATATACAAAAACAAAAAAATAGGGATGGGCGTTTCATTGTAATTAATTGGATGTGTATTCAGTGGGTGCTGGACTCTCGTCGAACACAGTAGGAAAGGATAGATAATCAGGTGGTCAGGGCCCAGGGGTGGCAGGGTCGCATTCTGACGCGTCTGCGCGTCCTGGACCTCTCACTTTCTTGTTTGACGCGTCAGGTTTCAATTTGGAAAGACTTGCGGGTCCCAATCAAAATTGAAGGGAATCTTTAAATTTGACGATTCTGTAAATTATATATCCATGCTTTGCTCACAATATAAATTCATTAAAACTGTCCGTAAAAAAATAAAATGTTCAAATACCCTAACTTCAGGACCCCTCAATTTCTTGGGGGACCCCTTAAATTTGTTTTTTGAAGTCCTACGGGGTCCTGAAAAATGTCATGGGTCGACCTCTCACATTTTTGGTCCGCAGTGCTATCCCTTGTGGGGAGGGTGGCTATGGCTCAGCTGTCTTGAGGTTCTATATAGCGATTAGGATGACTCTACAGAACTGATTTTTGATGTTAAAGATGGTCTTATGAAGTGATAAGTGGGGCGGTGCGGTCATTTTCGTTGGATGGGTCCCAATGATATGTCATTTATCGTCGTCATTTTTATGACACCCTAAATGAAAGCGATTATTTTAATGGTATGAATGAGTAACAAATGAAGCTGAATGGGGGTCACACAGGTATCCGGTTCCGAGTACCCAGTATATAATAAGCAGCTGACACTGGCGTGAATATTCTCAGCCGCACTGCTTGTTCACACGATGGCGAAGTGAGCCTAAGCGGCTTATGTGACAGCGATTTTAACTAAAACAGCACTTGGCTAATTATAGGCCATAGGGCATAAATACATAAATACATTACAATGCTTAACTGGCTTTTCAAGTCTATCGGCTCTTGTAAACGGGTGTCTAACCAATGATGCTTACTGTCTACATTCCTAAGACATAAGACCTAAGACTAATTTAAGACCCTCTCAAAAAATGTGTAAGAGCCAAAAATTAGGGTCATACAAAATAATGTAGTTTGAGGAGGGGTCTAACTAAATTCATATTTAAAACGCCACCAAAAATTGGTTTTGGAGGTTTTTTAAATTAGGGTCTTAGGAATAGACCCCCCCCCCCCCCCCCCCCCCCTCCCCCATCTAACTACATTCCTAAGACCCTCATGTTTTGGGCTCTAAGACCATTTTTGTGAGGGTCTTAAAAGCAAATAAGAGATAGATTTTCCACGCTGAACTAGGGGTCAAGCAGTGAACGATAGAATTATCATTTTGGTCAAGTACGATAGGGGGTATCAAAAAGTTCTTGACATCAACAAGAGGCCAGACAGAAGCCAGAAACTTTTTTTGATATGTGACCCTTCAGACATCTTTAAACGGTCACTGTGCAAAGTCACACATTTCTTCCACTTTTTATTATCTGTCCACAAACCGCCATTGTACAGATCTTCAGATTAACCGCCATTGATTGATCCTCAGATTGCGTTATTCCCAAAACAGCAATAAATGGTTTACTTAAAGTGTTGACAGAAAGAAGTCAAAGGTCATGTATGGTCATTTAGAGGTCAATCTGTGTACACCCCATTACCCATATAAGATTATTGTCACCAAGCTGGTTTGTAATGACCTTTGACCCCTTTCTGTCAAAACTTTAAACTATTTATTGCTGTTTTGGTGAATAACGCAATCTGATGCAATCTGAGGATCAATCAATGGCGGTCAATCTGAGGATCTCTACAATGGCGGTCTGTGGATGGACAGGTAATAAAAAGTGGGAGAAATGTGTGACTTTGCACAGTGACTTTTTAAAGATGTCTGAAGGGTCACATATCAAAAAATGGTTTCTGGCTCCTTTACTACTTGGTGATGTCAAACACTTTTTGATACCCCCTCCTCGTACGGTATACGTGGGTACAAAATTGTAGTATCGATAGCCGGCCCAGAAAATGAATCGAGACGACGAGGGCAATACTCCCTCACTCAAAGTTGTAATGAACTTTTATCGTTATTAGTTCGCTGTCACTCTTTCTCAAATTAGAGAATATATTTTCTCCTACAAATGATACACCTAACATTGTTCAAACTATGGTTACCCAATAGAGAATATACAACTGCATTTAAAGTCGGAATTGTTTTATTTTATTTTATTTTTCTTAGAACACATCACTAATTAACAATGACAATGGGGATGGCGGTATCGAACAGTTAGAAACATCAAGAACAGGCAATAACGTCCTCAACAAAAGAAAGCCGTACACTTTGTTTATAGGCCATTTAAAGTAACTTTCGATTATTTTTTTACCCAACAGGTGAGATAGACATTTGGATGAATCTTTTAGGCACATTTTGATACCAAACGTAACACCTAGCAATAAGAATAAACCATGATTAGAGCCATTTAATGAAAATAAGTCACTTTTCAAAAGTCACATTTCAATACACTACGCGCGGGAGGAAAATGGGTGTGTGTGAGGTTCACCCCGTGTGTGACACTGTTATAACCAGGATTGATCGGCAGGCAATCGATCACATTGCAGCCGTTTCTCCTTTCCATAAAAATCCCTTTACATTCGTATCCCTCACCCATGCAAAACACTTTGAATTTGAATTAGCCCGCATATTGAGGTGAAATGCGATCAACACTGGACTGATACGGCTAGCGCGAGTTAACAATTGGTGTTTTCTTCCGTGTACAGGGTGAGTCAAAATAGTCAGGTCCCGATTTCACCGATTTTTGAAACCAGTTAAAATTCAAAATGAATATATTTAATGACTTGTCTAGCAAGGTGGCATTACTAGCTATAACCTAAATTTTGTTTCATTCAAATTGGTTATTCGAAACGGGAGATATGATAATTTTTCTAAATTCAGTGAAATAAAATCTGTTCCAACTTATCTAAGGGCTCCCTATGGATGTTAACGTTTAACGCGCGCCTTTTGAATAAGTCAATCAAAGGCGTGTTGGTATTCACGGCAATTACAATAGGAAAAGAGATTCTATTGTCTTTGCGGTTATGTTTTTCAATAGTTTTCGTGCAATCAGAAATAGCCTATAACAAACATTATTGAGTTTAACAAAATGTTGACCAAAGTATTTTGAAACTTGTTATTTTAATCGAACTGATATTAAGGAAGTCTGAGAGAAAACAGATCTTTTATCCTTAAACAGATTGTGCTTTGGCAAATTACCAGGCGAAGTGCATAGTCCATTGTTATGAATAATATTAGTGCAATACTGAGTTATATTATAATATATTTAAATACTTTGCATGCAATATCGTTTAATTTATCAGAGATTCAACAAAAAACATGATATTTTGGTATAAATTGCAACAGTTATAGGCCTACAGTGTGTTGTGTTGTATGAATAAATAATATTACAGTAGTATTAACATCCACCACTAAACTTGGAACACTTTGGATTACGCGTCTTTTCGTAAATATGTTGTAAATCTGGCGTGGAATATTATGATATTGTCGCGAAAACATCACCAGGTATGAAGAAGTATGTCTACTCTCATAAACAATGAAAACAATTACCAATTTTGTACAGAAGTATTTTTCTTGATTTTTTGAAAACGGGACCTGATTATTTTGACTCACCCTGTATTGTATTGAAAATGTGACTTTTGAAAAGCGACTAATTTTCTATAAATGGTGCTAACTGCTAATCATGGTTTATCTTTGTTGCTAGGTGTTATGTTTGGTATCAAAATGTGCCGAAAGATTCATCCAAATGTCTATCTAGCCTGTTTGGTAAAAAGATAATCGAAAGTTACTTTTAATGACCAAAACAAAGTGTACGACTTTCTTTTGTTGAGCACTTTATTAGAAATATTAATTATGGACAATTTTAACTTTATACCTTCCAAATGTTACCTTCAAAAATGATCTTACTATTAGCCCTCCCGCTCGACAACCTTAAACATTGATATTTTCTGACTTCTTCTTTTTGTTTTTACACAATTTTACATTACAAAATTGCCATCTAATGTCTTTTAAAGTTGTATAGCACCAAGGCCTCTCTTTCTTTCCCGATGGGTTACGACAGTAATTGTGATCCCCAATACCCTTCTTCTCATTATTAGCCTCGTTCTCTGTATTAAAGGTCTTATGTTTTTGAGGCCATTGAGATGTCCAGTGTTGACACGTGACGTTTTCTTCAGTGTAGTCCAACTCACCACGGTAATCTCTGCCGTCGTTCGTTTTGCTCTTAAAGCATTTCTCTGAAGAAAAATGAAATAAAATAAAAGGGTGTGTCATTTGTTTATGGACAATCATGATAATATTCGATTTCTTACTTTAAACCTTTAAGATTTTCAAGATATGTCGGCGTTTGATATGTTTTCATCGCTGTGAGTAGTATTCAACCAAATTGCACTCCGCCAATAATCATTTAATAGTCGCAAATACCTACTTTCGCAAGAAAAAAGGCAAGTTGTGGACATATGTCAGCCCAGGCGGCAATAAACTACAGCTGGACTACATCCTTGTCAGGCGGAAATGGCGAAACAGTGTTCAAAATTCTGAAGCATACAACACCTTTGCTAGTGTGGGATCTGACCATAGAATAGTCTCTGCTAGCATCCGATTAAGCCTCAGGAAGAGTAAGATCATCAAACGGAAAAAGCAGTACGATTGGAATCTATTGACAACTGATCAAGATCTACAAGCTAAATACAGTATAGAGGTGCGCAATAGGTTTCAGCCCCTTCAGGATGACGTAGAAACTGCAACTGAGAAATACACAAGGTTCATTACAGCCACTCAAGAAGCTGCAGAAGAAGTCATTCCTGCGAGGAAGAAAGAGAAAAGAACCTACTTCTCAAAAGACGCCCAGGTTATCGGGGCGAGAACAAAAATTGATGAAGCTTACGCAAAATATCAACTAGACACTATTAAACAATGAGGAAAATAGCAGAGATTATAAGGATGCTAAGAAGAGCCTAGGGGAGGCTTATGATCAAGTGAAAGAGAAAGGCCTTACCAATAAGCTAAGAGAGGTAGAAAATGCTCACATAAACAGCAAGCATGTAAGAGTTGGAAACTGATAAATCAAATATCAGGAAGACTGACAACAAGAAAGGGGCAATCAAAGGGTCCACGCAAAAGGAGAGATTAAACAACTGGTACACTCACTTCAAAAATCTACTTGGGAGCCCACCACATATAAGTAATGAGGATGAGGAAATTGCTCCAATACTATCAGATCTCAACATTAAAGTAGGAACCTTTGACTTGGAGGAATATGAGAAGGCTAAGAAGGCACTAGTAGAAGGGAAAAGCTGTGGGGAAGATGGTATTACACTTGAAATGCTCAAAAGATGTGATTTGGATAACATCATTCTCGACTTCTGCAATGATGCCTTGTTGAACGGGAAAAAGCCAGAACAGTGGTCCATTCTCAACATAGTACCAATACCGAAATCAGGTGATCTCAGCTTGGGGGGTAACTACCGTGGAATAAGCCTGAGTTTAATTGTTGCCAAGCTATACAACAAGATGATACTCAACAGAATTAGACCGGAGCTCGACGTCCACCTAAGAGCTAATCAAAATGGCTTCAGAGTAGGACGTACCACTGTAGGTCATATACTTGCCCTTCGAAGAATTATTGAAGGAATAAGATCAAATAACCTGCCAGCCATCATAACCTTTATCGACTTCAAGAAAGCGTTTGACACAATACACAGGGGACGAATGCTGCAAATATTGAAAGCCTATGGTGTACCCGATCAGCTTACAAATGCGATAGCAGACATATACAAAGACACCAAGGCAAAGGTCATATCACCAGATGGAGAAACAGAAGTGTTTGAGATACTGGCTGGAGTACTACAAGGAGACACACTGGCTCCATATCTTTTTGTCATTGTTCTTGACTATGCCCTAAGAGAAGCCATAGATGGCAGAGAAGAAGAGCTAGGATTCCACCTAACAAAAAGAAGAAGCAGAAGAATAGGACCAACCGTATTAACAGACTTAGACTTTGCTGACGACATTGCACTGCTGTCTGAGGAAGTGTCTCAAGCGCAATCACTACTCAACAGAGTGGAGACTTCAGTGGGAAGAGTTGGGCTCAAAATGAACGCTGCAAAGACGAAGTACATGTCCTTCAACCAGACGCAAGTACCTGTAATTACCACGAGCGAAGGCATGCGCCTTGATAAAGTGGAAGACTTCAAATACCTTGGAGCCTGGATAAACAGCACTGAAAAGGACATCAAAACACGCAAAGCAGCTGCATGGAGAGCTTGTGGCAATCTTAGTCAGCTATGGAAGGCTAAATCATTATCCAGAAAGCTCAAAGAAAGATTGTTCATAGCTACAGTAGAATCCGTCCTACTTTATGGAAATGAGGCATGGACAGTCACCCCAAAGCTTGGTAAACAACTGGATGGATGCTACACTAGGATGCTAAGATCTGTGTTCAACATCAACTGGAGTCAGCATGTGACAAATAAGGACCTGTATGGGGACATGCCAAAAATCTCGGACAAGATCAGAGAACACAGAGCAAGATTTGCTGGACACTGCTTCAGAGGGTCCAAGGAGCTAGCACACAAACTTATACATTGGATCCCAAAGCACGGAGCAAGAAAGCGTGGTAGACCAGCCCTGACCTACATTGACATACTCAAACGTGATACAGGACTGCAGGTGGAAGAAATCAAGACAGCTATGTTGGATAGGAAGATCTGGAGAGGCATTGTGGTTCGGAAAAATCATCCGCCCTAAGTCAAGTCAAGTCAAGTCAAGCACTAAGTCAAGTCAATAATCATTTGAAGCCCCGACGGTGATGTGCCGTACTTCGTAAAACTACCCCGGCCGGGTAAGTATGAATGTGCCTCTTGGACAACCTCATTGCTTGGTAGTGGACGCATGATACTCAAACCAACCATTGAATCTCATCGCCATCACAAGTGGCGTAGGAATTTGACTGGAAAGACGAACGGAATTAGGAATCTAACCGTCAACAGGAGCCAAATGACAGTCCCAGTGCGTTTGTTTTAACCCCTAAAAGTGTCCTTGTTTTGGAGTGGCTCGAACAATTAATGTTATGATTTACCCCAAAAGAGTATCAGAATTGACCATTTTTCTCTGCCTTTCGTAGCACTGAAGTACAATGTATGTAACTTCAGTTTAGCCCACAACCGAATCGTTCTGCAGACATAACGTCTGAACAAGTGTCCGCCGTGGTCATGGTGTTTACAGGAGCAAAAAGGTCCTAATGTACAAACCATTTTCCTGTCAATCATTACGCCATCCATTGCGCCCCCCTGTTTCTCTCACCTTTTCGCACTGCTGCGTCTTTCTTGTTACACTTATACATTCCCCTAACCTGGGCAGCATCGAGGGCGCTTAGTCCTCGTTGTTGTCCCACCTGGAAACCAAAACGCTTCCCGATTTCTTTGATCTTAATCGTCGGTAATCCAGTAACACTAAAGGCGTTTGTCTCATAATGCATGATACTTTCATAGTCATACGCATAACCAAGCGATGTAACGTTTTCTTTGGCGATTTTCCCAAAATTATCCTCAGTTCCCGGCGCAGCATTTTGCAATTGGATCTTGATGTAAGAATCTCGGTCGCGGCGACTCTAGAACAAACAAACAGAAGTAAAGTTGAATTCACCAGTTGCATAAAGTAGTTGGCAATATTAAGAAAGACATCTTGCAGTTGTAAGACCTTTCCAATAATGACGAATGGTATTACCAGTTACCTGGATCAATGTTGAGGCAGAGGGCTAGATCTACGCTCTCCAGTGTTAGTCAGAAAATCGTTATAGCCTAAGCTAAACCATGCCACTATCTGGATGATTTTTGACAAGCGGGGTTAAGTTAAACAGAGCGTACCTGTTCGTGCCATAATCCGATAGCGTGGCCTACTTCGTGTACAATTGTTCCGAATACATTACATGCTGGTCCCATCGATATTAACTGTGCTCCACCCTGTCTTCCAACATACGACCAGCAACTGATGAGTAAAAAACAACAAGGTGTGTGACAGGGGCGTAACTACTTTTTTTGAGTAGGGGGGATGAAAATTATCAGACTCAAATACGGCAGGGCTGTCAAGTTCAGAGTAATGTTCAGAGTGAGACTTTTTTAACCTCAAAATATTTTTTTTATCGCTACGCTCGTAAAACTATTGCCCGCCTTTTGTAACCCAAATAATACACTTTTTACAGATTGGGCTCATTTTGTAGCCCAAAAATTCAGGAATAATGCACTTGTCAATTGTCATTTTATGCCATCGGATTTAGGACTTTGGACCAACTATGTATTCTCTTATATACACTAGCCTATTGTGACTTTCTTTTCCCTTGCAACCAGATTGCTATAATATGAGTGTGCCTACAAAGGATAATCAAGTTGAACAAACAAATACAGGGCCGTAAGACAATTTTTTCAAAGGGGGGGGGCGTTTTCTCCAAAAAATCACGGGAAGATTTTTGTTAGTCAAATATGCGCGCGTAGCGCGCGAAAATTTTCGAATTTGCACCTATTTTTTGCACGATCGAGGTACATTTTGGCTCTAAACAAGCTTGTAGCAAAGAATATTGCATTTTGGGAGGACAAATGCGCGCGTAGCGCGCAAATTTTTTTCATCTGTGTACAAATTTTCCGGGGAAGATTTTCAAAGGGGGGGCGATCGCCACCATCGCCCCCCCCCCTTCCTACGGGCCTGAGCTATCACCCTTTACGCCCACCTATTTGTTTAAATACGTCACTTTTAAAATTATTGGTTATGAAAAATCTGGGGGGGGATGATTACATTAGGCATCCCCCCAGGTAAAAATCTGGGGGGGGATATATCCCCCCCATCCCCCCCTGTTGTTACGCCAGTGGTGTGTGATGATGCATAATAAACACTTTCCATGCGGCTATTAGTTTTACCATACACAACAGATTTTTCAGAAACCTTTCGCAATTTCCAAAGTCTTATCTCAAGGATTACTGTACTAATATTTCAATGCATTTCTCATGGTGGTTCCAAATATGGTAATGAAATTCAGTAATTTTGACATTTTTTAACATTTTGTGAAATTGTTTAATGTCGTCTGCCGCTTGGAAAGTGTTATGAGAGTCATTTGATAATACAGAACTCCATTGAGTCATGGATGCAGTAAGTCATGGCAATTTTCAAACATGTTGTATAGAAGTTATAAATATTGTAAACAGGTTCGCCGTCGAGGATAGATAGAAAAGAGACAATTATGGGAAAACGATCTCGCCCGGGAATCGAACCCAATGATCAGTTGCTTGCCAGGCAACTGCCTTATCCATTGGGCCACAAGGCCTCGCATGGTAAAGCATCTGAAATTCAAACCTAAGCGATCTCGTTTCCCAGTCTCCTGCCACAAGTATTACCCGGAGTAGCTCGGGCCTATACAAGTGTAATAATCAAGTGCCGTCCTCCCTATACCCGTCGTATATGCCTATTATTTCTATGCTGTAGAAGTCTTATTTAAACATTGGTAGACCTGATGTATCACATTCAGCAATTCATTGAATGTATTGATGAGAAGAAGACTGGTTTATGTGAAAATATAATTTTCTTACCCGGGAGAATAGACGAATCGTAGATAATCACTGTCCATCTCTTTCTTAGTCTTGAATTCAACACATGTCATCTTTTCCCAATGTCGTAAAGCTTGTCGTATCATCTTTGCCGTGTCTTCCGCTGATGCATAAATGAATTATACAACAAACAAAGAAACATGGGGTAAGGCAAAGTTTGAATTTGCCGCTGAGCAAGTTAGCTTCAATTCTTAGTTGGATTTACGAGGTTCCACCCGTTCATGCCGTTAGTAAAAAAAAAATACAATTCAGGTTGTTGTGATTATTTTCACCATACACGTTGCAATAATGCAGATTGATAGCTGTATCTGATGTGGTGGTATGACATTACATTGATGACTATATAACACCCCCACCTTGGCTACAAGATGGTAGATGGGTTGAGACGGGACCGCTGGAGGCACTAACTCATGCCATAATGATAATGTTAAGTAACTAGTCATTCTATAAACGTGATCATTGGCAACATCAGCAAGCAACATTCTGATATGAGGCGCAAACAAAGGACAACGGTAGCATTTAGTAATTTTTTGATCATTTCAGACCATGATGCTCATAGTCATAGGTTACTAGATAGTTTTGAGAATGTTGAGGGAAATATTTATGGGAAAACGGACGGCTTCAAATCTTGCTTGAGCTAACCGGCAGCTTATTGGTATAGAGGGCCAGGGGCGTTTGCCCCCTTGCGCCATATCACTGTGTGGTCTCATCCTTTCGATGTCAATGGTCATACGCTGATGTAATGAATATGAGAGACACGCTCTTCAGTATTTTAGATCATACAGAGGACATCGCCAAGAAGTCACCAACCCCTAACACTATGGTTTTAAAATGAACTCTTACCAAAGTCATCATCGATGGTGTAAGGTATCTTTCCTTTAGGCCACCAGGTATCTTTATCTCTCATAACAGCGCGATTTGGTCGTGATCTCGCCTCACCATTCTTTTTTTTAATTTTATTGGCCTTGTTCTGTCTCTCGTGCATGTAGGCAAGGGATAGGGCCGTTCTATCATCCCAATCCAACACTATATCACCTTCAAAGAATGGCGTAACATATTTGTACGTCGGTCCATCTGCAATGATAAGTAAAAACAACCAGAAACAATGTCGGTGTAAATTAAACCTCAAAATTGTTATCATGGTTATCTACTGTTTTAAACATCACTCTGAAAAAAATTAAAAACATAATCAATATCGCTGGGTGGTTTTCATCAAACAATAAAGCATAGGTGAGTGAAATCTAGCTCTACTTTTAAGAAAATTGTTAAATAGTAAAATTTAAGCCTGCTATGGCAGAGCTCGACCTCAATGATAACTCACCCCCTGTATCATTTACTTTAACTTGACATAGATCAACGAGCTCAGCTGGACATAAACCTGCAATGAAAGGATCGAATATAATAATAGCAATGTTAACATTCAGTTGACATCAAGATTATGAACTGGCATGTCCAGTCATCGTTTAACATTCACATTATTTTTATTGTTACAAAACAGTGTTTCAATAATGTTATGAAGATGATGGCATGTGTAGAATTGTACACAAATCTCAACACGACACTTGGTGTGTTTTGCAAATTCACTTTCCCCCATGCATCAAAATTGAGATTTTTGTATCAAAAGAAAGCCCATTTTTTTCTCATCACCGCTGTGAGATGTTTCCTAGACGCTATCAGTTTAAAAAAAACAATGTGGGGAATTACGGGCATATTATGATTTTAAAGTATTTACTATTTAGGAATCGTATCACCCTGTAACTCGGAATGTATTTATGGTTTATGATCAGAAATGTAAGTCTGTAAGAAAATCTGAACAAAATCAAGGATAGAGGGCGTCCCATTTAAAATATCGCATATAATATTCCTTTTAATTCCAAAAGTAGTAGACCAACATACATTTGGTCTGTGTTCAATGGAACATTTGAAGTGTACTGCTCCTCATAAAAAGCAAACACTGGAGCAATTTACATCAAGTTCTGGAATTATATATCTGTATTATGGTGCAATTTCATGTTGAATGATAAATACCATGGGAAAAATTGGACCAAAATCGGGAACCTTTAAGATGTATGATATTCATTACGTTGTGTATTATACCGTATATCACATTGGACATTAAACGTACAACATTGAATGGGTTAGACTTTTGCAACAGTTTTGGAATGGTCATCAACATTTTCATTTTTGTTGACCTATAAATCTTAGAACACTATTAATTTGTTGCACGAATTAGACAGCTTCTGTTGAGAGCTCCGGTTAAGATTTACAATAAAGAGTGTAACCATGGTATTTTCAACGTGTAATTTTAAACTTTTCTCATTGGATTTTAGTTTGCCTGTTTGCAGTAACTCTAACTGCAACATGAAATATCGGCTTACCTCTAATGGTCACGTCACGTTAAGTGATGATGTGTATAAGTGTTTGGGTGATGTTTTGATTTAATTTGGTGCGAGGGGTGGGTGTGGTGCGGGTATGGGTATTTAGAGCCTAAGGGGATTAACAGTGACGTGACGTGACGTGACGTGACGTGACGTGACGTGACAATTAGAGGTAAGCTTGAAATATCTTAATCATTGTATACAACTGTATGTTTGGTATCCCCCAAATGATTCAGCTTTAAAATTCAAGTTTGGTTTCCCAACTATTTTAAAATACTAAAACAAGAGTGTCATACATCGGGGATAAGATACCCTCATTCTCATAGAAGGGGAAAATAAATGATGGTTCTCGGAATTTGAGCAGTTTTTTTATGGGGAGCACATTTTCTTAAGATGGTTCTTGTAAAGTCCTATGGTTTTAGAGTAGACTTAGAGTAAGGTCTGCATTATACTTTCACTTTTCGACCTTTCAAAAGAGAGAATTGGCCCTCCAAGTGGGATTAGAAACAAGACTAATAGAGATGTGGTTTACAATTGTTGATAATTATATTTTCATTATTAATACCACTGTGGGGTGGTTTTCTGCGTATAAGAAAGAAACTTATCTATTGCGAACTGTTTCCATGGCAACCAAGCGGGACGCTCACAGTTGCTCTGTCACTTTTGACCTATAAAGAGTTTACAATTTCCAAATAATTGTTTATTATTACTTGCGATTTGGAATTGCAAGAGTTCTAGGTGGTCATCGAAAATTGCAGGGGTCAAAATGATGTATACATACTATATATACAGATATTATGTACAAATATATTATTTGGTAAGTACGCATAATCAATATCACGTTATCAGTTTGATGGATTTTCAAGCAATGTTACTCCTAGTTTTAAATAGATATTCATTGTTCACACGTGAAGATTTAATAGTAAATCGTGGATATCATTTTGGTTTCAAATTATTATAATGAAACTCCTTTTTTCAGAACCATAATTTTAAAATAAATTATAATGTATTTAAAAGCAAATACCATTTAGACTCTTCATTTCAGAGAAATAATATCATATACGTAGGCCTACGGCTTTCAACATTTTGTGCTGGGTCGTTCTTTGCTAGGGCTACTTGATTCTTTTAAAAATAGGCGACATTTATGAACATAATTTTTAAATCACAAGGGCAAGAGCGTGTTTAACACGTTTAAGCCAAGTGGGGTACCGTATAAGACTATGTAAGACCTAAATGCGTACGCCCCTCCAAAAATATCCCAATTAAATCAACAGTTAGTCCATGGACAAATCCAATTAATCATGCATCAACATGATTAATTCAAACCAGTGACAGTTAAGAATATCTTAACTGTCACTGTTCAAACCAAAACATTATTCCTAATAAAAGGTCTCCATGATCATCGGTAATAGACCTACCTTGATTTATATGCCATGGTCGTAATGATTCCGACATTTCTTCTGGATATCCACACTCAGCATCATTTTCTATTGGATCTGTATTTATTCCTTCCAATAGAAGTCCTGGACTTGAAACTGGACGACTACTAACCTGAACACTGAAATACAGAAGAAATATGTAGGCGTATACCATCTTCTTGCAATATTTGATCTATAATGAGATTTTCAACGTCGAAAATGTCACCAATGTCGTAAAATCAAAAGACGTACTACAAGAATAAAATGTCGTCATCACGCTCTGCTCCAAAGTAGTCAAAATAACACGCGCGGGTTCTCACGAAATGATTGTAACCTCGGCCTATATAATTATATAATCTTCAATATTGAAATTGAAAAGTGATTAAATATGGCCTACCTGATAAAAAAAGATCTTGGGGAAGCAAGATATACAAATGGGGAAATAAGATGCGCGCGGAGCACGCGGGGCCAAGTTATCAGTGTTTGTCAAAATGACTGAAAATGAACTTATATTGGTCAAACCATGGCTTTCCTATATAGAACGAACAATGTCTTAGAACAGTTCAGTGTATAATAGCTTCCAGTGGCTCGGCCCCATGCCCACCGAAATAAATGACAAACTCGTGTAATAACAATAATTACCCTCCTGTTCACAGTAGGCCTACTGTCCCCTCACCTCCCCCAATTGAAAACCCTAGTGATTACGAAAATGGCCCTCGTAATATATCATAATATCTCTCGTTTCGTTGTAATCTTAAGACTCGCCCTTTTCCATGCTTACATTTTTGTAGTGTCACATGCGCTATCTAGATGGAATAGCGCCTTACAAAAAAGGTGTTCCGATTCGATTCCTGGCCCGTTTTCAACTCTATGTTTCCTATTCTACATTTTAATAGGCAATTTGGAAACATTGCCTTTTAAATTAAGAACATCCCACCGCTGCCACCAAAATAGTCATATTCCAAAGTTTGAGTTGAATAACTCCAATTCTTATTTAAGAAGCACAAGGTGACATGAAATTTGCTAATATATTGGAATTCCGAGTCAACAAAACATGTGTCATTTCAAAAATCTTGGCAACAAATCTAATTTGGTGTAAAAATCAAGTAAATCGAGTATTGCGTTCTGGTGTTATGGTCATTTAAAATTCTCCGAAAGTAGTCGAAAACCTGCCACAAAATGCCATTTTGAGCCATTTTTTGTTGTTGTTGTCAACATTGAACCTTTTTATTTTAATAAACGTGTTCTTAAAATGACTACAAAACACATTAATCATCACATCACACCTCACATATTTGTCAGCTGATGGAAAATCAGAAGTGTATTTTATTCCATATGGGTACATCAGGTTCCTGAAAATGCACTATGTTTGCTAGCGAAATCTAGCGTAACTATATAAAGTTCTGTATGTAGTAAACTAATGACATTTGGTATGATGGATACCTATGCTAAGATGTATCTTTTAAATTGACAATCAGTTCGATTTCGACACTCCAATCTCGAGTTATGGAAATAAATTTAGAATAGTACATGAAGGGGGATGTACAGGGTGTATCAGAAAGAACTGTACCGAGGCAATATGATTTATTACGGTATGAATTCGATTAATATTGTTCAAATCGTTTACACATATATCTTGCGCAACCGCCAAGCTTTCATAAGAATTTTAAATTTTGAAAATCGGACATTTCTGATGGAAAATACAGACTTTCTAGTAAAGATGGTACATTTCAATTTTGGTCGAAATGATCAATTTAAAAATCTGTGAAATTACTAACCCTACCTGAGATACCCATCCGTCCATAGGACAGTGTTTATTTTGGTCGCCATATCTCAACTTTTCACATCACTTGAATAACTAATTATTATTTGCATACTTTTGTGGGTGAAATTTGGAGATAATATTTGATTTTTCATCCACCAATAAACCAGGATTTGTTCTGCTTGAGTGGTTTTAACTGTCCTTTCTTTGGCGGGAGTGTTGAATATTGCTTATGTGGTTTTGGCTACATTGTGTGAAATGTTGGGGTAGTGATAGAGAGGATTGGTTGAAATTGAAAACACGTTTTCATCGGTTTTCGATTATGTCTTGCCTCACGAGAACAAAAAGAGATATATCAATGAAATTAACATATAATATAGGAAACATGTTCACCTTTATATTGCAGGTGTTTACATTTAAAACAATGATAATTTTGTATTTTTTTATGTATTTTAGAAACACGGTACAGTTCTTTCTGATACACCCTGTAGATGACGGTATGGGCTACATGGTAAGGGCATGCCCATACATGGAATGAAGCACTCAATGAAAATGCGCTTCTTACAGGGGTGTTTATAAGAAATGAGGCGGCTGATTTCTGTGAGTGCACTCAATGGGAAAAGTAGTAGATTTCATGTGCTGTATTAAAACCACTGAAATACAATATTTTATTTAAACTATTTGACACTACCCCCACAATTTCAAGAGCATAACTAAAATAATTATTTAAAGTGAAAATAACACATTTTTTATATACCTTCGTTTCACACCCTTCGTTTGTTTATAAATATACATTTGAAGTTTACCTAAAAAAGACGTTATTTTTTCAATTATGCAACAAATGTGTCCCAAATACATAAAATACATGTGACAGGTATGGGGTCAATGAGATGCACTAGCTCTACAAAATATTATAGTATCAAATCAAAAAAATATATTACTTCTACTAGGAATTAATAGGAGAGAGAGGGTAGCGAGTCTGAGACTTGAGATCAAGTCTACCTTCCTCGTCACTACTGGTTATGCACACTAATTCAATAAACGCGAATTTCCTGAATCCATGTCCTCCCCCGTCTGGCAAATTTACGGACTTATTCAGAAAATAGTATACCACCCAACACTAACAAAACGTCAACATTGCCGGCGATTTCGGATTTGATTGATTTGATGAACACGGGATTTTTATTTTAGATGAGTTTACGTAATGTCAGATCAGCGGTTATTCGAACGTTTCCGAGGCTTTATTTGTCAGGATTTTTCTGCTGATGAAGAGGCGAATGATGATGATGAAGAAGAAGAGGAGATTGACTTTGATGATCAGGATCTGGATGCTTTAACAGCAGGAGCGTTGCATGTCCAACCCAAGAAACCACCGTATCGAAAAGGTTTGTCATGATCTAGCTCTGTTTCATAGCTCTCATACGTCGTGATACGACTCAGTATGAGAGCTATGAAATGAAAGCATATGTTCCTACGCTGGCGATTTTCGTTTCTAGTTTGCCTATTTCTAAAACATTTGAATACACTTACCTGGGTTATACATGTGCTATGTACTGTTATTGCATCCTAGATACATTTTCAGCTCCATAAATGCTACTCAAAATGAAATATTAATGATATAAAATTGGCCCTAATCACAGTGAAATGGAGAAGTCGTCAGCAAAGATGAAAGTCAATTCGCGGTAGTTTACGATTGGTTCCGAATATTTTCAATTAGTCTCGTTCCACGTTTTACTCCTCATGGGTGTACGCGTGTATGCAAACATAGTAAATTACTAGGCTGACAACCAATACTACGATTTTACGAAGGAAGGGTCTATTCGCAGTACGATACTGCGGATAAGAAGGGGTTGCCAGCTTATTCGCAGTACGATACTGCGGATAAGAAGGGTTGGCCAGCTTATTCGCAGTACGATACTGCGGATAAGAGGGGATGATAGCTTATTCGCAGTACGATACTGCGGATAAGAAGGGGTTGCCAGCTTATTCGCAGTAACGAGACTGCGAATAAGATGGGGTCGCCAGCTTATTCGCAGTACGACTGCAATAGTTTAAAATGACTTTTTTAACGTTTTTAATGTCCCCTATTATTAAGGGAAGTGTCAATCCTTTTTGGCGCCAAATTTATCAAGCATTGTAACTTTTAAACTATAAATGTGTACATAAAAGTTTGTTTTTTAATGAAATAAGTCAGAACAGAGACTCTATTTTGGGTATCAAATGTCATTCAAATCAATTTTGGCGCAAAAAAGGTTAGTAGTTGAGAGAGGGTATAAACTACTATAACGGTAACCTAATTGATTTTGGCGCCAAAAAGTTAGGGTCTTATGTTAGTTGAAAGGGGGGGGGGGGGGTAAACTACTATTTAAGATCCCCTCTTAAATGTAATTAGAATTGATTTTGGTGCCATAAGAGTAAGTGTATCAGGTTAGTAGCCTATAGTTTTGAGAGGGGGGAGGGTAAACTACTAACAAGACCCCTCTTAAATGTCATTTAGAATTGATTATGGTGCCAAGAGAGTTAGTGTCTCAGGTAGAATCGATGTTGGTGCCAAAAGAGTTAGGTCTCATAGTAGTTGAACTACTTACCTAAGACCCCTCTTAAATGTCATTAGAATAGATTTTGGCTTTAAAAAAGTTAGGGTCTTAGGTTAGTAGTTGAGAGGGGTAAACTCAGTTCCCAAAAAGTTGGCGAGGGAGGGCAACCAAACCAGTTTAATTTTGGCCTAACATTAGTATGGACAACACATTGATTGGCAAAGCTTGTGCGAAATATAAAACAAAAATGTTCCGGATTCTGGATAGAGTAAATATTTTAATCAATTGCAGAAAAACAAACTTCTGGAATTACATCAATACATCAATAAAAGTCTCCCTTGTCACCATCACTAAGGGGGCTGTCATTTTCTTCGGGGGAGGGGGGCACAAATATGGTGGGGGTCATAATTTTGTAAAATCTAAAATAGGGGGGGTTATAGTTTTGTGTAGCAATTCAGATTCTAACATTTCAAAACGGCAATTTTTTTCGCGCTTCGCGTGCATTCATCTAAGCATATTCCTTATAAATGTACATATTTACAACCCCTTTCATGTTTATTTTTCATTATTTGCTATTTTAGTCATTAAAATATCTAACTTCGATAGGCCGGGGGGGGGGTCATGAAATTATTTTGTATCGGATGGGGGTTATACATTTATTAACAACGGCCATTGACATATTTGTGACACCCCCCCCCCCCTCCCGAAGAAAATGATAGCCCCCCTAACGAATGCAATTGGAAGTGGGTGAGAAGAAGTCAGTATAAGTAAAAGTCAAATAAACTTTCATTTCTCTGAAGTGCCAGTGTCCAAAGCATTGTATATTTGCAAATTTTAATAACGAATGCAATTGGAAGTGGGTGAGAAGAAGTCAGTATAAGTAAAAGTCAAATAAACTTTCATTTCTCTGAAGTGCCAGTGTCCAAAGCATTGTATATTTGCAAATTTTAATAACGAATGCAATTGGAAGTGGGTGAGAAGAAGTCAGTATAAGTAAAAGTCAAATAAACTTTCATTTCTCTGAAGTGCCAGTGTCCAAAGCATTGTATATTTGCAAATTTTAATAACTAAGTGAAAGCTTGAGGGATAGACCAAACGACATCCGGGTATTTTCCGGGTAACTGATTTGTGATTGGCTATGAACCGTACTGCGAATAGTAGACAAACTGTTATAATTCGCAGTATCGTACTGGGAATAGCCAGTTCGTTTTACGAATGCGATCAACTGTTAACAACAGCCTGGTTCCAAATTGTTGGCACCAGGCTGCTTTTAGTGAGATTCTGAAGAACGCACGTGACCTGTTTTCCGAAGATTTCTGATCTCAATTTTAAATGGTCTATTACCAAACTATACAATGTTCTAACATATTTGACATTTAAAACCATCCAATACGACAAATTATGTACAATTAGGGTCCTGGGTATGCAGTTTTCATTACGTAAATACAAGAAAGGGAATTAATGCGCTGTGCAAACGGAAGAACGCTATTTCATATGAACTCTCCGTATCGACCCTAGGTACATCCCCAAGTCTTCAAAATTACCGTACAAAAGCTGTACAAATATAGCCTGCAAGATAGCGACGTAGAGGGCGACGGAGAGTTAGTCTAATCGACCCTGAATTGACCCCTATTTCTTAGGCTGATTCCCGGTACCCAGAATCCCTTTTGGATGAGTTGTGTGGAGCCCATTGATGCAGGGACCAAGCAAACTCGACGGCATTGAAGAACGGTAATTATTTAGTCGTTAAAAAACCTCTAAAATCTCCAGAATTCGTGAGCGTAGAATTACATCGATGGTATCAAAATAATCCGTAAGTATAGTTCTATAAGTAAGGATAACTTAAATTTAACTACCAGAAAATTTATTTTTTGTTATGAAACAAATACGACGTAGGAAGTCAATGCTTGTTTTTGTAGCTAGTCATGATCACCAATGATAACGAAATAAATAAGCTTATTTAAAGTTTAAACTAAGGGAGCGTTCATAAATACTCTGGTAGGGGGGGTTGGGCAATTCAGGGGGGGGATCCAAAAAATAATAAGCCTAAAAAAGGGGGGATCAAACAAAATAAGTTGCCGATAAGGGGGGGGATCAAACAAATTTCTAATATAAAAAAGCCGGAAAAAATTTGCGCGCTGCGCGCGCATGTTCCCCAAACTGCAATTACCTTTCGGGAATTAGTTTAAAGCCAAAATGTATAATGAAAGGGGGGATCAATAAAAATAAGACAAAATTTGGATGAACGCTGGCGTGACTGGAATAAACATTTTGATCGAGAATTCTTTGTTTTGATTATATAGCAATCAGAACATCTACCTTTGATTGTAAGAATGAATGAAAGATTTTAAATTATGCAGTTTAGGCCTACCATGCAAAGTTGCAGATTTCGTCATTATCATCAGAAGTAAATTGTCTCACTCAGCAGTGGCATAAAGTTAATGCTCTCAAGTTTGTTAAAGGTTTATGTTCCGATCACTTTTTTGGGGCTATGATTTTTTTTCACATCAAGAGATTTTGATATCAGAATAATCCCCATATTTTTCTCATGTAGACCTGTAAAATCTTAGGGGCCAGAAATGTTCAATTTAGAAATTATAGGCTAAAATGTGGTTAACCACCAACCAGTTCGTGTATGACACAATTCCCGAGTTCTTAGTGCCTGATTTCGAGTAAGAGTCCTTGTCCTTCAAAATAGGGACTCAAGGCCAGCAAGTCCTTCAAAAAAGGGACTTGAGTCCAAGTCCGAGCTAACGGTTAATTTGGCTGTGTGCAGAACGTACTGCCATATGTCTGGGTGTTATTCTTTTACAAAGTTCATACCGATACAATTTACCTAATCATACATTTTAACCCTACATGTATGCTCTATATTATTATCCCTGGTATATTATTTCCATTATAATGTTCTATTAAAACCAGACGGAATTGGGTAGAGCTCCAAACTGAGAGATAGTCATAAATCTAATTTGATGTGATTTTTGGGGAATTTGAGTTTCTTGTAAACAGTGTCCAAATTAAGTAAAACAATCTGGTAATCCGTACTGGTAATCCTACGGATTATCCTACGAATATACGGATTACCAATGTCATGAAATCTGGTAATCCGTCAACATTTTTGGTAATCCGTAATTTGACCATTTTACGGATTAAATATGTAGATTTCTTGACATTTCTTTTTAACCTATTTTCGCACAAATAAGGTATTAATAGCCTACTTAATAACTTACTTTGTATTTATTTATTATTTTTGTGCTTATGACATTGACACTGACAGACAAAATAAAGTTATAACCACCAAAACTTGGTCAACAGCCTAGCCCCAAGGTAGGGCTATCGGTAGAGGTTAAGTCTGGTTTTATTTCAATTGCACATAAATTGAAAAATACCTACATTTTAATGTACCTAAATTTTACTATATTTTATAACATGCATAAGAAATAAAGTTATAATCTTTTTAACTTGAAATAAAAAATATATTTGAAACAAATTAAAATAGTTTATGCAAACATTTATCAATCTTTATAATGGTGCATAAGGTTACAGGCAACACTTCTATTGTCATCTGTGATAAAAAAACCAATGTGCATACATTGTAGTTTACTGAATTTAGTTAGATGTTGTTCACTTTTAAAAATAAATGGTACACTGAAAACGGTCTTCAGAAGTTGTACCAAGGAGTTAACTTATCATAGTTAATATAATAACTCCTTGGTTGTTCAATCAGAATAATGAAATACAAATGTAGTAGGATCTTAAGTTATAAGTTACCATAGCTATAGTGTGGGTCATGGGGTATCATGCAACTTATTTCGGGTCAAATATGGGTCATGTTTTATAATTTTTGACTTTGAAAAAAAAAAGAGTAAAAGTTTAAAAAAATTGGACACTGCTTGTAAATAATTAATCTTCAGAGTGTTTAAATAATAACATTACTGTGAAAGTTCAAACCAACAAAAAAAATGCCATTTTTATTTTTTATTTGTTTTAAAAGTACATTGTAATTGTATGTCTTTAACCCTAACTCTCGAGTACTACTGAGGCTGATCGGTTTGTCACGGACGGACGTTTGTGCAAAACATGAGCGAAAAACAGTTTGTAAAAAGTAACTACTGACATTTATTCAACTTTTTATGTTTAATGTTATAGAGAATCATCAACTTTATTGAAATTCACAAAAAAAAGGTGTGGTTTGTTACTAAAAATAGAACGACGGAAATGTTTGTGTCACGGACGGACTAGATAGAAATAGGGTTCTCTACCTTTTAGTGCTTCTTTTTAATTTCTATCTAGTCAACTCCATATTCCCCAATGCTTTCCAGGTCAAATAGTAAGTAAGATACATGGTTTGAATATCTGATACACAGCATTTGAAAATATTTCTTATTTTTTACAGGGGTAGGGTAACAAACTTTGTCACGGACGGACAATTTTGAGCGTCACGGACGGACACAGATAAAAAACTTTGAAATTGCCACTTATTTACACTTTAGTTTGAAAAAATGGTATCAAATACAAGTTACAAAAATAGTAAGAAAAATGTTAAGTCATGAATTTTCAGTCTTAGTAATAAAAGCAGTCAAGATATGGGCGGTTTTAAAAAGAATGGCTGAGAAATGGGAGATTGTGTTCCCAAAATTCCAAAATTTCAAATTGGATATATTAATGATTTCTATATCTTATTGTAATCCCAATATATTAAAGTATGTAAAACAAATCAAGAAACACACAAAATAGTCCTCATATTTTTTTTTAACACTATTTATTGTAGAACGTTTCTTTTTGGGGGTAAAATCTCAAAACATTCATTTGTTAATAACACAATTATGTTTAAATCAACAAGTTTAAGGTACAGCTCATCTCTGGAGGATTGGTAACATTAGAAAATGCAATTTGTTTAGGCCTAAATCAATCAAATTTAAAAAAAGAAAGAGATTTTCCACATAAAACCCTTATTTTCCCCTCAATATAGGGATTTTTTAAATTTTGTAAACAAATCATTAATTTAGGTTTGATTTTAATAGTTTTAAACATCAGAAAATTGTAATATTAAAGTATACTGTATATGGAATGTTTCAAGTTCATACTACAATCTACGGCAAAGCAGTGGGCCATTCAAAAGGCATTTCTACATACTTTTGTATTGTGTTACACTCCTGACATTGTAATAACGGTCGATAATGGAAGTTTTGTTGATAGAAACACTACCTTTAAGTACAAAGTATAGTATCTCAACTTTGGAAGATTGGTAAGCATAAAAAATACAATATCATTATGCCTTTAACCACTAAATTGAAGGAAAAAAAATCAGATTTTCCACACAAAACCCCTATTTTTACACAATAAAGGCCTGTTTTTGTTTTGTTTTAACTAATTATTAGTTATTAGGTTTAATTTTAATAGTTTTAAACATCAGAATATGGCAAAATCATAGTATATGGAATGTTTCAAGTTCATACTACAATCTACGGCAAAGCAGTGGGCCATTCAAAATGCATATAATACATTTCTACGTTGTGTTACACTCCTGACATGTCTAATAATGGTGGATAAAATAGGTTTGGTGGATAAAAAACACAACCTTTAAGTATAAAGTACAGTTCCTCTCAACTTGGAAGATTAGTAAGCATAGAAAATACAATTTCATTATGCCTTTAACAATTAAATTGGGAAGAAAATCAGATTTTCCACACAAAACCCCTATTTTTACACAATAAAGGCCTGTTTTTGTTTTGTTTTAACTAATTATTAGTTAATAGGTTTGATTTTAATAGTTTTAAACATCAGAATATGGCCATATCAAAGGTATACATGGACAGTTTCAAGTTTATATTACAGTTTATGGCACGGCAGTGGGCCATCTAAAATGTATTTACATTTCTACATATTTGTTACACTCCTGACTGACCCCTATTTACTATCTGTAGTAGACATATTCAATGTAACACAATTTTATTTGTTACTATTTATTAATTTACATCATGTACTACTATAATAAACTGATATAACTAAATTAAATATATATGGAAGTTTGCAAAATTTAGATGGCATGTCAATGTTACACTCCTGACATTTTGGAGTTCTCCCAGTAAACCTTTGACCACAAATGCTATGATGTGATTACCAATGCCACTTGACCATCTATGGCAAGCCAAGTGTATACGTATACAAAATATGGAATAACAAATGCATAACCTTTCATCATTTTTATTATCAAGCTGGATTAATTTCAATATTTGAGTTTGACTCCTTTCTTCATTTGGACATACCGTAGTGTAACAATCAATAATTTATTGGACTTATGCAAGATCAATTTCACAGTGACTCATTCTGAATAAGGTGGACTCCCCTGTCGGACTGCTTCCCGGTTCGATGTTTTGATCTGACTCATTCGCATCTTTCCCGGAGATGCGGGCATTCCAAACTGAACTATTTCCAATATTTCAAACTAGAAACACGGGTCGCACCGACGTGACGTCACCCCATGTCACGCGCCAGCCCGTCACCTAAATTTCGCTTGGACACCTCGAAAGACGTGTTTCTGTCGGAGCTCCCGTATAACTGGATTTTAGGATCTTGAGTTGAGAGTTTGTCACGTGGCGTGCCTAATTCGTGTGGGTGATAAGTTTCCTGGATTTTATACGCTTAAAATCGGCTCGTTTTAGTTTCATTTCGGACCATTTAAGTACCAAAATTCATTTAAAAACTGAACGTAAAATTCTAATTTTCCGAGGAGTCCGCCATTTTACTTGTGACGTATACAATATGGCGGCTCTTTGTTTTTAGTAATAATATTTTTCCGCAAGTCCGGATACGCTTTGGATCTTTATTGAACTCGTACTGGATCGCTGGGATTATTATTTGTGATGGACGATATCGTTTATGGATCTTGGTGATGTATCTTTATATAAATCGATGTAGTCTGTGTAATGTAGTTATTAACGTGTATACCTATTTTATGTATCCTTACAGCTTTACGTAAGCCCTCTGTGACATATAATAGTTGAGTCACGGATAATCCCCCCAGTGGTAGATAATTCCGTGTTATATATACGCGTTTGACTGAATTTGTATCTTTATTCACTACATCAATAGATTGATTATAATTCGTCTTACTACATTACTGAATCAGCCCAGTGGTAGATAATTCCGTGTTATATATACGCGTTTGACTGAATTTGTATCTTTATTCACTACACATCAATAGATTGATTATAATTCGTCTTACTACATTACTGAATCAGCCCAGCAGCTTAGTACTTTTCGCCGCTTAGCGCTTGGTTTATTACCTATCTACGTTCTACTTATACAGTGTTCTGTGTTTACATAATCTGATCATGTCGCACCAATGTACCGAGTGCCCTGTTCTTATCCCCGATTGGGATTTACATGTATTATGTCTTGCCCACCGATCGTGCTCTCGAGCAGATCAGTGTGATTCCTTTTGTAAGGGTCTTACTCCTGGTCACTTTGATGCCTTGGAGAAAGGTTTTACTAAGGGTTTGCGCACTCGCAGTATCAGTATTGTTAATGTTGTAGGTAGAAAGTCCGTTGGTACGCCCGACGGCCTCCTTCTCACGGGGGAGGGGAGCTCTGTAACAGGAGCTTCCATGGCTGTTTCGGCTAACGATCAGGCTCGGTCTGATCGGCATGTAGAAACGGTCGGCGTGAGTGGTGGAAAGACGGGACTGGTCCCCGTTAAGTACGCTACTCCGTCAGGCGAGCTAGGCGAAAGCTCGGGGGTTATGTCGACCCCTGAGTTAGTACCTTTCACGCCGGGTGCCAGTAGCAGCGGTCCGAGAGAATCGGTGCCCGCAGCTACGGCGCTTTCTGCCAGTGAGAGTGTGGGGTTCGCCCCCGCACTAGTAGCTGGTTCGCTGGCGGTGGGAGTTGCCCTAGCTACCTCGGGTAGTATGGGTACACCTACCAGCCAGTCGGTGGTAACAACGATGGCGGGCGGCCCTGAGCCTGCCGTTGTTTGTTCCGCTAAGTAGAACTCTCCGAGATCTACCCCCGCCCCCCGGTTTTCCTGTCGGCTTACGATTAGCCACGGTTGATAACCAGGGAGGGATTAGTCATAATCGCCCTATTCAGGCAGGATTGAGTGCTCACTCGTCCACGCCGAATGGTGGTATTATGTCTAGTGGATTTGCCAGTCATTATCCTCCCGGTCACGGTGATCGAGGATTAGGACAAGCTTATCCCATGATGAGTACCATTCCAACTGCTTCGGTGGTCACGGATAATACTCATGCGTTCTACTCTAACGCTCCTATGCAGCAACATGCTATATTGCAGCAAGGGGGGGGGGGGGGGGGGTGAGTGGTTACGCAACAGCGGCAGGCGGTATGCAGAGTGCAGGGCCCTGGGCCCAGTACCAAGCATATCAACCTTGGGCGCAAGCACCAGCATGGCAAGGGTCGTACAACCCTTTGCTTACGCAGGCTGCTAGCCCTCCCGCTTATCCGTACGGTGTAGGAGCTTGGCAGTACGGACAGCCGCCGGGTATGGTTTACCCGTGGCAGTCTGGACAGCCAGCCGGTATGCAACTCGCCTCTCAGGCGCAGTATGCACCGCCTCCTCAAGTTCCGTCGGTAGTTAGTGCTGGGAATCCTATGGTGAACCCTGTTCGCCCGGATCTCGGCGGGAGTATCCCCTCTTCATCAGTACCAATCCAAGTCCCTGTGCCGGTTGCCGGCGTGGTGGATATGGATTTGTGTTCGGATGATGCCCGTCCAGAGAGTGAGGATGAATCCGTGTCGGGTTCGTCTGACTCTTCGGGCGAGGGAAAGGGATCGGGAGAGGATGATGAGTCGGATTCCGACGAATCGGTACCTCTACCCCCGCTACCAGCTGAGGAGAGAGCTAATGGCTTTCCGTTAGACACGCACTCGATCCTGTCCCGCGTTGCGCGGGACCTAGGCATTGCCTACGAGTCGCGTCGTCCAGCGGCCACACCTAGTGTGTTTAGCGCTACGTGTCCATTACTCTCAGAATCAGTTGAGCCAGCGCTGACTCTTCCTGCAGACTTGGCGTCTGTCTGGGAGGCGGCGAAATCTCCTCCGTCTAAGAAGGCCTACAAGAAGGGCTGTCTAGTGACCGACGATGATTTCAATACGTATCTCAAGGTAGGTGTGTTTATCGCCACCTTGTCTCAAATCGTTGATCGTGGGTAAAATTTGATCGCGATATCGCCATATCACGATATTTGTTTTCAAACTTTTAAAAAGCTTACTTTTTTAAATACATTTTTCAGTGATGAAAAACGAACCTTATTTGTCCTCGAAATATATGATACAACACATTATTACATTCAATGTAACATTCTGCCCACCACATTTTACATGCAAACTGTTCCTGATCAGGTTTCATGATGTTCAAATTCAAAGAATTAATCAATAAACAAGTTCATGAAAACATTGCCGCTAGCATTTTGTTTCGTCTTTTTATTTATTATTGTAAAACATGTGGTCGCCATTAGCATGACGTCATTCATCTCACTCGGGTATCGGAAAATCGAGGCTATCCGAAGATTAGTTTGTATTTTTATCGAACCTCATATTCGGTAGCGGAAAGATGAAAGAGAAATAGTTATTGCCGACACCGTGGAACCCGACAGCTTATTTTGACGGAATAAATCGAATTTAAAATTGAGAGCCAGCAATTATGACGTCACATTATGCCGCTCCCGAGTGTTGGATTCATTTTGATCAATGGAAAATTAATCACGTGTTGAATCATGTGGTCACCATTTATTAGCATGACGTCATTCGCTGGTTTCCGTTTCAATATTGTCCATAACCTAATAACATCGCCAATAAATGAGCAAGATTGCAACTTAGAACGGGCTGTTTATATTGGCCAAGGCAAAACAAGGGCACATGTGGTTAGGCTTAGCGGTCCAATTTCTTTTTGATGACAAGTTGACATGTTTGTAATAACAATGATGATGGATTTAAACAAACAATCAAACCACTTTAGGAACAAAACAAGGAATAAATTACAGTCGACAAGCTGAAGATTTATTGTGATGACACACAAGTTGAAAATGTATACACTTTTATACAGGTAAAAGTTTACATTGTTGGATATCGTCTGAGGTCAAATTTAATATTGCTGTCGCGATAAGCTTATCCAATCGCGATATCGTCGCGGCGCGATATCGCAACATGCTTATCTCAAGGTGCCTACCATGGACCCAGAAATACAAAAACGCCTACCAGTTGAGGGAAAAGCTCATGATCACGGAACGTACTCCCCGTATTGGGAGGAGTGTCTAAAGTCGGTTGACAGTCGCTTGCGGGCGTCTATCAGACTTTCTGCATTCAGTTCCACCGTTGCGGAACACCTTACCAGGTTGACTGCTTCAGGATCAGGCTCGGCGTCGGAGATTGCTCGTGAGGCGTATCTGTTGTCAGATCTCTCTCACAAATCCTTGCAGTCTTCGATGTCCGCGGCTCACAGGCTTATTACATCTCTACGCCAATCGAACGCTCTCTCCCTCCTGAGCTCGACCTATGGGCAGCAGTTCGCTGACTCGCTCAATAAGGTCGAGCTCTCTACTCAGGGATTTCTTTTCGGAAACCGTTTCTGCGAGCTGGTGGAACAGCGAGCTAGAGAGGTTCTCGATGAGAAGTCATTGGTAGATACGGAGGCGGCGTTGAAGAGCCAGAAGAGGAGGAAGAAATCGAAGAAATCTGGTAAACGGAGATCTTCGACGAAACCTTCCACTTCGGGTTCTTCTGGTGCGGTACCTTCAGTAGCCTTGCCCGCTGCCGCTTCGACTCCTTCCGGTGGGAAGAGACGTCGTGGTGGCCGGGGGAAGACTTCTGGTCCAGCAGCGTCTAAGGGCAGTAAGCGCCCTAAGACCTCTGGTAAGAAGTCAACTCCCTGAGGGCGCGGCGCCTGCCATCCACTCGTCCGGGGAGCTCTTAGCTCCTCTGCAGACGGTGGTGTCACCGGTGGACTCATATCCACCGGTGGGCGGGCGCTTGCTTCAGTTCAGCGCGGAATGGATCACCATTTCGCCGTCCAACTGGCTACTGGAGACGGTAGAGCGGGGTTACAAGATCGAGTTTACTCTCACCCCGCCACCGCACTCGCGTCGCAGGCAAACACATTTGCCAGCCGACAGAGTACTTCGATCACTCCTGTTGAACGAGGTAGCGTCCCTTGTGGACAAGAGGGCCATAGTCCCTGTCTTCCCCCCGTTTCACGGGGGTTTTTGGTCTACGTTTTTCCTAGCACCAAAGAAGACAGGCGACTGGAGACCAATTCTCAACTTGAAGCCGCTGAACAGGTTTATCAAACCTCAGCGCTTCAGGATGGCAACATTGGCCTCCGTCCTCCGCTGCCCGATCAAAGGCTGTTGGGCAGCGTCTTTGGACCTCAAGGATGCTTACCTTCACGTTCCGATTGCTCCCAAGGACCAGAAATGGTTGCGTTTCCAAGTACAAGACCAGGCGTACATGTTCACATGTCTGCCCTTCGGCCTCTCCACAGCGCCCAGGGTGTTTACCCGGGTAGTGAGAGAGGTGGGAGCATACTTGAGACGCCGGGGCGTCAACATTTGTCAGTATCTGGACGATTGGCTGGTGTATGCGAAGTCTCGAGAAGAGACAGCGCACCACATACAGCTAGTCATCCAGGTGATTACGCGACTGGGTTTTGTAGTGAACTACAAGAAATCCAATCTCGTTCCGACACAGTCTCCGATATACCTCGGGGCACGACTAGACCTGTCGAAGGGTCAGGTTATGCCTTCCCTGGCACGAGTACACAACATGGCTGCCTGCGCTCGAATCCTAGCGGAAGCGAGTGTGGCGCCGGCGGTAGCATGGCTCAAAGTATTGGGCCTCATGGCCAGCATGGTAGATCTGATCCCGCTTTGTCGGTTCCATATGAGGATAATTCAGATTCACCTGCTGGCGCACTACAAGCCAAGTGTTCACTCAGTGTCCAGAATGGTTCCTATCTCAGACCTGATCAAAGAGGAACTCCACTGGTGGTACCAACCTGCCAACCTGACATCGGGGATGGTTTTTCCATCTCCGCCGACGAGTCGTGTCATCACGACAGACGCGTCAATGTTGGGTTGGGGAGGCCATTGGCTAGACAACCGCGCCTTCGGCCGGTGGTCAAGCATAGAGGCTCAGGTACACATCAACCTGCTCGAACTTTGGGCAGTGGAGAAGACTCTCCAATGGTTCGAATCCGATCTACAGGGACACAGTGTCCTTGTCCAGACGGACAACTCGACGGTGGTAGCTTACCTGAACAGGGAGGGCGGGACAAGATCTCCCACCCTCTGTTGCCACACCATGAGACTCATAACATGGTGTCGAGATCACCAGATCACTCTGTGGGCGATTCACATCGCGGGTGTCACGAACATCCTTGCAGACGATCTTTCCAGGGGACGAACGTCCGACCCCACGGAGATATCGTTAGCACCTCAGATAGCACAGACAATCTTTGTACGCCGTGAACTTTGCTCAGGCAGGGAGTTCACGGCGAATTCCTTCCAAACGAGCACCTACAGTTGACTGTTTGGCCATTATCCGGCAACGATGCCAGGAGAAAGGCTTTTCTCAAAGGTCTGCAGGCTTGGTCGCCTCGGGTCGACGCCAATCCACGCTCAAGACATATTCTAAGCGTTTGGCTCCCTACTACGAGTGGTGTAATGAGAGAGGTATCTCTCCCACTCGAGCAGATGTAAATAGCATTTCGCTATTTTTAACTGAGAGGTTTGATTCAGGACTCCAGGCAGCTACTGTCCGGAATTATAAGTCCGCGATCATGTCAGTCCACGTAGGTTTTGAGGACGGATCCACTGTCAATGATGGCGGTGAGATCGGTCTTCTACTGAAGGGGATGTTCAACGAGAGGCCACCAGTCAGGAAGATCGTACCTGCCTGGGAACTTAACACTGTTCTCGAGTACATTAAGGGTCCGCCTTTTGAGCCTATGGCGAAAGCGACCCTCAAAAATATTACTCTTAAGACTGTTATTCTCGTGGCCCTTGCTTCTGCGCAAAGGTCTTCTGAACTTCATGCATTGTCATTTTCTTCAATGTCTCTTTCTCGCGCGGGTGTGACAATGTCTTTTGTTCCTGGCTTTGTAGCCAAGAACGAGACTAGTTCGCACTCGTACTCCACCCTTTACCTTCCTTCCCTCAGTGCCGGGTCATCTGTGCACGATGATAGGTTATGGTGCCCCGTTCGCTGTCTAAGGTATTACTCAGATAGGACGTCCGGAGTGCGAGGTAAAAACAATGATCAACTTTTTTTGACGCACTCCGAGCCACATAAGCCTGCGGCGAAAAGTACTATTGCTCGCTGGCTGGTTCAGGTAGTTAAAGACTCTAACGCAATTATTAATGACGAGCGTGTTACGGCACACTCAACTCGTAGTATTGCTACCTCATGGGCCTACCACCGGGGGTTGTCCGTGAGAGAGATATGTGAGGCCGTTTCATGGAAGGCCACCTCAACGTTTTCCGCTGCCTACTACAGGAGCATTAACGGAAACTCGCTCAGGGGCCAATTCGCCCGCAAGGTTCTAGCCGGACCTGTTGGGGGCAGAAATCCAAGAAATTAGGTTAGTTGGTCTATCAGTTATTTATTTATAGGTTGAGCTAGGCTTCTCGGGTTTTGAGTAAAAACGCTAGAATGAAGCTAAGCTTACCGTGGTTCGATTTTCTGGTTCTGACATCAGTAATTATGATGTGGGCCTTTCAAGATCTGATCCTTTAAATTAATAAATAATATACGCGGTGTTTGGCTTTTTATCGCACCTCCTCCAGGTTCTGTGCTAAACTGGGTTGATGCAAATGAGTCAGATCAAAACATCGAACCGGGAAGCAGTCCGACAGGGGAGTCTTCCCCAGAACTTATTGTTCTAGGGACTCCCCTGTCGGAGCCTGCTTACCGTTGTTCGATGTTTTGATCGCCCGGCCGCCCTAAGCCCCCTGCGACAAAAAGCAGAAGTAGTTTGGATTATTTCGAGGTAGTCCAAGCGAAATTTGGGTGACGGGCTGGCGCGTGACATGGGGTGACGTCACGTCGGTGCGACCCGTGTTTCTAGTTTGAAATATTGGAAATAGTTCAGTTTGGAATGCCCGCATCTCCGGGAAAGATGCAAATGAGTCAGATCAAAACATCGAACAACGGTAAGCAGGCTCCGACAGGGGAGTCCCTAGAACAATAAGTTCTGGGGAAGTCCCTTCAATATTTCAAAATGTATATCTCTGAAATGAATATCAAAGATGGTTTTCTTGTATTAGCTTAATAAAAATGCTTGTTCAATTTTTATGTAAAAAAAAAGTGTTACACTCCTGACCGTTTTAGCATCAAAAACGGGCAGAAGTTTTTTTTGCAACAAGCAAGGGCCATCATATTCTGGCACAAAGAAATTACTATCTTAGCACATATTTTGGAATAATTGGCTATTCTATAAAAGTTCTTTATACATGTATGATCAAAAACGGGCAAAATGTTGAATATGCCATTTTCAGCCATTTTTTTTAAAACCGCCCATATAGTATTCCTCAAGCTTTCCAGGTCAAATAGTAAGTGAGTACATGGTTTGATACACAGCATTTGAAAACAGATTTATTTTTTACAGGAGAAGGGTATACCTGTAACAAACTGTGTCACAGACGGAAATTTGTTAGTGTCACGGACGGACACAGATGTTGAAGAACTTTGAAATTGCCACTTATTTACATGACAAAATGGTATCAAATACTTACAAAATAGTAAGAAAAATTGTATGTCATCATTTTTCAGTCTTAGTAATTAAAAAGGATCACAAGATACCAAAACCAGTGTGATGGTTATTCAAAGGTTGCAGAATTTGGCACTTTGATAGCAGCCTTTAAAAGTATATATTTAATGGATATTTAATAGTATCTTAAAGGGAGCACAGCACCAAGACGCTCTCCATAGACTTTACTGTTAGGAAAGGCTTACTTAAATGGCTCTAGTTTCTAAATTAGCGCTAAAATTTCAATGAAATTTTGATATGTTTTACTCACAAGGGTAATCTACAACATATCTGAATATGAAGGCAATTTTCTCGTGCACTTTTTTTGATATAAGCCGCCGCATAACAACGTAGAAAAAAAAATCTTTGAAAAAAGGTGCCTCGGGGGTTAGGGTTATTTGATGATATCTCAGTTTAGAGTTTTCATAAAGACGAACTTGAAAATGATTTAACTCCGCTTTGGAAAGTTCTATTAAAAAAAAAAGTACCATTGTAAAGCTGAAGATCTCTTCTTTAATAACCAATTACTAACTCGATTTTGATCTTGCCCAATTGTGTCTGGTTTCGGTAGAACACGTCACATATGGTCTTATATTCTTCATTCAATATCAAGATCAGGCCATTTTAAGTTTATGCAAATTAGGCATATTTCTACCACTCTGATATTTTCGGACTTTTAGTATGTCATTATGGGGACCTTATAAATAGAAATGCATTGTGCTGAAATAATTATGTTTCAATTTAGTTTAGGTCGAAACATAATTTTGCTACACCAATTTGGCAATTTTACCATGTATTACCCTATAGGGGGTTAAGGGTAGTGGTGGGGTCTGTCTGAAGACCCCCTCCGAATTGTTTTTAAAGTGTATATTTAATCATGTGGGGTCAAGTGGAATACATTTTGACCATGGCCGATTTGAACAAAATACCTTCCCTATTTACGCCCCGCCCTAACGCACATGCTATGGCATGGACCCAATTTAGGGTCACATATTCATTTTCTTCCAAAAACTGGATGAAAATATATTTACCATTTGCTTTTTCTTGCATTTTTTCTATCTGCAGTAAAATTACGTAGTTTAGAGAATCGTTCTACCCTGAGTGTGCATGGCTATTTCCTGAGCACTGAACCATGGTGGGAAGTCACCGTGACGATGAAACCTAAGACATCCAGTAGGACATTTCATTATAAGAAGGAGATCCTTCGGGAATTGCGTTGTCAACCGAAATACAGGTAATTAGGATAATTTGGTTTGGTTTGCTGGTCTGAATTCGGAAATGGAAACATCTCACACTCATAGTAAGAGTTAAATGAGTTACGATTTGTGACTTGAGGTCAAATTGAACAATCGAAGTGATTGTCTATGAATTAACCCCATTGATTATGTGAACAGTAGTGACTTTAGACAATCATTTACAGTAAATTATTTACAGTAAGTTACTGTACTGCAAATGACTTGATTTTGGTGAGTCATTTGGTGAGTCATTACAATACTGCTAATGGCTGCTGTTCAAGGAATGACTTGACATAGAGAGTTTCCATTGATGAAAGGAAAGGAGAAACACCTTAAAGAAAGTCTCACAGATAACAGTCGTCTCAGATGTTCAGTAGAGGTTACAACGAAGAATCAAAACACTTAATTCACTTACTGTAGAAACCAAGGAATTGTACGAGGGGCATACATAAGTGCAATTACAAGCTCCCAAAGTAAATTCGTTAACATTCTTCACACTTTCCTACAAAACAACTGATCAAACTCATTAATTGATTTAGGTATCTAACTGTACACAAGTGATTACAATTATATGGTCTGCTTTATGATGAAACTCAAGAAGAAATAAATGTTGACAAATTCACATAATTGGAAGCTGATTTCCTTTACGTTCTAGTAAAGCGCTGCGAAAGTTTTTACGAAAAATATGGTCAAAATAGATAGATTTTATGAGTGCAGGAAAGACTTTCTGATATCACACTTCCTTAAAAGGGTGTAAAAATTTGATAAAAGATTGCATAATATTGTTTTAAGATTTGCCACTTTTACCTTGTCCCACAACATGATATTGGCTACATGACCTACATCCTCCATCCAACATACTGATTCCCTTTAACAAATATTAATTCCAATTGCATGTTTAAATATATTAACCCCCTGGGGTCTACCTGTCTATCTTACAGTGGTTCTGATTGGTTTATTACAAGATGTACTCATATGAATAGCCAATTCAAATGCAGCTTGTAAAATGTTTCACTCCCATCTTTATCAGGGATACAATTATTCTAACAATGTCTCTCATTGGTGCAATAAATGATGTATGCTATCCATCTTTCTGACCAATCAGCCGGTAGTTCTCAGGCGGTTAACATGATGTTACTATTATTCCACAGAATACGTGATGATGTCCGTTTAGACGAGGGCGGTGATTATGGATCTATCCTTGTACAGTTTCTTACACGGTGCAATGTACCAGAGGAGTCAAAGGTTTATTTTATGGAACACCTGAGGAAAAAAGCCAAAGCTGATGGTGGTCATGTAAACTTTGAGACGCTGTTTGCAGTCTTTGAGGATTGTGAAACTATAACAGATGAAAAGACAAGAGGGCTGGTCGGCATGGTAAAACCCTATGTAATGAATGCAGGTAGGTTCTAGGGTTTTTGACATCTACTCCAAAAGTGGTAATTTTTGTGCAATTAATTTGTCGTGCTTCGCTGACTTTGAATTGTTTTTCATGTTTGAAAATGTGTAAGATTTGTCACATACATACGCAAAAGAAATAAGTTTGTGTGTCATAATTTTCACAGCCGCGGATTTGGGTGCGACAAGCACGAACATTTATGTATCACAAACATCTCTTTTACACTAAATAGGTCAATAGGCCTAAAACAATTTCTCCTTTCAATTTGTGACGTCAGACCAGTCATGAGAATTGTTATCGTATTATTTCCTCTTTTTTCACTCTATAGAATGTGGAATACTAGTGAAGCAATCCTTGAGCTATCCAACCTTGTTTGAGCTTCTTCCTCAACTTCTACCTGACAGAGTGGTCAGTTTGATGAGTGCTGATGAATGGAAACTTCAGAATCTAGAGACAGCGCTACAAGACAAGCCATGGGTGTTTGGTTTCTCAACGGTAAGGGGTTATTTATTTAGCCAGGTCAGCTCAAAACCAGAATTTATCTTTTACCAGACCATAATACACTCTCATTATCAAGTATTGAGCCCACTATAGTTTGATCAGCTCCAAATTGGTGAGCCTACTTACAGCAGCGACAGAAAAGGTGTAGGCGCACATGAATTGAATGCAACAAGGCACTGTGCATCAAACACTTACAAGTCTCAGAGTTTACCAATTGATGATTTCTTTACAGGAATTGTCTATTCTTTTCATTAACCCACATTGTCGATTTATCATGTGAGAACCACCGATGGGCCATGGAAGGTTTAATTATTTGCTAATTTGGATAATTGTTTGCGACATACATCAACCTGCCTTCTGCACCGCCCATATAATCTACTGTGCGCACATATATTGGAATATTCTATTTGATTCAGATAGACAGACATAATAATGCAATTACTCCAAGCACTTGACCAGTTAACCTACATGTATTGTACCTTCGCGTCAATACTTATAAAATACTTTTGTAAATTATTTAAGATGGCTAGAAAGAGAGAGAGAGAGAGAGAGAGAGAGAGAGAGATTAAAAGTACCAAGTTTTGTTTTAAAAGTATAATAGACTGTAGGACTCAGAATCATTCGAAAGAAATAATCCAAATATTTCTTAATCCATATTTCTTATTAAAATTGAAAACATCTACATGTAGATCTGTCTTGATTTTCTTCCAGAAGAATTGGGCAATTGGGCAAGATATTGACACAGTTTTCTGTATCATTCTTTTATTTTCAGATACTTCGCCAAGAGACCAATGTTGTTCTACCAGAGGTTTCCGTGGATCGCTTCAAGCAGGCTTGTATCCTTGACGATATGGAACAACACATCCAAGATGCACTGCATTGCTACTATGTCTTAAAGAAGAATTGCTGGAGAAATGGTCACACTTATCTGTGGGAGAAAAGTCTTCATAATCAACTTAAAAAGTCCTATCCTGGGTATAGAGTGAAGGATTGGGAGGAGATGTGGGTGTTCCTTGAAAAGGTGAAGGCTGTTAAACGCAAGAAGAAAGGGACATGGACTTCAATCTTCATGCATAAGTATTGGAAGGCAGAGGATGAGATTGTAAAGTCGTTGGACAAGCTTTTGAATCGGGAAGAACAAGACCTGTCATGCCTCAAAGATGAGGGAACTTGTATGGAGGGGGATGAGGATGAGGAAACGGGAGGCAAATGTAAGAGTGATGAACAAGAGAAAACATGTTGCCATGACAGCAAATATGAGGATGTATCCACTAACATGCCCAATGATTCGGCAGTTTGTGGCAACTTGAACTTATCAGAACTGTGCAAGAATATGGATTGTTCAAATGAGGAAAGTCAGGGAAGTTCTTTAGAAATGTCTTCAGAGAATTGTCCCGGTATGAATGAGGATGTTAGCGATGATGTCAAAGCAGTTGAACCATTGGAGACCCAAGAGGAACGTGATGAGAGGAACTTTAAAGATGATATGAGTCAGCATGCTGCAGCGAGGAGCATCCGTGAGAACCCATTCTCTATCATCTCAGGCAAAGGTGGTTGTGGCAAAACACATGTAGTCTGTACTGTACTAGGGGAATATCCATCATATGCAGTTACAATGGCTGCCCCAACAGGTAAAGCCGCCTCCAATCTGAGGAAGAGGACAAAGGACATCGAGTCATTTACGTTGCACCAGATCAGTTTCCAGTACACTCTCTACTTGCGAAATAAGAGAGAATATGATAAAGCAAAACGACTAGATGATGAACTAAAAGAACCGCAATTCAAATTTAAAGACACTGAGATTTTAGTGGTCGACGAATGCAGTATGGTGGCTATAACTGTGTTCTCTAAAGTGCTTCATGCGCTGCTTTACGAAGGCAAACTCAAGAAGCTTGTTCTCTTAGGGGATTACAGGCAGCTTCCTTCGGTGGAACCAGGTAACTTACTGAGTGACCTGTATAAGGTGTTTAAGCAGTACGGATGGAGCATAGAATTGACCAAGAATCACCGGGCAGAGTCTGAGCTCATTGTGAACAACGCTACCAAAATATCAGAGAAGAGAATGCCACTATTTGATCCCGGGAGTTTTCAGATGGTAGAGTTACCAGAAAACGGGGGCTTTGATGATGGTAGGTAAATTGATGGGCCCAACAACAGCTTTATGCTTTACATACATGTACATCCAAGACTATACAAATCTTGCTTTACTAGTGATGTTACACTTTATTCCATTGTGGACTTGATTAAAGTTTAGCATCTTTTCCATGAACAATAGTTGGATTCAACAGTTGCCCTATAATAGAGTGATTTGATATTGTCCTTCAATACCCCTATATTGAAATCAATAAAACAGGTTTACTTTTTATATGATATTTATTTACCAAATGATACAAATCTGAGTATAAAATCTGTTTCTGGTCAGAAAGTGATTTTGTATCTGACAATTTTTTTATTTTTCTCTCAATAAACATATGCCACATTTCAGTTTCAAATCTCTTTTCATTCTAATAGAGGCCATCAGGCTAACGTCCCAACAGCCATTCTACGGCCTTTGTAAACTCCATTCCATAATTTTCATGACATGAACTTCAACTGAAATCAACAGCGATCCGTAGTTTGGTCCCATAAGTATGCCAGTGTCAAATATAGCTTGTAGGTGAATGCGGATTATTGGTATATCCTTGGTGTAAGACATTCATAAGTTAGATTAGTGTAATAAAGACCCCATTACGGAATAAAGCTGTATAATCCTTAACTGTAAACAACTTAATTTCGCTAGGAGATCCAATTCACCAAATTAAATTATATTATTTATATAATGGTTATAGGAACATGATACAAATCAGTAAAATTAAATTGCAGTAAAAAGTTGATTAAATGCTAATTTGTTAAATTAAGTTGACGTGAAATTGTGTTGTTTTATAGTAATTTGTCAATATAGGATTTGGTGCTAGGTTTTCCCGTTGTCTACACCAAGGATAAATAGGATTATTCCTATTCGAATCATATCACAACATTTTTTATGAGTTGAGCCTGACGATCTCTATATTAAAAAATAGGCCATTTATCAGTTATCAGTTGTTGTACATGTAGGTGAACATACTCCTTTTTGGATGATAATTATGGAAGTAAATTTATCCCCCAAAATAATATTCTAAAAATTGAATCAATTTTACCCATAATCCCTAGGTCACATTTTGCTGTATGTTCACATGCTCCTTGTTGGGTAATATTCATTTACTTTTCCAATAGATCATGCATGCATGCAATTGAAACACTGTAACACATTTATCTGTACATTTGTTGAAAGTCAATGTAAAATTATCTGTTAAATGCTGTTGAACTTCAGGCGATTTGCCAATCCTATTCTAGTATCGCAAACAAAACAAAATAGGCTGGTCTGCACTGACATAACTTAAATAAATAAATGGTTTTAGCACACCCTACAGGATTTTATCAACAAACTCCTTCTTAGCACTATCAATATCAATGTTTGAGAGAGTCTATGCACACACGATTCAGACCGCTACGGACACATAAGATTTATTTTTCGACAGATTTGTTTGAAACCATTTTTTCCCCCATTTTTTTTTGAATAATAAATAATAAATAAATGCAGGCAGCTTCAAAAAAGGAAGCGGGCGGGGACTCGTAACATATTTTTTACTTGGCCTTATAAACTGCTCACACAAAGTTAGGAAACTTTTTTTAATCAAGTATATTTTTATTGTTTATTACCCTCTTGTATTATGTTGCATATCAATGGAAATGTTGCTGGACTTGGCCACATTAATGAGAATGAGACAAAGTCACAAATCAAATGTGCCAAAATTAGCTATGTTGTGTTACTGTGTGAACCAATGGCACGGGCTATCTCCAAATCTGTTACGCGCGGCATATTGAAAGTGCAAAACGTTTACCATGTCTCAGAAAAGTTCAAGTGATAGGCCTAAACCTGTCATCACGTCTTACCTTCATGACCTTCCACCTGGAGTCATTGTTAACCCAGTCTTGCAAATACCCAAACAATGGTTTTCTAAAGAGATGAGGGTTAAATTTTGTGTGTTGTGCTCACTGGTGCAAATCTTTGTGTAAACCATTCATGGTTCTCAAGCATGACCAGTGTGATTATTGATCATTACCTATTGACTATTTAGCACAGATAACGGTAATTTTGGCACATTTGATTTATGACTTTGCCTCATTATTTCTCATTCATGTGGCCAAGTTCAGCAACATGTAATCATTGCAAATGTGGTATAATTTTAAAGAGGAACACTTCAGCTTTCCATTGATATATAACATATACAAAGAGAGTAATAAATAATAAAAATATACTTGATTAAAAAAAGTGTCCTAACTTTTTGTGAGCAGTTTATATATAAAATCTTCTTACAATATTATTCACTTTCATTTGCTCTTTCAGTTCATTTCTTGCAACGAGAAGTGCGGAAGTTGTATGAATCAGATGACAATATAAAAGACCACAAGAGATCTCAGTTTGTAGCTTTCAGAAGGTAAGAATCCTGGGGATACTAAGTGAATATGACGTTACGGGGACGTGCCGCCATATAGGGTCCCATTTTTCACCCGTCTGGTAAACAAATGACCCCTTTTCATAGGCATTTTTGTAGACACTTGAGCAACAGCTGTCAAATAGGAAAATCACCGATAAACATATGGGTCCATTTTCCTTACCCAAAATTGGTAAACGTTTGGGCCAATTTTCATTTTGCTGTCGGCACACCTGTACCAAAAGAATATCCGAATAAGAAAGACTGGAACCATGTCATGAATGGAGTATGGATTTCACTGCACACATTTAACTCATTCCACTTGATCGCGTTACTTATTATCATCACCTCATTTATGTACAGGTCAACTCATTTTATGAAAGAGACACAATACATGTTCATGTATATAGACAAAACATATGGGACATAGTAAGATTCACACAAATAATTTATTCAGTACTTATAACATCTAGGCAGAAGCAATACAATAGTTCTATAAGGATCATTTTAAATAACGTCATGGCAAATAGACCATCTCTTGGTAAGGATTGTAACGGACTTGCATGATAAAGGTTAACTGTTTAAGGATGAGTCCAGCAAGCACAACATTGTGTATTATATGTAAGATAAATAACTATCAAGTCCAAATCCCATAGATATATAGAGAAAGAACATCACACTTATCATGAAAACAAAATAAAACTGCCATCTCTCAACATACTATTTAAAAAACTGTGCGGTGACCGAAAGTCCCAGTATAAATGACATCATAGTTAAATGCAAGTGCGCAAATTTGTGCACCAATAACCATGACATCATTGCCCTTGGCACAAAATCATGGTGATTTAAAATCACCATGAATTTTTAAAAATGGCACGTTGAAAGATTGCAGGTTTAATTCTACAGCTACAAGATTTGTTCTCAATCATTATTCGTCTAACATGTATAATGCACAATGTTGTGCCTGGTGGACTCTCCTTTAACAAAATACCAAGTCAAAAATTATAAATTCCTAAATTTGTAAAAACAAACCAACACACAAATGCAATGAAAATATATATGTCATTAAAATTGATCCAACAAAGGATATTTCAGTCATTCACTACTGTGTTAATATTTCCTTTATTCTTACATTTTTAATTTGGTTGAAAGATTTTAAATAATGTGTTTTCTATGACTGAATAGTCTTTCCAATTATGAGCCAAATTTATTTGACATCTGTTTGGCAGGTTTGTAATTTCAATGTTAATGTTCGCTGGCCGACTTTTGGGGAAGGCAAAATATGACTTTAACACTGGATTATTTGTGGCAGGTACAAATGTGAACTGTCGCGGCAAAAGGGGGCAGTTGCCGGTAAAATGAATTTTGGGATATTGATGAAATTAGGCATGGAAAAAACAAAGGAAATAGGACAATTTTACCTTTATTTTCTCTTCATAAAATCAGAAAGCACTATTGAATCTTACCTTCAAAAGCTCCTTTTGTTGGTATTATTAATAAGATCTCCCACTTTTTTGAGAGAGACAACTGCACCCTTTGTTGCGACGTTACAGAAATGTGAAATAATAGTACATCAAATAAAGTGTATTTGAAGGATAAACAAATCAAATGTTTTACTATACATTTAATTCAATTACATTGCCATTATTAAAAGGTACATTCTATGAAAAAAATTACAAGCATTTATTATATTATGCAATTAAGAATACAACAATGACAAACAATAAAATGAGCATTATTTACACACACAAAAGTGCTATTAATTATATCAACAATTTTGCACCTATACACTTGATTTGATAACTTTTAGTAAGGCAATAATAAAAACAACAACATGTTTAGCATCAAGACTTTTTCAAAAAAGGAAGGAGAGATCTCTTTTTTTCTTTTAATTTTTAATGCCAAATCACTCTTGTTAGCGAAAAACTAAGTTTGCTGACCTTATAGAGGAGGAGCCTCTTAAAATTGTTTTTATTTCATGAATCTGAGGGGTTGATCACCACAAAACTTGTAAATGCTTATAAGAAAGAAACAAAAATGTTACAAACATATCAAACTCTGAAACATCTGAACACAGAGTTGTGACTGAAATAAAGAAGATGGTGATGCAAGACATGTTTTATTTTTATTATTTGGCCTAATATAGCTCATCATAAGGCACAAAGAAGAAGAAGTTGTGTTGCCCTCAGCGACCAATCCTAATATTTTTTTAGATTTAAATTTGATTAAAATTGTCTAAATGTCACTATTTCTTGCTTGAAATGAATATGTAAGCTTAAATAAATGTTTCTTAGACTATTGTCACACTAGAACATTAGTTAGATTGACATAGGCCTATACCAATTTTGTCATGACATACATGTAAACCATATCTTTTTGGGCCAAAAAAAAGAAGAAAAAAAAGAAGAAAAAAAAGAAGAAAAAAAGAAGAAAAAAAGAAGAGATTTCCGACTGACCCGATTTTAATTTTTTGGCACTTGAAGGCAGGCAACACAACATTTTTTTGGCCTAATATTGGCCTATTACATGTATAAGAGTACAGTATGTATCTTGTTTTCGTTTTGTCCATTCTATTTTTTTTTCTCACCCCAATCCCTTATTGGCAAAACAACAACAACTACAAACACAACATTTTTAAAATAACTGCTAAATTTTTCTTAGGGACAGGGATTTTACGCTTATTAAAAGAACTAAAAGTGCTGCCTAATTTTGGAAAAGGTGCTTTTTGGAGCAAAAGGTGCTTAGGTGAAATGTGGTTTTTTTTCATAAAAAATATGTCATATATTATATTCGTTAAAAATAAACCCGAAGTGCAGTTTTGTTGCGCGTTTCCATGTTGACAATTGACTTGTTTCTTTTTTCATTGTCAAAACCATCATTTTCCATTCAAAACTACAAAACTCTTCCACAGTTTAATGTAACTGAGTATTATAAATTATTTTAAAAACATGTGCGCTGTGGGATGAAAAGGTGCTTTTTTGGTGCTTTTGCATTTTTGAGCATTTTCCCTGGCCCTATTTTATCTTTATACAGAAAGTGGCAAAGCAAAAACAATATATCATTTTGTGAAATTATCTTCATACATTATATACATGTACATTGTAGTGTGGTGAAAGCTAAACAAAATGTGGAATGCGCATTTAAGCTTTTTACCCTCGGAGTGTACCTGGGGTGTACATAAACAGTGTATTTTGCTTGGCGAGAATGTACTTTGTATAGATAAACATACATGTATCCCAAACAGTTTGGCGAAATTCTCAATTCAGTATCGAAGTGTTACGTGTAAACAGATTATCATTATAACAACTGGATCACGCTTTTGGGTCTTGAACACCGATCAAAATGATCGCCACATGGGGTGTCTAGCATTCATACAGGTTGTGATCCAGTTACCAGGGAGTTACATAATCACTTCGATAGTGAATTCCACTCAGTGTGTTCTGTACCTGTGATCACATATGCTATGCTATATTTGTACATGTAGTGGGGGGGGGGGGGGGCAATGAGGGAAAAACTTGTTTTCGTTTTCCACACACAGGCCCAACTGACTGACCTATACATTTTTTTTTTTTTTTTAATTTTTTTTAAATTTTTTAATAATGAATGTTTTAAGAAAAGAGAAATGTTTGAATATTATTGAAAATTGAAGAAGAAAAATATCCTCTTGACTAAACCAATCCTACTTGTGTGAGATCCGAAACTTTGTAGAACAGTTTGTAATTTCCTTGTCATCGACAGAGCTAATTGTGTGTTATTTCATGTCTTTTAAATCGACATTGGTAATTTGTAGCTCTTTGTGTGCAACATTTCATGTTTCTTTTTGACCGTAGCGAGAGTAAAACGCTTGTCACAGAACTCGCATTGATAACGTTACCGCTGATGTACACTATCTTCGTGTCTTCTGAGATGGCTCTTGGTTGTGTAACTTTTATCGCACAATTCACATATGAACTTTCTCACCCGTGATTTTGCATTGTTTTCATTTTCACTGTTCACGCTTATGTAGAGATAATCGTCTGCGTGCGTTTTCTCATGTCGTTTTCTGTTGGTAGCCGAGAGAAATTTCTTATTGCAGAATTGACACTGATGAGCTATCACTTGTGTGTGCGTCATTTCATGATGTTTCATCTTAGAATTAAGTGTGAAAGATTCGTCACAAAACTGGCATTTGTATGGTTTTTCTCCTGTGTGACCCATCTCGTGCAATCTTCTGGAGCTATCCACTGTGAATGTCTGCTCACAAAACTGACATTTGAACGGTCTTTCTCCCGTATGATTTCTCTCATGCAGTTTTCTAGCACCTGCTGTAGTGTAACCTTTGTCACAATAACTACATATGTGTGGTTTCGTTCCCGAATGTAGTTTCATCTCGTGTGTATTTCTTATGATGTCGCTTGTGAAAGTTTGATCGCAATAGCGACATTTGCATGGTTTTGTATGCACCTTCTCATGACTTGCCCTAACTCTTGATGTTTTGAATCCTTTATCGCAGTATTCACACTTAAATGGATTTGCACCAGTGTGTATCATTTCATGATATTTTCTACTCGAATGACCTTTGAACGTTTGGTCACAAAACTGACATTTGTAGGGTTTTTCTCCTGTATGTATCATTTCATGACATAATTTAAGTTTGGCGGTTCTGAAGGGCTTCTCACAAAATTGACATTTGTGCGATTTCTCACCAGTGTGTATCAATTCATGTAGATTCTTTTTATTAGCACGTGTAAATCCTTTCTCACAGTACTGACATTTGTGTGGTCTTTCTCCTGTATGTATCATTTCATGGGTTTTTCTGCCGCCAATAAGTGCGAATCGTTTCGGACAATACCTACATGGGTATGGCTTTTCTCCTGTATGGGTTCTCTCATGCGATTTCATATTAACAGCTTGTTTGAAAGTGCGTGGACAGTATTGACATTTGAAAGGCTCTTCTTTGGTATGCGTCAATTCATGTCTTTTTCTTTGACCGGTTTGTCTGAATCGCTTTTCACAATATTGACATTTGTATGGTTTTTCACCAGTGTGGGTCTTCTCATGTAAGTTCCTCTCACCTACTTGTCTGAATCTACAATCACAATACTGACACTTGTGCGGTTTTTCTCCAGTGTGTGTCATTTCATGAACTTTCCTGAAACCTTTTCGTGTGAATCGTTTCTCGCAGTATTGGCACTTATGAGGTTTGACCCCAGTGTGATTCATTTCATGTATTTGTTTTGCGCCAGCCATAGTGAATCCATGGCCACAATATTGGCATTTGTGAGGTTTTTCACCGGTGTGACTCATTTCGTGTGATTTCAGTACACCTTTTTTTTTGAAGAAAGTATCACAATATTGACATTGAAACGGTTTCTCACCTGTGTGTATCATTTCATGTGATTTCAATCTACTCTTTGTTCCAAATCGTTTTCCACAAAACTGGCATTTGTGAGGTTTATCTCCCTTTGTTTGCGACGTCTCACCATGCACTTTCCTACTTTTGCTTCTGTTAGATTTGGTTGGTTTACGTCTTACACCACCACCAATATCCTTGGTTATCTCTTCATTATCATCTTGTTGTTTTCTCCCCCTCCTCATCTTCACACATACAGCTTTGGGTAGCACCTTAGGGTTGTTATACCAGTACTTTGTGATATTTATCTCGTGATTCCTAATATGCGAGAGATAGCGAGTAGTATATCGGGAGGCGAAACGATGTCTGCAATACTTACACACAACAGGTGGTAACAGATTCCATTGACGTTTCTGTCTGCAGGACATATCTGTAATTAATAGAAACAGGTGCCAAAGTCATTACCAAAAGCATTGATTTTCATATTGACTTATTTTCACAGGGTAGGATTTTGCAATACAGTGGAACCTCGTTAACACACAATTGCCTGGGCCTTGCATTTTAGTTTATGTTACAAGAATTGGTGTTTTTATCCAGTCATATTATAAAATGATTCTTAACATGCGAGAGATACCGAGTAGTGTATATATCGGGAGGTGAAACGTTGTCGGCAATACTTGCACACAACAGGTGGCAACAGATTCCATTGACGTTTCTGTCTGCAGGACATATCTGTAATTAATAGAAACAGGTGCCAAAGTCATTACCAAAAGCATTGATTTTCATATTGACTTATTTTCACAGAGTAGGATTTTTTAATATGTGTTATAGAAATTATCATAGGATGATGGGCAAATTTTTAAAAGGAATAAGGAATTTTTCTCTCAATTATAAAATAACAATGGTTTCTGGTATACTCCTACATTTAAATTAAAGGATTTGGTTAATGCGTACTGTTACGCACGGTCACCTTGCTGATTATTTTGACAAATGTTTATTGCGACATTCTAATTGCTAAGTATTATAAATTCACCATGCGTAAAAGAGAGGTCCTACATGTACCTGGAGCTAAACACACCTTTCAAAATGATGTCAAAGAACACCTAAATTTGCTTGTGTTTGTATAATTAGGATATTATGTTGTCTTCATGGTTGGTGTTTGTATAAATGTACCATCAAAAAGGCACACAATGATTTACAATTGAGTTAATTATAGTTTCTGATCACTACAATTTTGTTTCCCAAAAGGCATAATGCACTGTTCATAATAGATTATTGCTATCTACTGAAGATAGCAAATAGAGTACCGTAAAACGGGGTGAATAGGGACATGGGGGTGAATAGGGACACAAATTGGAAACGTTTTTTTTAAATGTCACCCGGCCAGTTTGTGTACCAAAACGGGGTGAATAGGGACATGGGCCAGCACTAGCCAATAATAATGGGTCTACATTTGTATGCAAGGGCATTAAAAATATGAAATACATAATATGTGACGCGATCAAGCGAAATGAGTCCTATGTTGGGAGTATTGATTTTGAGTTGCTGGTAAAAAGAAGTGACAATTTAATGATTACCCCAAATTGTGCTCTGAAATGGTAAGTAAAATAATACCCTATACCTTACATGCGGTAATTAGATCAGAACAAGTGGGGTCACAAATGAAGGGTCACACAACAAGTCGGGTCACTAGATTGTACCAACCCGATATGTAACATGTCCCGGGGGGGGGCACTGACATTTGAAAAGGATATAGGTTTGTGCCGCGCTGAAGACCCCCTTTTCATCCTCTGCTGCTAGCTCTTATGACCCCCCCTTTTGAGCCTGCATCAGTTCTTAAGACCCCAATTTTATTGAAAATTCAAAAATCGCGAAATTTTGCATTCGAAAGCCCCAATTCTTCGAAAATGTTGCGTTCTAAATCCAAAAAAACTGCGAAATTTGCGTTCTCGCTAATCAAAATTGAGCTATAGGCCAGTTCTCAAGACCTACTTTTTTGAAAAAATCAGTTCCTAAGACCCTATTTTTCGTCATAAAATCCACTCAGTTCAGTTCTGTAGCCCCCCATTTTGAGACCCTGGGCGGCACACCCCTACCAAAAAAAAGTTGAGTGCCCCCCCCCCCCCCCCCCCCCCCCCCCCGAGAACATGTCCACATTGCAAACCACCACACTATTACAATGCAAATGAAAAATTAATTGCATTACAGAATTTACAGTGTAAGTCTTAAAACTGAGATTATGGCATCCCCATGGCATCTTATACTGTATACAACTATTGAATAAAAACATACAAGTACCTGAAGTTGGTTGCTGGCTGATTATCCTCCTTATAGTTGCACTGCATAAAATTTGAATGTAATTTGTGTGTAAGTTTCTACTAAGTTGACACCACACAAGTATACAAATACAAGGGTGGCACAGGTGTTGATCAGTTGAAGTTCATCTACTGTAAAGAACAATTTATATCAGGCTAGTGCAGGATGGCTGTTGCAAGCGTGATTGAATACATCACATCAGCTGATCAGCATCAACCACACAAGAGTAGGGGCAAACACATGTAGCCTTGTAGGACAGCATGCCTACAACATGATAGATGTAATATGTAATCAATAGTATACAAAATAACTGTAGACTTCCTGCTTGCTCATGCACAAACACTTGGAATAGCTTTGTGCAGCCAGCCAGGAAGTAATACTCTTTGCATAATTCCTTGTTTATGGATGAAATCAATATTTGGATCTTTCTGTTTCTTCTCAAAAAAGAGCAATATTGATTTGATATCCCCCTCAAGTTGATGCTTAGGATAGCCCAATGTCAATGAATGGTAATTATGAGATATCAACTCATTAGTAATAAGACTACATTGTACCTGTTACTGCTAGGCAGTGGCGTGCGCAAAGGGGGGGGGGGGGGGGGGGGGCAGGGGGGGGCCGCGGCCCCCCCCCCCACTATTGAGTCAGTCGGGGGAAACTTAGGCCAGTCGGGTGAATTGAGGAGGCTAGGTCAGTGGCATCATGGAATTATGATAGTCAAAAACACAGATGACAAATTTTCGCGCGCTACGCGCGCATGTGTCTTCCCAAAATGCAATATTCTTTGGTACAAGCTTGTATAGAGCCAAAATGTAGCTCAATCGTGCAAAAAAAGGTGTAAATTCTTTACTCAAATAGTCGGGGGAATTTCATATATGGCCAGGTGGCCCCCCACTCACAATATCCTGCGCACGCCACTGCTGCTAGGATGTTCCTACATGGTTAATTGTTGTTGTTGATATTTTAATACAGCCTGCTGAGCTCCACAATAATCTGAAATTTGAACTTGATCGGAGGTACAGTTCCATATCTGAGACTAAAAATAGGTATATTAGTCTCAGGGTTCAATAGATGACAATTTTATTGTCAAAAATAGAGCAAAATTGAAACGTTCATTTCTTTTGTTTCTTATGGGTTTTGACTCCCTAGCAAAATAAATAATCTATGCAAAAATGTTTAATTAATTTTTACAAGAAAAGTATAAATGCTAGCACTACAAAGCTGATATTTTGGGAGCTTATTAATTATAGTTTTTAGCAAATTTCCTGTAAGACATCTTGATCATTAATTCCTGGTGGGTTGACTTTGGGTATGCATGATCATTCCAAAAATCATGGAAAAGGGGGATTTCCCGTAGCATTACCGCAGGCATTTATGTCCGCAATTTCCCTAAATGGTGTTTTTTTTTAAGCAATGTCCACACTTTCAAAAAAATAAGTGGTCAGTTTGGAAGCTATGTCCATGACTTTAAATAAATAGGGGTGTACTTTGGGAGAGGGTATGTCCGCGAAGAGAAAAGATAAATTAGAGTAAAATCGTGTCATATCAAATTGTCCTGGGAATAGGAAAAAGGGGGTATTTTAAACCAAATGTGTCCTCGCGCAAAAAGGAGGACTATTTAGAAAGTGTCCTTGAAATATTGAAAAAAGAGGGGTTATTTTCAGACAAAATGTCCACGCATTTGTGCAAAAAAGGGATCAAATCAGCAAACATTATCCGCGAACGCCGTCAAATAGGGAGAATTTTAAGATCCTGGAACAATCATGGGTTACCCCTCTGAATACGAAGAGATAACACCATGCATTAATTATACTTGATTATCTAAGGAAGCATTAGGTCATTACAAATTGCACTTTGCTAAATGTATTGCCACTTGGTGTACTGGTTATACATCTCATTTTGCTATTTTTGCAGACATTTGAGCAACAGCTGTCAAATATATATAGGAAAATTCCCCCCCCCCCCCCCCCCCCCCCCGAAAATTGGTTAAATGTTTGGGCTCATTTTCATTTGCTATCGGCACACCCGTACCAAAAGAATATCCGAATAAGAAAGACTGGATGGAACCATGTCATGAATGGAGTATGGATTTCAATGCACACATTTAACTCATTCCGCTTGATCACGTTACTTATTATCACCTCATAGGTCAACTCATTTTATGAAAGTGACACAACACATGGGACATATTAAGATTCACACACATAATTTATTCAGTACTTATAACATCTAGGCAGAAGTAATACAATAATTCTATCTATTGAATAACGCCATGGCACATAGACCATCTCTTGAAAAGGATTGTAACGGACTTGCATGATAAAGCTTAACTGTTTATGGATGAGTCCAGCAAGCACAAGATATAAATAACTATCAAGTCCAAATCCCATAGATATAGAGAAAAAACATCCCACTTATCATGAAAACAAAATAAAATCGCGTTATTTATTATCACCTCATTCATGGAAATCAACTCATTTTATGAAAGTGACACAAGACATGTATAGACAAAGCACATGGGACATATTAAAATTCACACAAATAATTTATTCAGTACTTATAACATCTAGACAGAAGCAATACAATAATTATCTAAAGATCTTTAGAATAACTCTAAGGCACATAGACAAACTCGTGAAAAAGATTGTAACGGACTTGCATGATAAAGGTTAACTGTTTAAGGATGAGTCCAGCAAGCACAACATTGTGTATTATATGTAAGATAAATAACTACAATCAAGTCCAAATCCCATAGAGAAAAAACATCACACTTATCATGAAAACAAAATAAAACTGCCATCTTTCAACGTACTAAACCGCTCAAAAAAAGTTCGGAAATTTGTTTTCAATCATCGATGTTTCCAATATTTCATGATATATTCATATTGTGTTTCATACCAATGAAAAGCTGACATATTTTTCTTTCCAATGATACCACATTAATAGCAATCTCTTGTTTCAGTGCTTAGTCACCTGCTTGTGAATGTGGATAGGTCTCGTTCAAAATGTGCCAAATCCACTACTATTTCGTTCTCAAAAGAACAACTCTTAATAATAAAGTGTTACATTGACAGCTACATTGTTAAACAACTGGCCTTGTTCAAGTACCCTGTTTAGACGAATGTTTAAATACGCAAAACTTGTTTAAGCAGGGTAGTTGAAGAACCCCGTTGTTTAAAACGGATTACACAACATTTTTGCTGTGTTGTAGAGAGAAGCTCTATTTACTTGTGCTGACAAATAGTTATGATTGTGGCATTCAGATTGACACCTCCCCATATTTTTAAGCACGAGGCTGAGATCTGAAACAAGTAATTGCAACAAATTTGGAATCACTGGAAAGATAAACAAATCAGCTTTCAAATGATATGCGACACAATATGAACATGTCCAAGGGCCCAGCAAAGTGCTTGAGAATATGGGGAGGGGTGCCTCAATCTGAATGTGCCAAAATCATCAATATTTTGTCCACAAAAGTCAATATAGCATCTCTCTTCAACACATCAAAAATCTTGTTTAAAGTTTTAAACAATGGGGTTCTTAATGTACCCTGCTTAAACAAGTTTTTGGGTATTTCAACATCCGTTTGAGCAGTATAATTCTTGATCAACAGCAGTTGTTAACAAGTGTTAAACAGTGTTATTTTTACACTGTGTAGCTCTCGATGTAACACTTCATTGAACAGATGACAGAGTTGTTCTTTTGAGTACTAGTGGTGAATTTGGCAAATTTTGAATGGGACCTCCCCACATTTACAGGAAGGTAGCTAAGCACTGAAACAGGTGATTACTACGAACAAGGTATCGTTGTAAAGAGGAACACATCTGCTTTTTATGAAATACAATATGAATATATCACAAAATATTTGAAAAATTGGTGATTGAAAACAAATTTCCAAACTTTATTTGAGGAGTTTATTTAAAAAACTGTGCAGTGACCGAAAGTCCAGGTATCAATGACATCATAGTTATATACATGTATGCAAGTGTGCACATTTGTGCACCAATAACCATGACATCATTGCCCTTGGCACATAAATCACCATGAATTTTTAAAAATGGCATTTTGAAAGATTGCCGGTTAAATTCTACAGCTACACGATTTGTTCTCAATAATTATTCGTCTAACATGTAATGCACAATGATGTGCCTGGTGGACTCTCCTTTAACAAAAAATACCAAGTCAAAATTAAAAATGCCTAAATTTGTAATAAAACAAACCAACACACAAAATGCAATGAAATATGTGACCTGCTCCCACAAAATGATCGTTTGTGGCGAAGATGTTGCTGAATTGAGCTAGGATAGCATGTTATTGATTTATGCCATTTGTTGTTAGTATGGACCAATCCCTTTTATTTATAGCGGGATTATAAAATAAATAGCCTGGCATGGCTGGTAATACTCTTAAAATAACTATACATACTGCTATTTTAGAATTCCCCTATAATAGAAGGGACCATGGGTCCATACCAACAACTATTTAAACGGCAAATCAAAACATGCTATGCTGCCTCAATTCAGCAACCTATTCGCCTCAACTTTACGCTAATTTTGTGGGAGCAGGTCACATATAATATCTCACTTTGTTAAATGTCATTAAAATTGATTCTAAAAAAGATATTTCAGTCATTCACTACTGTGTTAATATTTCCATAAGTCTTACATTTTTAATTTGGTCGACAGATTTTTAAATAATGTGTTTTCTATGACTGAATAGTCTTTCCAATTATGAGCCAAATTTATTTGACATCTGTTTGGCAGGTTTGTAATTCCAATGTTTATGTTTGCTGGCCTACTTTTGGGGAAGGCAATATATGACTTTACACTTGATTATTTGTGGCAGGTACAAATGTGAACTGTCGCGGCAAAAGGGGGCAGTTGCTGGTAAATGAATTTTGAGATATTGATGAAATTAGGCATGGGAAAAAACAAAGGAAATAGGACAATTTTACCTTTATTTTCTCTTCATCAAATTAGAAAGCAGTATTGAATCTTACATTCAAAATCTCCTTTTGTTGGTATTATTAATAAGAATAAGATCTCCAACTTTTTTTGAGAGAGACAACTGTACCCTTTTGCCGCGACGTTACAGAAATGTGAAATTATAGTACATCAAAACATAAAGTGTATTTGAAGGATAAACTAATCAATATTTTACTATTTACATTTAATACAAAATTGCCATTATTAAAAGGTACATTTCATGACAAAAATAACAAGAATTTATTATATTATGCAATTAAGAATACAGACAATGACTAACAATAAAATAAGCATTATGTACACACACAAAAGTGCAATTAATATCAACAAGAGACCCTATTTTGCACCCATACACTTGATTTGATAATTTTTAGTAAGGCAATAATAAAACAACAACATGTTTAGCATTCGGACTTTTTCAAAAAAGAAAGAAAGGGGAGGTCTTTTTTTCCTTTTAATTTTTAATGCCAAATCACTCTTGTTAGCGATAAACTAAGTTTGCTGACCTTAAAGAGGAGGAGGCCTCTTGAAATTGTTTTTATTTCATGATTCTGAGGGGTTGATCACCACAAAACTTGTTTAAACTGCATATATAAAGAAAGAAACAAAAATGTTACAAACATGTCAAACTCAGAAAAATCTGAACAAAAAAGTTGTGACTGAAAATAAAGAAGATGGTGATGCAAAAAATGTTTTATTTTTATAATTTGGCCTAATATAGCTCATTTTTAGACTAGAGTGTGTGTAGCTACATAATATGAATCTTGTTTTCGTTTTGTCCATTCTATTTTTTCTCTCACCCCCAATCCCTTATTGGCAAAACAACAACTAAAAACACAATATCTATAACTGCTCAATTTATCTTATGTGGGTTTTTTTTTTCATAAAAAAAAATGCCATATTCGTTAAAGATAAACCCAAAAGTGCAGCTACATGTATGTTGGGCGTTTCCATGTTTCCATGTTTCTTTTTTCATTGTAAAAACCATCATTTTCATTCTAAACTACAAAACACTTCCACAGTTATGTAACGTAAGTTAGTTTTTTTATGTAGATATTATTGGTTAAATATTTAGAATTTTTTTTGAAAACATGTGCTGTGGGATGAAAAAGTGCTTTTTTGAGCAAAAGGGTGTTTTTTTAGGCAAAAGGTTCTGTTTTGGTGCTTTTGCACTTTTAAGCATTTTGCCTGACCCTAATTTATCTTATGTACAGTAGTGTGGCAAAACCAAAACCAAACTATTATTTTGTAGTGTACATAAACAGTGTATTCTGCTTGGCGAGAATGTACTTTGTATCTAGACAAACTGCATTCTCAATTCAGTATCGAAGTGTTAACGTGCAAACAGATTATAACAACTGGATCACGCTTTTGGGTCTTGAACACCGATCTAAACGATCGCCACATGGCCCCATACGGTGTTCTAGTATTCATAAAGGTTGTGATCCAGTGATCCTTGTTTTTCACATACAGGCCCAACTGACTGACCTACATGTATATAATTCTAATTTTAAATATTTGAAAAACATTTTTTTTTTAATAATGAATATTCTAAGAAAAGAGAAATGTTTGAATATTGTTGCAAATTGAAGAAGAAAAATATCCTCTTAACTAAACCAACCCTACTTGTGTGAAATCTGAAACTTTGTAGAACAGTTTGTAATTTCTGTGTCATCGACAGAGCTAATTGTGTGTCATTTCATGTCTTTTAAAATCCAATTTTAAACCATACAATTTGTCACATACCGACATTGTAGCTTGTAGCTATTAACTTGTAGCTATTTGTGTGCGACATTTCATGTTTCTTTTTGACTGTAGCAAGAGTTGCAAGAGTAAAAACTCTTGTCACAGAACTCGCATTGATAACGTTTACCGGTGATGTACACTATCTTCGTGTCTTCTGAGATGGCCCTTGGTTGTGTAACTTTTATCGCATAATTCACATATGAACTTTCTCACCCGTGATTTTGCATTGTTTTTATTTTCACTGTTCACGCTTATGTAGAGATAATCGTCTGCATGTGTTTTCTCATGTCGTTTTTTGTTGGCAGCCGAGAGATATTTCTTATCACAGAATTGACACTGATGAGCTATCACTTGTGTGTGCGTCATTTCATGATGTTTCATTTTAGAATTAAGTGTGAAAGATTCGTCACAAAACTGGCATTTGTATGTTTTTTCTCCAGTGTGACCCATCTCGTGCAATCTTCTAGAGCTATCCACTGTGAATGCCTGATCACAAAACTGACATTTGAACGGTCGGTCTCCTGTGTGATAATTTCTCTCATGCAGTTTTCTAGAACCTGCTGTAGTGAAACCTTTGTCACAATAACTACATATGTGCGGTTTCGTACCCGAATGTAGTTTCATCTCATGCGTATTTCTTATGATGTCGCTTGTGAAAGTTTGGTCGCAATAGCGACATTTGCATGGTTTTGTATGCTTCTTCTCGTGACTTGCCCTATTTCTTGCTGTTTTGAATCCTTTATCGCAGTATTCACACTTAAATGGATTTGCACCAGTATGTATCATTTCATGATATTTTCTTCCCGAATGGCCTGTGAAAGTTTGGTCACAAAACTGACATTTGTAGGGTTTTTCTCCTGTATGTGTAATTTCATGACATAATTTAAGTATGGCGGTTCTGAAGGGCTTCTCACAAAATTGACACTTGTGCGATTTCTCACCAGTGTGTATCAATTCATGTAGATTCTTTTTATTAGCACGTGTAAATCCTTTCTCACAGTACTGACATTTGTGTGGTCTTTCTCCTGTATGTATCATTTCATGGGTTTTTCTGCCGCCAATAAGAGCGAATCGTTTCGTACAATATCTACATGGGTATGGCTTTTCTCCTGTATGGGTTCTCTCATGCGATTTCATATTAACAGCTTGTTTGAAAGTGCGTGAACAGTATTGACATTTGAAAGGCTCTTCTTTGGTATGCGTCAATTCATGTCTTTTTCTGTTACCCGTTTGTCTGAATCGCTTTTCACAATATTGACATTTGTATGGTTTTTCACCTGTGTGTATCATTTCATGTGATTTTATTCTACTCTGTTGTCCAAATCGTTTTCCACAAAACTGGCATTTGTGAGGTTTATTTCCCTTTGTTTGCGACGTCTCACCATGCACTTTCCTACCTTTGCTTTTGTTCAATTTGGTTGGTTTACGTCTTACACCACCACTAATATCCTTTGTTATCTCTTGATTATCATCTTGTTGTTTTCTCCCCCTCCTCATCTTCACACGGCCAGCTTTGGGTAGCACCTTACGGTTTTTATACCAGTACTTTGTGATATTTATCTCATGATTCCTAATATGCGAGAGATACCGAGTAGTGAATCGGGATGTGAAACGTTGTCGGCAATACTTACACACAACAGGTGGTAACAGGTTCCATTGACGTTTCTGTCTACACGACATATCTGTAATCAATGGAAACAGGTGCCAAGTCATTACCAAAAGCATTGATTTTCATATTGACTTGTTTTCACAGAGTAGGATTTTTCAATTATGTGTTATAGAAATTATCATAGGATCGGATGATGGGCAAATTTTTAAAAGGAATAAGGAATTTTTCTCTCAATTATAAAATAACAATGGTTTCTGGTATACGCCTACATTTAAATTAAAGGGTTTGGTTAATGCGTACTGTTACGCACGGTTACCTACATTTAGCTGATTATTTTGACAAAATGTTTATTGCGACATTCTAATTGCTAAGTATTCCTAAATTCACGACTGCATTGTCCACGAGTCGAGCGCAACAGATATCAAATTTACCACCCCCGTAAAAGAGAGGTACTACATACATGTACCTGGAGTTAAAAACACCAATAAAAATGACTTTAAAGAAATTTGCTTGTGTTTACATAATTAGGATATTTTTGTCTTCATGGTTGGTGTTTGTATAAATCTACCGTCTAAACAAAAAGACACACAATGATTTACAATTGAGTTAATTCCTAGTTTCTGATCAGTACAATTTTGTTTCCTAAAAGGCGCAATGCACTGTTCATAATAGATTATTGCTATCTACTGAAGATAGCAATAGAGTATGGATTGCTTAAAATGTTTCTATTGCAGGTGGATACTCAGAGTTTATTGAACAGGGGTGGTGGGTAGGGGGATAGCGGGTAGAATTATGAAATGGTTTCACTATCGACCGAGAAAGTATTTGCACAATGCGTAACTTAAGTTGTTGTGAGTGGTTTTCGGGATGTTTTTGACAAGAAAAAACTGCAGTAATATTACTGGCTAACATGACACCATCAGCACTATCCAATATTATTACTAATTCAACAACTCCCCCATACCTTAAGTACAGTAACAAAGCGTTGTTGATTTGAGATAAATCCACTCTTCATATGCAAATTAAAAGGATGGCGAACCTTATTTGGAAACCTTGGATGCATCGATGCAAAATTGTAAACAAACAACAAATGTTCCCAAAATGTGATGCGATCTGTGAAAACCCGTCGGATGTCGCAAAATGTGAAATAGGGATTATGGGTAAAATAAAAAAATAGAAATACAAAAATAAAAAAACCTTTTTTTAATTTTTTTTTAAAGATTTTGTTTAGAAAATTAATTTCTATTACTTTGTGTCATCACCTTTTATGAAATTTCACCTTCAAAAACTTACTTATGTCACTTTTCTAAGTAGCCTTATAATGTTATTCTATTGAACTATGTATCTTTTATGGCCTGTTTTCATGATTTCTTGTTTTGTAGCTTGTTATGACATCACAATCATCATTCACTCATAATTTTTTTTGTAGTGATTGTAGAAAAATGATCGAAACAGTTCTGTAATCAGCACAGATTCAGCTTTCGTATGATATAAAATCTTCTCTAATGTTTACCTCAGTGTTCTCACTCACCCTATACAAAGGATGAAATACCCTTCACTTTTGATTTTCACCCTTCAATATTTTTCTCAAGAGTGAAAAATGTTGAAAATGTCATTGTTTTACTGCCCAAAACACTGCGCGAGCACACGTTTTGGCCACCGTTTTGGGTTTTCACCCTCGACAAATTAAGCCAGTGAAATTGCTGTACCTTTTGTAACCCATCCCATTCAGAAGTTCCCTCGCCCATTTACAGGGAACGGACGATGTCCAAATAAGGGCCTAATTATAATAAAACATAAACATTTTGTTCCGTTTTTTAAAGAGCAGTTTTTTTTGGTCAAATTAAGCCTATTAAACCACGTTTTTTACTTGTTTTCATCAATTTTCCAAAACGCTATTCACATATGAATGATGTAAATATGTTTGGTCGTTGTTGAACGGGGTTCAACAAGGTCTTCGTCGTTGTTTATCTTGAATCGACAACGGTAAGACGGGTTTAGCTAAAGCTGCCCTCTCGCAAAATGAACCTGTCTTACCGTTGTCGATTCAAGATAAACAACTCCGAAACCTTATTGAACCCCTAAATGAACCAGGGGCAGATCCAGCATATATCAAGAAGAGGGTAATTTGGGAGCCCATTTTATTTTAACCATCGGGTAAGTTCCGCAAGCGATGCAATCATAGTGCCTTTATGGCATGCTGTTATTTTGAATGTTGATGCTCTCCAACATTGGACGATAAATCAATTTGACTAATCCCAAGACCAGTCAGACAAATGTTGGGCCAGCACTAGCCTATAATGGGTCTACATTTGTATGCAAGGGCTTTATTTTAAAAATATGAAATACATAATATGTGACGCGATCAGTCGTATGTTGGGACTATTGATTTTGAGTTGCAGGTAAAAAGAAGTGACAATAATTACCCCAAACTGTGCTCTGAAATGGGAAGTAAAATAATACCCCATACCCTACAGCATCATTATATGCGGTAATTAGATCAGAACAAGTGGGGTCACAAATGTAGGGTCACACAAGTCGGGTCACTAGATTGTACCAACCAGACATGTAACATGTCCACATTGCAAGCCACTACACTATTACAATGCAAATGAAAATTAATTGCATTACAGTGCAAGTCTTAAAACTGAGATTATGGCATCTTATACTGTATACAACTATTGAATAATAAAAAACCCTTTATAAAAGGGGAAGTGCTAGTACAAATGAAAGACTTTGATATTTTTTAGGAAAGCATTTGGTAGAATAATGACATGTAATTGGGTAATCAGTATTGGCACAAGAGCAGGCAGTGGACGTATTGGCAAATTTGGGCATGATATCAAGTAATGAATATGAAGACAAATTTGCAGTAGTTGTCCGTACTGTATATATGTGAAAATCAGACACAATTAGGCAAGATATCAACATTGAGCTTGTATTTGATTATTGTAGTAGAGATCTTCCGCTTAACAATGGTACTCTTTATTTAAGCGGAGTTATATAATTTTTCAGTTATAGTCTTTATGAAAACTCCAAACTGAGATATCATCCTTTAAAGATGTACTTATAATGTACTAACGATGTACTTTTATTTTTATTTTTTTATTTTTTTATTTTTTGGTTTGAATTTTTAATCTGAAACTTTCACATTAATGTTATAAACACTCTGAAAATTAATTATTTACAAGAATCACCTCCAATTAGGGTTTGGGCTATTACTCAGTTTGGAGCTCTGCCCAATTCGTGAATTAAAAAGAAATTTGGAAGAAATGAAACGGTCATTTGATCTTGTTGTGTGCATTCATTGGCGGCGTAGCTACAGGTAACCCACCAAGGGTCATTCGGGGGGGGGGGGGGGGGGGGGGGGGGGGTGCAATTAACAATTCAGGGGAGTTAAAGGGTTTTATATACTTATCTCCAATTTCATGGCGTTTCTCGTCGTGGGGAATCAATACCAATCCTAATCACCTGCAGCAGAGGCTTTGTCCCAGGACCTACCGGGCCGGGGCCCTTATGTAATGTGGGCCCTGGACCCCACGCCACTCTCGTGCCCCCGGGATGACAAGCCTCCTGGCTACGCCCATGTCGCAAACAGTCCATGAAATCAATTGACATCAAAACTCATAAAACGACCGCCAATTTTGTATTTATTTCATTAAGCCTACCAAAGAATGGAAATTAACTACCCAGTATGATTTGTTTGTGCAGTTATAAACGATATCTCCATCTTTGGCAAACACGAGAGTAAACATTTTAGAACCACCCTCTCCATAGGCTTTATTGGTATAAGTGTTGTAAAAATCAACACAGATTGTCAGAGGTATATTTGCTCAATAGTGAATTAAAAAGTACAATAGTTTTTAAACGGCTTTCGTTGAATAACAAAATAACAGACATAAGGGACGCACCATTTGATTTTCGGGGGAGGGGGGCATGGAAGTTGGGGTCGATCGGATTTTTTTTTTTGGCCACCGAAGTAGGCGATTTTTTTTTTTTTTAATATTTTTTTTAGCAAAGGCGGCACAGTGTTTTTTTTTTTTAGGTTTTACTGTTTTTCTTTACATTGAGTTGGGTGAGTTGGGTGAGTCATCTTTTTTTCTTTTCCTGGTTGGTGGGCAAAGTTGTTGTTTCTTCCTGGATAGTGGGCAAAGTGGGTTTTTTTTAAACTTCCATGCAACGCCCCCCCCCCCCCCCCCCCCCCCCCCCACCCCTGAGTATCTAATGGTGTGTTCCTAATGTACTTTTATAGACATTTGAGTCATAGTTCAATAATTACAGCACTCACAAAATTCCTAAGGTTACTTCCTTGACCCCCCCTCCATTATTTTGAGAGTGTATTTATTACCTAGTAATTATATAAGTTAATTTTATGAGAACTGCATTATATATTTTGAAATTTGATGATTTATTCATCAGTTTGTTTGCTTCAAGCGCGATAGCAATCCTAACCTTAAATTTATGAGTGAGACTTGTATTTTAATACAGTGTGGACAACTAATGAATAATAATAATAAATAGGAATTCTTAATCATGTATTAAGTCAACCATTTTCTAGCCTTTCTTGGGCCTTTCCTTAACACTTTTTAAGCGGCTAGTTTTACCAGAGTGATATTACCTATTACACCTCCCTGGTTTTGCCATATAAAAAAGATTTTGCAAAAACCTTTTCTAAACTTTCAAAGTCTTATCTCAAGAATAACTGACCTAATACTAGACGTGCTTGTACTTATGTTAATTAATTTCTCATGGTGATTCGAAATATATGATGATGAAAGCCAATAAATTAAATACGTTTGTGAAACATTTTGTGAATTGTATTTTGCGTGTGCATAACCGCGCGCATGGACAGCGTTAATCTATTCTATATTTGCCTAAAATTCTCAGTTTGCTTCCCCCCTCCATTTCTTTACATTGCCACAAGCTAGTGGATATTTATCGCTTTGTTTACCTATCGGAGTAAATATACTTTACACAGGCTAGGCAAACAACTGCGGACAACATCTCAAAATTTCACCCCGGGCGCTAAACAACTGAACACATCTCTCGTCCAATCAAAGTCATGGACACAGATGGATTCGGCGGCGCTTGTAAGTGACCCTGATGCAATACACAATAGCATCCAAGCGTCACACTTCTCGATCAACCAATATACCCGTATGAGAGTGTCATTTGGCTGGACCCGTTCGATAATTATACCGATTTGGTCACGGTTTCCTGAACCAAGTGACTCGAAGTCATTATAAATAACGCGTACTTGGAATATTGATTTTGAATTCAGGCTATAAGAGCTAGCTATCGTGATAGCTAGCACAAAAACATACCTGAAGTTGGTTGCTGGCTGATTATCCTCCTTATTTGGACTGCATAAAATTTGAATGTAAGTTGTGTGTAAGTTAACTACTAAGTTGACTCCACACAAGTATACAAGGCTGGCACAGGTGTTGATCTGTTGAAGTTCATCTACTGTAAAGAACAATTTATATCAGACTATGATCTATTATCTATGTGTTGCAGGATACATCACATCAGCTGATCAGCATCAACCACATGTATACAGGACTGTATGGCAAACACATGTAGCCTTGTAGGACAGCATGCCTTCAACATGATAGATGTAATGATGTAATCAATGGTATACAAAATAACTGTAGACTTCCTGCTTGCTCATGCACAAACACTTGGATAGCTTTAGTGCAGCCAGCCAGGAAGTTATTCTTTACAATATTCCTTTTTTATGAAATCAATATTTGGATCTTTCTGTTTCTTCTCAAAAAAAAGAACAATATTGATTTGATATCTCCCTCAAGTTGATGCTTAGGATAGCCCAATGAATGGTATTTATGAGATATCAACTTGTTAGTTAAGACTACCTGTTACTGCTAGGATGTTCCTATGGTTAATTGTTGTTGTTGATATTTTAATAGAGCCTGCAGAGCTCCACAATAATCTGAAATTTGAACTTGATCGGAGGTACAGTTCCATCTGAGACTAAAAATAGGTATATTAGTCTTAGGGTTCAATAGATATGACAATTTATTGTCAAAAATAAAGCAAAATTGAAACGTTCATTTCTTTTGTTTCTTAATGGGTTTTTGACTCCCTAGCAAAATAAATAATCTATGCAAAAATGTTTAATTATTTTTTATAAGAAAAGTATAAATGCTAGCGCTACAAAGCTGATATTTTGGGAGCTTATTAATTATAGTTTTTGGCAAATTTCCTGTGCTGCATGAGGCTGTAAACATCTTGATCATTAATTCCTGGTGGGTTGACTTTGGGTATGCATGATTGTTCAAAAAAACAATGGAAAAGGGGGATTTCCCGTACCATTACCGCGGGCATTTATGTCCGCAATTTCCCTAAATTGTTTTTTTTTGAAGCAATGTCCACAATTTCAAAAAAATAAGGGGTCATTTTGGAAGCTATGTCCATGACTTTAAATAAATAGGGGTGTATTTTGGGAGACGGTATGTCCGCAAAGAGAAAAAATAAATTAGAGTAAAATTGTGTCATATCAAATTGTCCTGGGAATAGGAAAAAGGGGTATTTTAAACCAGATGTGTCCTCGTTTTCGCGCAAAAAGAGGACTATTTAGAAAGTGTCCTTGAAATATTGAAAAAATAGGGGTAATTTTCGGACAAAATGTCCACGCATGTGCCAAAAAGGGGTCAAATCAGCAAACATTGTCCGTGAACGCCGTCAAATAGGGAGAATTTTAAGATCCTGGAACAATCATGTGTTACCCCTCTGAATACGAAGAGATAACGCCATGCATTAATTATACTTGATTATCTAAGGAAGCTTTAGGTCATTAAAAATTGCACTTAATTCTTTTTTTTTTCAAGTTCATGAACTTTGCTAAATGTATTGCCACTTGGTGTATTGGTTATACAACTCATTTTGCTATTTTTGCAGACATTTGAGCAACAGCTGTTAAATATATAGGAAAATTATGGATCACCGATAAACATGGGTCCACCCCCCCCCCCCCCCCCCCCCCCCGAAAATTGGTAAATGTTTGGGCTCATTTTCATTTGCTATCGGCACACCCGTACCAAAAGCAAAAGAATATCCGGATAAGAAAGACTGGAACCATGTCATGAATGGAGTATGGATGTCAATGCACACATTTAACTCATTCCGCTTGATCATGTTACTTATTATCACCTCATTCATGTAGGTCAACTCATTTTATGAAAGTGACACAACACATGGGACATATTAAGATTCACACACATAATTTATTCAGTACTTATAACATCTAGACAGAAGCAATACAATAATTATCTAAAGATCGTTAGAATAATTCTAAGGCACATAGACAAACTCTTGAAAAGGATCGTAACGGACTTGCATGATAAAGGTTAACTGTTTATGGATGAGTCCAGCAAGCACAAGATATAAATAACTATCAAGTCCAAATCCCATAGATATAGAGAAAAAACATCCCACTTATCATGAAAACAAAATAAAATAGCGTTATTTATTATCACCTCATTCATGGAAATCAACTCATTTTATGAAAGTGACACAAGACATGTATAGACAAAGCACATGTATGGGACATATTAAAATTCACACAAATAATTTATTCAGTACTTATAACATCTAGACAGAAGCAATACAATAATTATCTAAAGATCTTTAGAATAACTCTAAGGCACATAGACAAACTCTTGAAAAGGATCGTAACGGACTTGCATGATAAAGGTTAACTGTTAAAGGATGAGTCCAGCAAGCACAACATTGTGTATTATATGTAAGATAAATAAAAATAACTATCAAGTCCAAATCCCATAGAGAAAAACATCACACTTATCATGAAAACAAAATAAAACTGCCATCTTTCAACATACTAAACTGCTCAAAAAAAGTTCGGAAATTTGTTTTCAATCATCGATTTTTCCAATATTTCATGATATATTCATATTGTGTTTCATACCAATGAAAAGCTGACATTTTTCTTTCCAATGATACCACATTAATAGCAATATCTTGTTTCAGTGCTTAGTCACCTGCTTGTGAATGTGGATAGGTCTGTTCAAAATGTGCCAAATCCACTACTATTTCGTTCTCAAAAGAACAACTCTTAATAATAAAGTGTTACATTGACAGCTACATTGTTAAACACTGTTTAAAACCTTTAAACAACTGCCTTGTTCAAGTACCCTGTTTAGACGAATGTTTAAATACACAAAACTTGTTTAAGCAGGGTAGTTGAAGAACCCCGTTGTTTAAAACGGATTACACAACATTTTTGCTGTGTTGTAGAGGGAAGCTCTATTTACTTGTGCCAGGGACTTTCAACCCTGCTTGTGCTGACAAATAGTTATGATTGTGGCATTCAGATTGACACCTCCCCATATTTTTAAGCACGAGGCTGAGATCTGAAACAAGTAATTGCAACAAATTTGGAATCACTGGAAAGATTAACAAATCAGCTTTCAAATGATATGCGACACAATATGAACATGTCCAAGGGCCCAGCAAAGTGCTTGAGAATATGGGGAGGGGTGCCTCAATCTGAATGTGCCAAAATCATCAATATTTTGTCCACAAAAGTCAATATAGCATCTCTCTTCAACACAGCAAAAATCTTGTTTAAAGTTTTAAACAATGGGGGTTCTTAATGTACCCTGCTTAAACAAGTTTTTGGGTATTTCAACATCCGTTTGAGCAGTATAATTCTTGAACAACAGCAGTTGTTAAAAAGTGTTAAACAACGTTATTTTTACACTGTGTACATGTAGCTCTCGATGTAACACTTCATTGAACAGATGACAGAGTTGTTCTTTTGAGTACTAGTGGTGAATTTGGCACATTTTGAATGGGACCTCCCCACATTTACAGGAAGGTAGCTAAGCACTGAAACAGGTGATTACTACAAACAAGGTATCGTTGTAAAGAGGAACACATCAGCTTTTTATGAAATACAATATGAACATATCACAAAATATTTGAAAAATTGGTGATTGAAAACAAATTTCTGAAAAAAATTTGAGGAGTTGTATTTAAAAAACTGTGCGGTGACCGAAAGTCCAGGTATCAATGACATCAAAGTTATATATGCAAGTGCGCACATTTGTGCACCAATAACCATGACATCATTGCCCTTGGCACATCATAAATCACCATGAATTTTTAAAAATGGCACATTGAAAGATTGCAGGTAAAATTCTATAGCTACACGATTTGTTCTCAATAATTATTCGTCTAACATGTATAATGCACAATGTTGTGCCTGGTGGACTCTTCTTTAACAAAATACCAAGTCAAAATTTAAATATTCCTTAATTTGTAAAAACAATCTAACACACAAATGCAATGAAATATATGTCATTAAAATTGATCCTAAAAAGGATATTTTAGTCATCCACTACTGTGTTAATATTTCCTTTATTCTTACATTTTTAATTTGGTTGAAAGATCTTTAAATAATGTGTTTTCTGCGACTGAATAGTCTTTCCAATTATGAGCCAAATTTATTTAACATCTGTTTGGCAGGTTTGTTATTTCAATGTTTATGTTCGCTGGCCTACTTTTGGGGAAGGCAAAATATGACTTTAACACTGGATTATTTGTGGCAGGTACAAATGTGAACTGTCGCGGCAAAAGGGGGCAGTTGCCGGTAAAATGAATTTTGAGACATTGATGAAATTAGGCATGGAAAAAACAAAGGAAATAGGACAATTTTACCTTTATTTTCTCTTCATTAAATTAGAAAGCAGTATTGAATCTTACATTCAAAATCTCCTTTTGTTGGTATTATTAATAAGAATAAGATCTCCAACTTTTTTTGAGAGAGACAACTGCACCCTTTTGCCGCGGTTACAGAAATGTGAAATTATAGTACATCAAAACATAAAGTGTATTTGAAGGATAAACAAATCAAATATTTTACTATTTACATTTAATACAAAATTGCCATTATTAAAAGGTACATTTCATGACAAAAATAACAAGAATTTATTATATTATGCAATTAAGAATACAGACAATGACTAACAATAAAATAAGCATTATGTACACACACAAAAGTGCAATTAATATCAACAAGAGACCCTATTTTGCACCCATACACTTGATTTGATAACTTTTAGTAAGGGCAATTATAAAACAACAACATGTTTAGCATTCTGACTTTTTCAACAACAAAAAGAAAGGGGAGGTCTGTTTTTCCTTTTAATTTTTAATGCCAAATCACTCTTGTTAGCGATAAAAAAGTTTGCTGACCTTAAAGAGGAGGAGGCGGCCTCTTAAAATTGTTTTTATTTCATGATTCTGAGGGGTTGATCACCACAAAACTTGTTTAAATTGCATATAAGAAAGAAACAAAAATGTTGCAAGAGTAAAACTCTTGTCACAGAACTCGCATTAATAACGTTTACCGGTGATGTACACTATCTTCGTGTCTTCTGAGATGGCCCTTGGTTGTGTAACTTTTATCGCATAATTCACATATGAACTTTCTCACCCGTGATTTTGCATTGTTTTTATTTTCACTGTTCACGCGTATGTAGAGATAATCGTCTGCATGTGTTTTCTCATGTCGTTTTCTGTTGGCAGCCGAGAGATATTTCTTGTCACAGAATTGACACTGATGAGCTATCACTTGTGTGTGCGTCATTTCATGATGTTTCATTTTAGAATTAAGTGTGAAAGATTCGTCACAAAACTGGCATTTGTATGTTTTTTCTCCAGTGTGACCCATCTCGTGCAATCTTCTGGAGCTATCCACTGTGAATGCCTGATCACAAAACTGACATTTGAACGGTCGGTCTCCTGTGTGATAATTTCTCTCATGCAGTTTTCTAGAACCTGCTGTAGTGAAACCTTTGTCACAATAACTACATATGTGCGGTTTCGTACCTGAATGTAGTTTCATCTCATGAGTATTTCTTATGATGTCGCTTGTGAAAGTTTGTTCGCAATAGCGACATTTACATGGTTTTGTATGCACCTTCTCGTGACTTGCCCTATGTCCTGTTGATTTGAATCCTTTATCACAGTATTCGCACTTAAACGGATTTGCACCAGTATGTATCATTTCATGATATTTTCTTCCAGAATGACCGTTGAAAGTTTGGTCACAAAACCTGCATTTGAAGGGTCTTTTCCCCGTATGTATCATTTCATGACATAATTTAAGTTTGGAGGATCTGAAGGGCTTCTCACAAAATTGACATTTGTGCGATTTCTCACCAGTGTGTATCAATTCGTGTACATTCTTTTTATTAGCACGTGTGAATCGTTTCTCACAGTACTGACATTTGTGTGGTTTTTCTCCTGTGTGTATCATTTCATGGGTTTTTCTGCTGCCAATAAGAGCGAATCGTTTCGGACAATATCTACATGGGTATGGCTTTTCTCCTGTATGAGTTCTCTCATGCGATTTCATATTAGCAGCTTGTTTGAAAGTGCGTGGACAGTATTGACATTTGAAAGGCTCTTCTTTGGTATGCATTAACTCATGTCTTTTTCTGTTACCGGTTAGTCTGAATCGCTTTTCACAATATTGACATTTGTATGGTTTTTCACCAGTGTGGGTCTTCTCATGTAGGTTCCTCTCACCTACTTGTCTGAATCTATGATCACAATACTGACACGTATGCGGTTTTTCTCCAGTGTGTGTCATTTCATGGACTTTCCTGAAATCTTTTCGTGTGAATCGTTTCTCGCAATATTGACACTTATGAGGTTTGACCCCAGTATGATTCATTTCATGTAATCGTTTTGTGCCAGCCATTGTGAATCCATGGCCACAATATTGGCATTTGTGAGGTTTCTCACCGGTGTGACACATTTCGTGTAATTTCAGTACACCTTTTTCTCTGAAGGAAGTATCACAATATTGACATTGAAACGGTTTCTCACCTGTATGTATCATTTCATGTGATTTCATTTTACTCCTTTGTCCAAATCGCTTTCCACAAAACTGGCATTTGTGAGGTTTATCTCCCTTTGTATGTGAGGTCTCACCATGTACTTTCCTCCCACTTTTGCTTCTGTTCGATTTGGTTGGTTTACGTCTTACACCACCACCACTGATATCCTTGGTTATCTCTTCATTATCATCTTGTTTTCTCCCCATCCTCATCTTCACACGGCCAGCTTTGGGTAGCACCTTAGGGTTGTTATACCAGTACTTTGTGATATTTATCTCATGATTCCTAATATGCGAGAGATACCGAGTAGTGAATCGGGATGTGAAACGTTGTCGGCAATACTTACACACAACAGGTGGTAACAGGTTCCATTGACGTTTCTGTCTACACGACATATCTGTAATTAATTTAAAAAAAGTGCCAAAGTCATAACCAAAAGTATTGATTTTCATATTGACTTATTTTCACAGGGTAGGATTTTGCCATACAGTGGAACCTCGTTAACACACAGTTGCCTAGGCCTTGCATTTTAGTTTACGTTAACAGGAATTGGTGTTTTTATCCAGTCATATTATAATGGTAAATTATAATCTTGGGACTTGAATAACAATTTGTGTTAACAGGAATCTCGTGTTAACAGAGTTTGTGTTAACAAGGTTCCACTGTATGTCATAGGATGATGAGCAAATTTTTTAAAAGGAATTAAGGATTTTTTCTTTCAATTATAGAATAGCAATGGTTTCTTGTATACTCCTGTATTTAAGTTAAGGGGTTAGGTTAGTGCATACTGTTTGCACAGTCACTAGCTAATTATGTTGACAACATGTTTATTGCGACATTCTAATTGCTACGTATTCATAAATTCACGACTGAATTTCTGCGAGTCGAGCGCAACATATCAAATTTACCACACGTAAAAGAGAGGTAATATCTGCATATAAACACACCTTTGAAAATGACTCAAAGGAGACCTTCGCTTGTGTTTGCATAATTAGGATAATTTTGTCTTCATGGTGTTTGTAAATGTAACATGAAAAAAGGCACACAATGATTTACAAACTTGAGTTAATTCATAGTTTCTGATCAGTACAATTTTGTTAAAGTTGTTTTCCAAACGGCACAATGCACTTCACCGGACCGTTTATTAAAGATTATTGCTATCTACTGAAGATAGCAAAATATATCTATTGCATTGTACATTAATGTACGTGGATAGGCCTACTCTTGTGGAATTTCTTAAACAGGCAGGTGGAGGGATAGTGGGTAGTTAAGAATTAAGAAATGGTTTGACTATCAACCAAGAAAGCATTTGTACGAATGCAGAAATTATTGTGAGTGGTTTTCGGGGTGTTTTTGACAAGAACATTAAATTACTTTCAAACTGGCTAACATGACACTATCAGCACTCGCCAATAATTAGCAAAATGTGTAGAAAATGATTTTTATCTATTGACGTCTGCATAAATTTCCTCAAGAATTACACCTTTTCAAGTGCTTTTCTTGCTTACATGTATACATGTACCACAGAGACCCTTTATTGATTAATTTTAGAAATGGGTAATTGTATACAATGTACATGTAGATTGAACTTATAATATTTATACCAAATCTTAGCAAGACATTTCAGCTAGATCTAAAGTGGTGCATAACCAACTGGAACATTATTCATTTTAATTTGACAAAATTGTGAAAATTGAGTTTGGCATGCATGGATAATGGATTAACCTAGGCCTAATCCCTACTTATCTTTTCTGGCATTTCTGGAGCACTCAATAACATGAATAACTTTGACAATTCATAAACATGATGCCTTCAAGATGAGATGGATGCTGATTATGCAATCTGCCGCAGGATTAGATTTTTACAAGCATGGACTTATAATATTATATTATAGACTGATTAAGTCTGTGTTCCAAGAGATGGTTAGCTTCCACCTTACACACTTGCCTCAACAAATATACCAAAATAATAGATTTTGGTACAGCAAGGACTACAACATGGCTTCTTTTTAATTAAGGAAATTATGGCCCAATAGCTATAAGGCCACGTAAAAAATAATGCTATTTTCAAATATTAGTTTTACGTTTTTTTTCTTATTCCCCGCTAACTTTGTTTCATTAAAGGTATATTATCTGATCTTTTCCAGGGAACGTTTTCAATCCTCGAAACAAAATTGAAAGCAGACTTTCTTGCAGATTTACATTTCTGATCATAAATCATACATACATTCCAAGTTACAGGGCCATTTGATTCTTAATTACTTCAAAATCATGGTTTTAGAATGAAAAAAAAAACTGTCAGAGTCTGTGCCAACAACTTATTTTTACTCTGAATTCACTCTAAGACCATGATTTTGAGGTAATTAGGAATTGTATCGCTCTGTATTGGAATATATTCATGATTTATGATGTAAATCTGCAATAAAATCTGCTTCCAATTTTTTCCCCAAGGATTGAGGGCGTTCCTTGGAAAAGATCACATAATATATCTTAAATGTTGTATTGAAATTGAAAATCGATGATAAGAAGTGCCAAGTGGTACTGGTACCTTAAAATATCTCAAAGTCCAGTTTACGTAACATGTCTTCTTCACACGTCCCCATTGCAAACCAATGCAAATACACTATAGTCTATTTGGCCATCATGAGACAGTGACGTAACCGCGTATTCTACTAATTGCAGCACATAATTTGCGCACCTACTCGCGGTGCTGGCGTATACACGCGAGCGTTGAAAGGCGGAAGATACACACATGTGAGTACATGCTGCGTCTGTTAGGTTACGTCAAGCCAAATAGAGTATGCACATGCAAATGAATTATTAATTGCACTAAGTCTTAAACTGAGATTATGGCATCTTATACTGTGTGTATGTATTTAATAAAACATACCTGAAGTTGGGATGCTGGCTGATTTCCCTCCTTATAATTTACAATACATAAAATGTGAATGTAAGTTGTGTGTTAAAGTTAACCACCACGTTGACACCACACAAGGCACAGGTGTTGATCTGTTGAAGTTTCTCTATGTAATGGACAAGTTATCTCAGGCTACAGTCTTTTATCAATGTGTTACAGGATATGGCTGATTGAATACATCAGCATAAAATGCCTGTAGACAGTACTGTAGGGAAAATAGCATGCTTTCAACATGATAGACATAATCTGATTAGTCTCAGGCATCATCAATAGTATAAAGAAATAACTATAGATTTCCTGTTTGCTCCCAAATGCTTGTAATAGCTTTGTGCAGCCAGTCAGGAAGTTTAGCTTTGCATAATTCCTTGTGTACTAGCCTCAAAAAGATACTTATAATTTTTCACATGGTCATATCTTAAAATCCTGTCCATCTTGAAAATATGTCAATCAAAATGAACCAAAATGACACCGGATTACTTCAGTTTGATGGACAGATTTTCAAGATATGACCATGTGAAAAAGTTTCATTTTGAGAAACAATTTGTGTTTCAAGTTTTATGTTCAATTTAAGCTGAACATACCAGGTACTCCATTTAAAAAAAAACTTTTAAAAAATAAAACAGTGTTAACAATTTAAAATTGGAACACAGACCATAACAATATTTATGACAAGTTTGAAAGGCCAAATTTTACAACATCTGCAAAAAGGTCACAGGGCAAAAAATATTGATCGACCATTCAAGTTTTGATTGACTTTTTTGTCAATCTAAACAGTCAGCCGAACAATACGATTAACTTTTTATGGTCAATAGATTTGATCCCCTTTTTTCCAATGTTAAATTAAAGTTTTGACGTCCCATTGAAACACATGTGAACTTTGACCCTAAATCAAGGTCAAAGGCCAACTTAACATCCAAGTTGGCAAGGATGTCCACCTAGGATGTATGCGGTAGACTTCAATGAACATTTTGTTATATGTCTTCATGTGCCAGCATACCGGGACCAAAACACCCTAAAAATAAAAATGGGCCTCCGCTTCCCAGCTAATGAGTATGATTCGTCAATCTATAATCCTTGTTAGGGTCTCTCTCTCCTTATTCGAGACTCCACATTATAGGGTAGTTTTTGAGAGTGGATTGACATGTATGATTACAACCTTCAAACATGAGTGGCCCCCGCGAGTCATTGACTCATGTCGTCACATGACATCACTTAACACATAATCATTTTATCTTACAGAGCTGACTGTGACCTTCTTAATGAATGGTGTTGTCCTCTATATGCAAATCATCAGTACAAAAACTCAAAGAACGAATGTGTATTTCGCACTGGAGACAAGATATGCCCTACTCGCAACGCAAATGTCTCAGATCTGTTACCACCAGAGGACAAGAACAACTCATCTCTGGCTAATGCATCTCTTCTACAGAGCAGTGATGATGCTCAAATGTCTAACAATACAGGTACACCAGGACCAAGCAATAAACCATTAAGTGATGAAGAGGCTACTGAGATAGCCTTTCTTGAGCAACTTGCCACTCAGAATCCATTGAGCCCACCATCATCATCGCAGCAACAAGAACAGGGCAAAGAGGAAAAAGAAAATGAAAAGTTGATGAATGAGAAACGCATCTGTAACGGGGAGATTTACTTTATTACACATGTAAGTTGATCAGGCAAAAATGTATAGATTAATGATTGGAGAGGCGATTGTGTAGTTGGTTCAGGCCTGGGGAGGACACTCAACTTATGTTGAAAGTTATGTGCCTTGAAGAGTGCAAGGCTACGGTGGGGGATGTCTAATTCTGACCAAATTAAGTCGTTTTCATGTAATTTTTAAAGCCAACATTTTCGCAGGCTTCGCACACATCCCCCTCCCATACTTTTTCTTGCACCCCATTTGCCCTGCCCCCCACATGTTTTTGAACAGGTGAACTAAACATTGAAAAAAGAGGTGTACGAAGTGCTCAATCAGGGGCTAAAATAACAACATACCAAAATGAGTATTAGGCCTAGTGTTTAGAAGCAGGTCTTGTTAACTGATTGGTGCAAATATGGCTGATAGAAGCATTCAATTTCACTCTTACTTAGTAAAATGATACTTGTCATCACACAATGCGTTACTAGCCCTTGTTCTTTCAAAACTTGATTATGCCAACTTCCTACTTTTCTGGATAGCTCTGACATATTTCGCTTGCAGCGGCTACAAATGGGCCGCTCGCAATATTTAAAAAGTTAACCGGCATCGCTCTTCTGCTCCACTGCTTCATTCTTAACACCAGTTATCACTTAGCTACCAGTTGAAAAAATCATTTGCAAAACCCTTCTCTGTCTACAAATCCATTAAAGGTTCAGCCCCATACATGTACATATCTGAGTGTGTTTCTATCGATATTCCATGTAGATAGACATGGTCAACAATCTGCCACAGACAAAACCTTTTGTACCAGCCAGTTATAAACGCATTACAGCCAGTTCGCTTACTGGCTGGCCCAACACTATGGAATAACTGTCAAGTTATAAATATTTTTAAACAGGTTCGCCGTCGGGGTAGAAAAGAGACAATAATGGGAAAATGATCTCGCCCGGGAATCGAACCCAGGATCTGTTGCTTGCTTGGCAACTGCCTTATCCACTGGGCCACAAGACCTCGCATGGTAAAGCATCTGAAATTCAAACCTAAGCGATTTCGTTTCCCAGTTTCCTGCCACAAGTATTACCCGGAGTAGCTTGGGCCTATACAAGTGTAAATAATCAAGTGCCGTCCTCCCTGTAGAGGGAAAATACATAGAAATACACTGAGCCAAAAAAGAAACTTATACAAAAAAGAAACTTATAAAATTTTAACAGATCACCAAATAAAATTCTGTGCATGAAAATGTACCAAATTTGGATACAATATTACTGCAATGTATTGCTTCAAATGGCAGTCAATAACCAATTGTTTGCTTCAATGACACATGAGAAATGTGCACTGACCCTATGGTGATCTGTTAAAATTTTATAAGTTTCTTTTTTGGCTCAGTGTATATAAATATATGCCTATTATTTCTATAACTGTCAAGCATAATCTCAAGACTAATTTGTTTAGTACTTGATTCTTTGTATAATTATGCTTTATTCTTTCCATTCCATATGATGCCTGCAGTATGTCGTGATGTTTTTATGTTATATTTTTGTTCAATGCTGTGATCTTTTTTGGAATAGCATTACATAAGCACTGTTATTATTTTTCTTTTATAAAACACTTTTTAATGTACAGGTACATGAGATCCAAGAGCCTGGCAAGAGAACAGAAGAGCAGGTGAACATGACAGATGCACACCCTGAGCTGCCAACTGATATGTGTGTAACATTCCGTGAACTGAGATCTAAGGCTGCTGTTAAACATGCTTGGGCTAGAACTATCCATACATATCAGGTTTGTGGATTTGTAAGAATTTTTTTTTTTGGAGTGTGGGGGGGGGGGGGGGGAGATACTATATCATTGTAAGCATATGTGACCAAAAATACTTTTAATAAGAAACTCTGTTGTACGGGTAAACTGACCTATCAGACTTTTTTATTTTACTTATTATTTTCACTTGAAAAATGACCGTAAAAATCCAAAAAAAATCTGTAAACATTTTGGTGTTTTTTGACAAACAAAAATAAAATGTTGGTTCGGTATTAATTTGCATGTGAACATTTTTTCACAAATTTCTAAAAATGGTTTGGTTGTGCCCGTACAACAAGGTGTTTTTTTGAAGGATCAAAAATCAAAAAACATACAAGAATTTCCAAGAAAAAGGGTTCATTTTTCAAAATCATATCAATATCACTAAATTGCCTCGACTCTGAATTAAGGCTCCGTCTCCTTTTATATCATTGATACCTTGAAAGTAACCCTTATCATACTTGAAACATTTTAAAAAGGGAAATTACATGATATTCACTCATTTTTAACACTTCGGTGAAATAGGTCTACTGGTTCAACCTGCAAAATTCTTCTGAGCATCAGGTGAAATAAGTGGTTTAGAGCAGGCGTCATTTGTGGCGCTTTGAGGCAGTCAAATTGGCGCGCAGCTAGCAACCATAAAAAAAAGATAATTTAAAAAAAAAAAAGGGAAAAAAAGAGAGTCAAAGTTTTGTATTTGTATATTATTGGCCTAAAACGTTTGTACATGTATCTGAAAGCCACTATTAGCATACAGTTAAGGTAGGATATTAGACATTTGTCTTAATTTTATTACTTTTTGATCAAACAAATATTGTACAAAAAAGGGTAAAAATTAGGAAATCTGAGCCTAAAATCCATGAACCCCAACCCTCAGTCGTCAGTGGCACTTCTTCATTACTAATATTTGGAAAATGGCACTTCATAAAAGTTAGTTAAGAAGGCCTGGTTTAGAATTAGAGGGTGTATGAAAAATCTTTGGCCATGCATGCTTACAGCATTATTTTTCATATCAAATCCAAGCCGCTTCAATTCATGCATCGTTCATGCATCATGAATACCGAATTAAAATGTCTATGGAGCGGTCTTGTAAAAACATGGTTTTTTTTACCCTTTGGATCCTAGAATTAAAAATATAAAATTGATTATCTATGCAAACGAGCTCATGTAAGAAGAAGTCATTCTCTATCTAATAGCGCTTAAAAAACCCGTCTCCGACTCATACAACCTATGTGGATTTTCAACTGAATAACCCAGCTTTTTCCTAAATCTGGTAAAATCTCTGCGGAGCACGGGCCGTTTCAGACTAGTGTATTTTCAGACCGCAATATTTACGGTATGAGCATTGAGTAAGTCATTATTTCAGTAAGTCATTGAGCCTGGAAATCTAGGCTTTCATATGATGCTAAAATTATTGTGATCGGACAAGGGTAAGGCCTGTGGATAAGCGCTTATAAAAACATGACCAATCGATGATTTTGTTTTTGTCAGAATCAAAAACCATTTCATTATGGCAATAGGGAGGGTTATTGAAACATCACAATCGGGCTTCGTTTTCTCTTTATTTTAATTACTGCATTCACAGTAGACAGAAGGCATTGGTCGAAAAAGACTCATGCCACTTTTTCAAAAATGTATGTCTAAATAAATAAATAAATAAATAAACAAATAAAGTATTACATTTACCTATTTATTGCTGATACGGCCGTAGTGGTCCCCCATGTAGAATAATGGTACAGTCCAAAATCGCCACACAGTTTTCGTAGCGGTGTTTGTAGGAGCGCTTAGTACCAAAAGGATTTGATATGTACCAGAGAGTTCCATGTAAAGGGTTAAAATAATTGTAATGATAGTTGAAAAGAAGATATGTGACGCGATCAAGAGGAATGAGTCGGATGTCGGGGAATCCCAAATTGAGATATGGCCAATTCAAAATGGCGGCTTACATAAGTTTTGATGGAAATTCATGTATACAATTTGACATAACTTTGGAACAAAACGTTGTATCGACATGGGGTTTTCAGTTTCTGAAAGCTCTAGGTGTCTTCTTTAAAACTGTATTAAAAACTCATTTTTCGACCAGGGTCGACATCCGACTCATTCCTCTTGATCGCGTCACATATTGTCTTGGAAGATTTAGACTGTTTATCCCATGGCATTGGTTCATGTTCAATTTAAATCTCTCATCAATTTTCTATGCTTGTTTACTCGGGTATGCTGCGGCAAATTGGTTGTTTTTTGGGTGACAAATCTGAAGTAAGTTTTTTTCATTCAAATGTCTTGATTCTTATGTAATGACCAAATTCAGAATGGCACATGCCCTATCAATTCTCCATAAGGCCAAGAAATATAAATACCATGTTTCTCGTCCCCGTGCACATCAATTTTGGACACCGCATCAATTTTTTTGCTATTTACTATTTTAGAATAATAAAAATACCTTTAAAAAAACAGAAACCGGTTTTACGATTTAAAAATTAAAAAAATGACTCCTGTATAACATTCTTACATTTTTACAACAGTATAACCATGGTATCGGGTAGAGTATATATAGTAAACTTATTATTTTTAATATTGTGGATTCATGGCAAATCGTGCATATGCCACTGCCGCACGGCCATCTTGGATAAAAATATCAAAAATAGTCAAAAGTAAGTTCCCCCCTCACCGACTTTTGAAAAATGTCCAGACGGGAAACATGTTATTTATTTTACTTGGCCTAATGAAACTCTTCACACTCTTCAATTCTTGCTATAGCCACTGAGTCAAAATGTTGTTGTTTATGATCATTAAATATTCTTTTATTGATTTTTCTGTAGGGTTCTGAATCAGAAACTGTGATATACCTACTCGGCAATTCACAGGCACAGAACTGGCAACATGTGTACACAGCCGTAACACGTGGCAAGAGCAAGGTTTACATCATCGGTACAAAGTCACAGCTCCAAAGGGCCATCAATCGGGATTTCAACCAGAGAAACACTGGAATGAAAGATATGTTGATGGAGAAGATCGTGCCAAAACTGACAAAGAAGATCCAACAATGTAACATGGTTGGGATGACGCAAGGTATTAAGCCTGTACCGAGTCAAGGTACTAGTGCAATGCATACAGGAGGTGCTTCTGGTAAGACATCCACACAACCTGGTAGCACTCAGAATAGAACCCAGTGTAGTTATTCATCAGCTGCTACTCAACCCTTCAAATCACCTCCCTCTAAAAATGTATTACCTTTCCGTTCACACACTGATAAGCCATTAACTCAAAGTGGCCCGGCACCTGCTACCCAGTGTAACAATACTCGAGTATTTCAGCCACTTAATAACCAATGGAGACAAAAGATCTCTAGTTCACCGGTGAAAACATTTACCTCTATCAAAGATCTACAGAAAACACCTCAAGACCTTTATAAGTCATCACCAGGTCTCCGGCATTCCACACCAAAGCCTGGTGGATCCAATGTAATGACAGTGCAGAGCATAGATGATAGTGATTATGATGAGTGGTCCAATGAATGGTCAGATGAGCATCTACAGCAGGCCATAGACATGGAGACCACTGCTATGCTGCCAGACATACCACTAGCCTCACAAGCAGACACAACACCACCTCTTTTTGAGGATGAAGATGAAAGTCCGGTGGTTTTTACAAGACCCAAACCCAAGTTTAGCGACTCTAGCGCTAACTCCATCCAGAGGATGAACACTCAAAATCCAGGTTCTAATACAAGTCCAAACCAAAGACCCTTTCAATCAATGTGCAATATTCCAGGTTCCTCAACAAGTGCAGACAAAGACGAACCTCATTCTATGCAAGGAAATGGATTCCATTCTCCGCCACCTTCCAGTAAGATTATACCCAAGATGAAACTGTCTCCATTTTCCCCAGAAACATCTGCAAGATTGAGTCAGTCTTGGTCATTACATAGCCCTAACAGGCATAGCCCGACTAGTCGAGATAATCATTCCAAGCCTAGCAATCCCCAAAACATGGCCAAGAGGTTGTACACGGACATGAAAGAGTCTCCAATACAAGATGGCTTGCCGTTGAAGAAGCGTAACGATTTCAATGATTCACTGTTTTAAATAGCGTTGTACTGCCTCGGCTAAGGGTGCAGTTGTCTGTAAAGTGCATTTTGAGATATTAATGGAATTAGGCATGGAAATACAAGTAAATAAAACAATTTTACAGTCATTTTTCTTCATAAAATCAGAAAGCAGTATCCAGTCTTAATCTCAAAGGTGTCATTTTGAAACATTCAAAAAGCTCCTTTTTATTGGTATGGAGAGCCAACTGCACCCTTTTGCTGCGGCTGGCTGGACACACATGAGCTCTAAATAGTGAACTCTTGGGACACTTAATATTGTGTAAATCAAGCCCAAGGACTTCTGGGTGCATCTAGAGTGTGTATTGTGAAAAGGAGTGTAAAGTCACAAATCTATACTCTATTTGGCTTCCTCTGGACAGTGGCGTAACTTAGTAGGCGCAGCTTTTACACATGCGTATGTATCTTCCGTCTTGCAACGCTCGTGTGTATACGCCAGCGCCTCGAGTAGGCGTGCGCATTGTGTGCTGCAATTAGTAAAATATGCAGTTAAGGCACTGTCTCGTTATAGCCAAATAGACTATGGGCAATAATTGGCAAACCATACTCCATTTGCGTGTCATGTGTTTTAGTCGCTTGAGTGGAGTATGGAATACAAGTTGTTGCTATAGTTTAGTTAGTTCAAAATTGGCAAGAAATATGAGGTTATCATCTCTGGGTGCGCCATGTTGCGATAAACCAGGTCTTCTGCACGTAATGCTCTTTTATATTAATTCGCAGTTGTAATGAGGCTCGCTAATTTGGATCTGACTGAACTAAATCCACTCTTGATGATGAAGTTGAATGACAAGTTACTCGCAGGTTTAATTGAGGTTAACTTCTGCAATTTGAGTCGTTTGGGGCCAGCGACCTGCTTGACCTGCAGCAAGTCATTGCTGATAATATATATGGTTGGTGTGATAATGAGGTAAAATATACATTGGGAATGATCAGGATTGCACATGTCCAACGCAGTCAAGTGCGTGCATGTTTTGGACAATTGCATTCATGTCTGGCACATGCACAGCATGCACGCGTATGTAGCAAATCGATTGAGAATTGTTTGCCCTTCATGTTAATCCACTAAAATGTTGGTAATTGGATTTGGGCCCATTTTTTCACACGATCACGTGTCATAAATAAAGTCATATTCAAAAATGTGAGTTTAATTTCTCCAGTGATTTTAATTAAAGTGGCCAAAAATTTCAAATTTGCCCATTGACAGTGCAAACTTCTAGGATAGGTTAGGTATATCACTTTTGGAGGTAATTCACCACTTTTTCACATAGCATCTGAAAGAAACCTCTCTCTCAGGATCAAAATCTTGTAGTTGTTATAAGAAAAATATGGATTTTTTTCTGATACAAAAATCTCATATTGATTGGGACAAATTAATTTGACTGAGTCGCACATCTTTAAACTATTGATTGTAACATGCTTCACACCTGTTCTCTCTAAATGAATGTTGTGTGTGTGCGTTAGGGCATTCAAGCATAGGCTAAACTGACCTTGGAGGCAAAGAGCAAATGCGACAAAACAGGGCAAAGTTTACAATATGTTTACTTGTCTTGTTTCACTGCATTCCTTTACATTGTACATAATGATTGCTGTATACCTGGGGGGAGGGAATAAGGTTATTTTCTTTTACCACAACGCGGGCCCGTACTAAGGGTATCAAAATCACCAATTTCAGAGAATAAGGGTGTCTTTTTCAACTTGAATCTGCGCTATGAGTTGTTTGGGCTGATAGTCATGTGTCATCATCGTAAAAATAGCCGGAAATGGTTAGGCCTATCATACAAATTTACTAACAAAACTGAATCACACTATTACTTCATACGTTCATTTCAGTCTAAACTCTGTCTTGAGGACCTATATCCTTTTCTATGAATATGATTCGTCGAGCTATAATCCTTGTTAAGGGCCATTTTTTCCTTCTTTGAGAATTCGGCGTTCAAGGTAGGTTTTTTTATACAACTTTATACATGAGTGCCCCCCCCCCCCCTCCCGGGTATACACCTAGCACATAAAGTCCCTGACCAGGTGCTTTGAGGTTCGCTAATTCAAAATATATAATCGGTACAAACAATCTGAGATATACATTAAATGAGCAAATTTCTTTTCCGCAGTTTGATACCTCATTCAACTGTCATAACTGTGTGCTATATGAACGAGACAGATGAATGGGTCTGGAGTGATAACCGCAATGTGCGGGACAAAGGGTGTATCTGGCTGTGAAGAATACAAGTCTTAGCTGATTAGCTGTGAGTTTTTTCAGTGTGTAATCACACACAAATCAATGATTTCCTATACCTAGTGCAACTTTTCTGTTGCATGCACGGTCATTGAAATCGCAATAACTTTAAAAGTATCCATTCCATTTTGTTGAGTGAGGTATCAAACTGCGGAGAAGAAATTTGCTCATTCAATGTATATCTCAGATTTTTGGTACCGATTATCTATTTTGAATTAGCTAACCTCAAAGCACCTGGTCAGGGACTTTATGTGCTAGGTGTATACCATTCATGTACATTATGCATATTTACCTCATTTGTATTCATGTATTATTACTTGCTTGCGCCATTGCGCCCTCTATTTTTATATTTTTACAACATGTGCTCCTCTTATGCCCCGGAAAGGTCTATAGAGTTTAATAAAAGATCACCAATTGTATTGGTGATCTTGAAATATGAGTGACGGAGGCATATAAATGGTGTACCATAAGTTTATATTAGTTACCTTTTTAAAGGTCTACAGTCATCAAAAAAAGTAACTATACAGGTAATAAATTGACTTTTAACTCTAAAAATATATATCCTACCTAAAAATATTAAATCATAAAGTTGTTTAGAAATTTATCTTCTTTAAAATGAGATATTGCACGCTAGGATTGGTTAAATATTGAAGAACTGACAATCTAAAATGTAAGGTAAAGTCACAATTTTATTCTCACATTTCAACACGGGGGAGGGTATGACGGGGTGTGTGTGTGGCGTATTGATCCATCGGAACAATACGGCCGACTGTCCAACCTTCGTATGCATCCACCAATTGCACTACCGGTAATCGATAAGGTACCTGTAGATGGGTCCGGGTGTAAAAAATAAAAATGTGAAAATGAAAATCAGACCCCACCTTACATTTTAAAGTGTCACTTCCTAAATAATCATTCGATTATAGCGTGCAATATCTCATATTAAAGATGATAAATTTTCCAACAACTTTATACGAGGGGCGTTCAATAAATACCTGCAACCATTGTTTTTCTCCACTCATGCGCGACGTATGCCAACTAGAATTAGGGTAATTTGAAATATGGGTCTTTATCTTTCCTCGCTATGCATGAATGAACAATATCGTTTGTGGGATTACGTAATGGCACATGCGTAAAATCAATACTCTCTGGACACTGCATGAAAAATAGCTGATCAGGGCGGAGAATATTTGCAAGCAATTTGATGCACAGTTACTTTTTTTCAAAATATCTCAAGAACCGATGTATGGAATAAGTTGCCGTTTGAAACAGTGATAGACCATAGTAGAGTCATTTTCTTGGATTCCGTGACCATTTTCTTCCTACCTTAGTTTCTTAGTGAATTTGTCAACTAGAACCATTTTAAAAGAAAATGAGCCCCCATGCATTTCTCAAAAGTGACGGGAACATTCTTTTATAGCGCAAATTCCAAAATGGCCGCCATACAGGGGCTCAAAAATTCAAATGGCTTTAATTAAGCTAAAAAGCACACCAAATTGTTCGGCTGAGCACAAGGATTCAGAAAAAGTATAGTTTGCTATACTTCCGATGTTTGGTTAATGAGTTATCGGGTAAAATGTAAAAAGGTCGTTGACCTTTACGTATGGGGTCAAAATTTTAACTTGCTCCGATTTTGAAAAATGATATCTCAAATTGTTCGTCTGATTGCAAGGATTCCAGAAATTATAGTTTTTACCACCTAGAGTGTCTGTTGTACCTTATAAAGGGGTCAAAAGGTCAGATTCTATATAGGTCAGTATACCTTGACCTTTTGACCTACACAAAATATTCCCGGTGGTAAAAAAACAACTATTTCTGGAATCCTTGTGATCATACGAACAATATGAGATATTGTTTTTCAAAATCGGAGCAAGTTTAAATTTTGACCCCATATGTAAAGGTCAACGACCTTTTTAAGTTTTACCCGATAACTCGTTAACCAAACATCGGAAGTATAGCAAACTATACTTTTTCTGAATCCTTGTGCTCAGCCGAACAATTTGGGTTGCTTTTTAGCTTAATTAAAGCCATTTGAATTTTTGGGCCCCTGTATGGCGGCCATTTTGGAATTTGCGCTATAAAAGAACGTTCCCGTCACTTTTGAGAAATGCATGGGGGCTCATTTTCTTTTAAAATGGTTCTAGTTGACAAATTCACTAAGAAACTAAGGTAGGAAGAAAATGGTCACGGAATCCAAGAAAATGACTCTATGTGCTCAACATCACTAATTTTCAGATGCAAATTATGGAGAAAAAACACTTATTATGTAACATTAAAACGTCATCTTCTTGTCATAGCTTAAAAGCAATTCTTTAATGAATAAACAGTCAAGGTCAAGGTATCCAACCGCAAGATGTGTCTTAAACCTCTTGTTCCTCATTTTGTTACATGTCATAGATTTAAATGGGAGATTATAAAGACAATATTTGAAACCGTTTTCTGCAGAGAAAATTTTAATACAATGAAGCTCTTTTTACCCAATTTGAGTAAATTCACTATACTGACCATAACATTAAATTGAATTGTATTTTCAAATAGATGTTTACATTTTTGAACTTTGTATATGTATTGAAGTTCACCACAGTTCTTGTTTTCTTAAATTCAATTCCTTATCTGTAACTTGTACGCTGGTTGCAGTGATTGTTTAACATTTCTGCTCATTATGAGCGCTTTCTGACCACCGTGCGTTCTACGCATGCGCAGATTTTTATTCCAAGTTCAACAATTCTCGATGTATTTATTAGTGATACCCTGTCATCTATACAATAACGAATCCTGCATTTGCTGTGGTATTTCAGGAAATCCCAATTGTTTGCTATAACTATCATTTTCATTTCTTTGGATTTTCGGCATTTTGGGGCTCACTGTCAAAGCCTAATGTTAACCAAGATAAGATGCAGTGTATTTCCAAAAGTTGTCTTTGACAGAACTTCTCCATTTAGGACCTCGTTGAACATGGTCTTTGGTTTCCTGATGCAAAATGTTAGACTTGCACACTAATCCGGAACAAAGTTCTGCTCATTTCAATACACGTGCTATCAAGCAAATTCAAAATTCCTGCCAAAGTGGCATGTTTTTCACTGTCCAAATATGGGTTATTTTATGCTAATGCTATTACGTAATTATGAATATTCAGTAAATCCAGATTGTGTTAAATGATAGATTAAGGTTCATTTTTTATAATGTACCCACTTAGATTTCACATAATTACTCAGGTGTGGAGAACAACAATGGTTGCGGGTATTTATTGAATGCCCCTCGTAATTTAATATTTTAGGTAGGATATATATTTAAAGAATTAGAAGCCAATTTATTACCTGTATAGTTACTTTTTTTGATGACTGTATATCTCTGTTATCATAATTCACAGTACCAAACTGAAAACATACTTGGATTGAGAAAACATGTAGAATCATTCTGATACTAAACTTGTCCTGAGACCCCTTAATTAAGTTAATATATAACACACACTGAAAGTTTTGGTCACATAATCACAATACCATACATTTGTTCAACTTGCAGGACGTGAATATTTACATGAAATGACTGAACGTGTAGCAATAATTTGTACATGCTTGTGTGTGCCTTGTATTTCTCATCTATTTGTTCATTTGTATACATGTAAACACAATTAATGAGCAAGGTTACATCATTTTATGCAGCCATGTTTTCTTATGTAGGGAAATCATGAGTTAATTGTAACAAACAAAGAACTTCTATGCAACAATGTATATTCGTGATATCTATAACTGCTTTCAAATGAAAAATGTATTACTTTTTATTTTAAAAAAAAGACAAAGGTAAAAAAATCAGTGTGGTTAAAAATGGACCAGTATCTGCTTATTGTAGTTATTAGTATGCAAGGTCTTAGCCAGTGACCTATCCACCCGTCTTTTGGGCGGGCAGTATCAAAATTGGATGGGTGAAAAAATTGTCTTATGGGGCAACAGTTTTACAAGCAAATAAAAGGTTTATAGTGCTATTGCCGATAGAAAAAGTTTAACATCTTGGTAAAAAGCCTCTAAATCAAATAAAAACACATTTTCTGATGCATTTACGGTACGATCTACAACAGATTTTGCTGCGCCGACGCTATTGTGACATGTTTTGATTTTCCGATTAATGGTAATGTGGTGGCGCATTGTGCCAGTTGGGATCAAGACACCAGACCAGACCAGACGGGTAGTTTTTGGATCCTGGCCGAGACCCTTTTTGTATAGGTTACATAATGAGATTGTTACTTAATAATGAATGTTCAAGTCAACAGATGAAGTCAAAAAAGAATTTTTACCTATGAGTAAGCTATCACAAATTAGTCTCGTGCAAAGACTATCTATTGTACGATATATACGAGTTATACCAATTGATTCCGTAATACAAGACTATGGGCTACCTTACTTCTTTTATAGTATTACAATCGCTACCTCGTTACCAGCAGCCTAGCTAGTCTAGCGGTATGACATTCGCTTTGGGACCGAAAGGTCCTGGGTTCGAATACCACTAACTTCAGATTTTTATGTAAACCTTTGCTTTCAATTCATTTTTCTCAAAATGGGGACAAAAGGTATAAGTTGGAATACTTTCGACTTGGCTAATTCATGATAACTTGCTCATAGGTAACCCCAGAATTTTGAAACTCCTGCTTTGATATTGTTAAGTGAAAACCATTCAACAATGGCATTATTTTATGTTCCAAGCTTGTTGTCTTAACATTTTGAATCTGAACAAAATAACAAGAAAATATAATCAATTTAATTTGATTACGCAATGTCAGGTCTTGCGTTTGAACGCTGCATCTATCTTTGATATAATGTTCATGCTTCAAATGTTAGGGTCAATATATACATTTTAAAAAAAGGAGTGTATTTTTCGTAATGTTTCATGGGCTTCCAATGTAATAAAATAATTGTAATGTATTAAATGTAATACATTTTTTATTATGATGCAAACATATTGTGATGTTTTACTTAATCATGTTGAAAGATAAAAGAAGAGGTAAGCCTATGTTTCCAGATTTGGTAAATAGCAGCAGCTGGTATGGTTTGTAAGGTCATATTGATTGTTTTCCATTTAGCAAAGTGATTGCAAATTATGTGACAAGTCGCGTCAAAAAGGATATGTTGTCGGCAAACACAGTTTTGAGATAGAGGCCAATATATTTGATGAAATATAAGGAAAATAATAGAATACATTTTGCTTCTTCAAATCATATTTTGTGATTACAAAGTCTGATTACCTTGAACATGGTATCATTTTAAAGCTTAAATGTGCTCTTTCTAGTCATACCAAAAACTCAGATTTGATTCGGGCCACCAACATGTCCATTTTGATGTGACGGGTCACATATATCCCTGTTATTATCAGGGGTCATATCAAAGATGTATCATATGTTGTCAATGGAGCATGAGCACAACGTCAGTGTGTATTCATCCTACTTGGCGGTAGATTAACTGGCTAATTAATGTTAATTTCCCCCATATTATCCAACTGTTTTTGGAATTACTTGAAATGTTGATACACCTTTCATCAGCAGAACTAGCAGTTTGTCAAATAGACAAATCTGCTGATGAAAGATGTAGAAACACCTGGAAAATCTAGATCATTTTGATCATGTGTTGAGAACGAAAGTTTTAACTTCACATTATATTATTGTATCTTCTGATCAAAAAGACAAAGTTCTGCTAACAGGTAGCCACATACAGATCAAAGCAATTAATAAATGGTTTTCATTTTTGCAATGAAAAGAATAAAAGATGAAATGTTCTTTTTAAATCAAAATGTTGGTATCATTGTTCTCATAAATATTGAATTGTAAAGTGTTTTAATTCATCAGGGTTTGCAGAAACAAAATATTAAACTCTCAAAAAAAGATCTCAATTGTTTCCAATCGCTCATCTTTCTTATATATTTTTGTTGATGTTCGTTGTGTGTTGCACATTAATAGAAAGCTGATGTGATACCAAATTTGTAGGAATCACTTATTTCAGTGCTAATCCAATAAATTGGGTGCTCTCAATCTGATAGTGCCAAAATCACTACTATTCTTGTGCTCAAAGGTCAATAGAGCATCAGTCTATACTGTAGTTGTCACTTTAACACTTCATTAAACAGACAACAGACCTGCTCTTTTGAGCACAAAATAGGGGTGAATTTGACACATTGCAAATTGGTTGAAACTTTTTTTGAGGAGTTTTACGATTGTCATTTTTCAAAACTAAATCCATTGAATCCAAATGTGAAAATTACCTCTGCTTCAGAGAATGAACTTGACAGAATAGAAAACAAGTCAAGAGACAAGGGTATGACCATGGCAGGTAATAGAGGAGGAGCTGACTCGCAGATTAGCCCTATTTCTAATCCTATTCCCTTCATTCATAATCAATTATCATCCTATTGTATATCGTAAGAATAATCCTCCTTGAATCGGCCTTTCAAGACATGTGTATAGCCGCGACCAACCTCCACACACCTTTGATGTCCCGTGTACGTATCACACTAAAACTGTTTCTAGATTTTATTTGTTAACTTTTATCACGCATGCGTACGAGTGGCATAACATCTATTTTCTTAATTAAGATAATGGATGTTTGGTCTCTCGTAAGCATGCGTGATAATATTTTACACCACCGAGAGATCTCAGGGAAACGAACATTTCATCAAAACATCTACCGAAATCGGTGGTATATTCGGAAAGTTACGAATTATTGAATACGTCATTCTGTTCAGGGAAATTTGATTCCCAAACTGAATTATTAGGAAATAAGTCTGACAATTTGGTCGTTTTCACGTATTTCCTGCAATTTCTTGTAATTCAGACATAGTTCAAAATAAACTTACTCGTATATCGTACCGATTTATGATGATATGATCGTGACCGAAGTTGACCGAAAAATGTAATATTGAATCAAATATTGCTACATTTCTGATGCATACAGCAGAATCGAGGCAGACTACTGAACTTTGTTCACCAAAACTATGAGAAGCTAAAAATCCCATTGTATCCATGCGAGTCTACATCACTTTCAAAAATCCTGCGTCAATTCAAAGAATAGACTGAATGGATTGTATGAATGCTGTGAATGACGACGTGTGGTTGATTCCTTTCTGTAAAGCTGACCGAATCCCGTGCAAGGCCTCTATATACATGATAAACAAGTGACATCAAAACCGCTCGAGCATGGAGGTCGATCGCGGCTAAACAATAGTCTTCAAAGGCCACTTCAAGGAGGGTTATTCTTACGACATCAATAAGTGAATGACGCCTAAGCCTAGCAATGAATAGGCGGCTACAAACATATCTCGTTTGAGTAGTGTCGCGATTGGCCTCCTCCTCTATTACCTGCCTTGGTATGACAAGTTGGCTATCCCTGACCATGCATGCTGTACAAAAGAACCATTTGTGACCCAACATGAGTAAATGAGGCAGAATGTGGCAGTAGCTTATCTGATTTAAGAGCACAAATGTGGGACAAGGTCAAAATTAGTCAATTAGAACAAGTCTTATTTCTGATCTTTGATACATCTTGTATCTAACCACAAAGACTCAAATTAATGAATATAAAGAGTTAAACTACATTTCGAGGTATTTATTTTTCATTTACTCTAGTATTGATTTGTTTTAAACAAAACCAAAATGTTAATTACCCATAACATAACAATTTGTATTTGATGTTTGAGACAAAGTGATGTTCAATCATCTGTAACTTTGGTTTGGAATGTGATATGACATTGACCTTAGTACTAAAATGTCCCTTAACGTAATATACATATTATCATGATATCAAAAACTCAATATTCCTATTGCCCTCATTGTGCTTCATTTACTACCGTTGGGTCACATTTTATTCACCGGTCCAATGTCAAAATTCACTGTAAGGAGAGTGAACCACAATCATGACACATTGACACACTAAAAGCATCTGACGCAATAAACAGTTGATGGGGCCAATTATCCAAGTCATGTCTACAACCCACTAAGGTAGCACTAAACTAATTCGCTCCCCATAGGCTTTGCACACAATTGCTACATTTCAAATGTGCTAGTGATTTGACTTATGAGATTTTGCAATGCTTACGCTACCAACGCTTATTTATATAACACATCTGAAAAAAATCAAGTCATATCATTGATTAGATTTTCAGTAATGCGGCTTTTTATGGGTGTACTGATTCCAGTCATCCTGGTTGGATGCAACTGGATTTCTAAACTGAATTAGTTGTGTGCGCCCCTAATCACCAGAACAGCGCCCTCAACCGGAATCAGCAGGGGTCAGAAGAGATCATTCTGATGAAGTGTGTAGACCATATCACACCAAACTGTCAAAAATGTGAGTTCATTTATTTGGTTTTTAAAACTGAAAATTATTGAAGATTATTTTTCATATCCATATCTTACCGATACATAAGACCATATTTGATGCAAATTGTGATAGAAAATGCCATCAGTTCCATTACAACAAATACAAATAAAACCACACAAACACACAGATATTTTCAATAACTTTTGCTGTCTTTATTGAAAGATTGAACAAAGTCATTTTTTACAAGTTACATTTTTATGAAGTCTATACATTGAGAGTATAATGTAATACTCTTAGAAAAAAGATTGTGTAGTATTATACATAATAACTAATAACAAAATGGAATTGTTTCCCTTTGTAACTAATAATAATAATAATTCATAATATCTGAGTTCTTAGAGAAACAATTTTTCATACATTCTGTACAAGAAATAATATGTTAAGTAACAAAGAATTCTTTCTATATTTGTATTCTATCTGTGGAAGAAAAAACAAAGCACCCGGTGTGTCCCATTGTTGTGTGATATTTAACTGATTTTGTAAGGCATATATATATATTTATGTTGCCAACAAAATCAAAATGATATCAATAAGAATCAAAGTTGAATTATATTACAAAATTCTGAGAATGATATGAAAAAGATTGGTAGAATATATTCAAATTCAATGCAAGACCATATCAAAAATGCTTTATTAGCCGACACATTGCGTTCCATTCCACAGCCTAAATACTGTTATACGAGTGATTTATCTACTGGCCGGTCATAAATCCTCCAATTCCCAGATTAGGCAGGCTAGTGGTCATGCCCTAAAGCGCTGTTTTGATGTAAATCACACATGGCCTTGCTTTAGTCAAAAAAATGACAGCAGACTATAACAGCCTGAAAAACGGACACTTTCTGGTCTCATGGATTTAGTAATAAGGTTAAGTGGTCAGTGGAACATAATGAATTGAGGCAAGCTTGAATTGATGGGCATTGTTACACCTTTGGCTACTAAAGCTAGCATAAACATTGTGATTTCCTTCACATTAGTCGGAAGAGAAATCATTTTTTACAAGAATATTGGTGTAAGTAAGCAGCATTATGCCAGTGAAGTAATTTTTCAAGGCCCTAAATTCTATATCTTCTTCTAAATCTCAGAAACTCTATACATATCTAGTGTCTCCCATTTTACAGTACAAAAATAACTTTTGGACTAAATATTGCGCTATATGAATCAAATAAGTACATTATTGTACAATAGTTGGTTTGTAAAGAATAATGTACAATACAGGCGTACAGACAGACAGAAACAGATGGAAACACGCAGCAAACAGTACATGGTTGTGTATGTGTAGGGCTCTTTGCATGGACTACCATTAAGGAGCCAAGATGGGGGGGGGGGGGGGGGGGGGGGGGGGGGGGACACGTCATCGCATCATAGTTACCCACATTCCATGACTAGATATATGCTCATGTCACCACCATTAGGTACCCAAGTAGTCAGTTTTAAATGGCTAATATAATATGACACCATTAACGTATTAAATAAAATCAGGGGATCCTTTCATAATAAATTCAAATACAGAAAATTTGAATTATATTTTGATAACAGAAAATATAATTCTAAATAAAGTTTTGTAGAGATTTATTAAATATATGTCCTTTTTATTAATCAAATTAAGTGGTTACATTTTATAATGAATGCAAAAATACATTTCAAATTATTTTTACTTTCACATTGAAAAATATAATTCTAATTGTAAGTTCTGTAAATAGATTTATATCACAGTTTGAAAATATTAACATGTTGAAGAAGAAATACTGGGATGTCCAACCATTAAGAAATGATATGTGCAATATAAGGTGGTTTACCCGATTTTGGACCCCTATTTTCACACAGTGTTTACTATTCCACATGAAGACACATCATAGATGCAGTCATATTTAAAAGTTTGAGTTAAATTACTCCAGTGTTGTTATGATGAAGCAAAAGTACACTTCAAATTTTCCATTGGACAGTACACAACCTTTAGGTGGTACACCACTTTAAAAGGTAATTCAACAACTTTTCATCTATAGAATCTATAATATGCATCTTTCATCTCTAAAGTTTTGCATGGTAATAAGGAATTTATGGCCCTTTTGCAAATACCAAAATCTCAATTTGTATGGAGAAAAGTGAATTTGATCTATACATCCACCTGTAAGCCTACCTGTTTCAATCAGCATTTCAGATACAGTAATACATTTATAGGAACAAGATGAAACAGTATAACAGTAAAGCTCATATATATGTGACACATCCCTTCATAAGGTGCATCTTGTCGGCCAAGCTTATTTTGAGATACGGATCGAATAACCTTGCAAAATAGAAACAATATTTCATATTTTCAAATGAGGTATCATTGGAAAGCTTGCTTAAAACGCTGTCAGATATATTTTCAAAATCTCTAATTTATCAAATGTAGACAAAATGTACCTTTAGACATGATGCTCCACCATATGCTAAATTAAAGAGACGGCACCATTTATGTATAAGTGAATTTTGTCATGTGCAGATGTTTTCACATATTTACGCAATAAAACCATGACGAAAATAACCACTTTATTATGTTTGATGAAAATGTCCCCTTTTACAGCGATAACAAAATAGTGAGGGTGACAACAAATCACTGATTTGGTGCAACAAAGTCCTATCTGCAATGGCTGCCATTTGTTAGATTGTGTTTTCACATACACACCAGAGATGTAAGTGCGAACATGTTCTATCTGCTACAGCTGTCATGTGTTAAGTTAAGTTCATATCAAAGAGTCAGTTATAGATTACAACATATGGTAAATTCTGGCAGCTAATTGCAAACAAATCATTGTTGCACTAAACTCTTGTAATTATGTCCCTGGATTTATTTTGATGCAAGACAGAAACGTTCAAAGTTAACCTTGGTCAAACCTCAACAGCTACAAGTTACAGGCCACAAGTTACAAGCCATTAACCTCCCCCAGTGCAGTAAATTCAGTTTGTATTGCCGTGATAAACGCTGCATTTATCACACTAAAGCTAAATCTTCTTTGATTGACTAGCTTCATACAAAAGCATCCTAGAGCCACAGGTATGATATTAATAAGCTTAATCACAAGAATACGCACTAAAATCTCCGCATGAAGAAAGGCAATAAAGTACAATTGCATTAATATGTAATTCTGATATATAAATGAGACCTCACTTTGTACACTACTGGTACTTGTACAAAATCATTTTCAAGTGTTTTGTAAAAAATGCAAGTAACGCTTAACATTATAGCAATTATAGTACATGCAAAGGCACAGTGATCCCTTCATTGATTACTGTATCATATATAGTGCGTGTGCAACCAGGATCGTGCTATTGTTGTGCGCTAAATAACTCTTTTGTTTTGAAGCTTTGCATTATAGGTATAAAACATTCAAATCTTGGCAAGCCATTAACATATCATACAAGCTACGATAGTATCAAACGTGATGTAGAATTATAAGAGGGAATAATTAGTACATTATAATGATATCCAATCTGACAAGAACACACTTATGAAGTAAACAATAAATTAGTGTGTTTAACTTGATGCATTACCAACTGATAGCAGGTCCAATGCGCACATTCCAACTTCATTTCCGTATGCACACACATGTTCAAAGATGGGGCAAACTATATTAGGACATAGACAGATGTCGGTCTATCCTTGGTGTAAGACAGCACAAAACTAACCCAGCACCAAATCCTCTATTGAGGGATTAAAGGATTATACAGCTATATTCAGTAATAGGTATGGACACTAGTCTAACTTATAAATATCTTACACCAAGGATACACCCAGATTTGGGTCAGTATGCACAAAATAACTTTGTTTGATTTTAGTCAAGAATAGTCCTCCCAGAAAGGAGCTTTTTATGCTAAGTTCGAGCTCCTTCTGCATTATAAATGAACATTATACAAGGGGTTACACATAGTGTTATCTTTGCCTACTTAGGCGAGCCCACTTTCACTTTTGGAATTTGTCAGGGACTATACCAGGGATCTAAAAGAATAAAAGGGTCCTTTCAGAAGGGCTATTCTACATTTAGACTCGGTTTTTAGTTTGTTGTGCATACCGATCATAGGATCCTATCTATATGAGCAGGTAATGTTGGATCTAGAAGATGTCTCCCGATTGAAACATGCTAAAATCAAGATACTCCATTTTACTAAAAGTATGTGACATCGCTGTGTATCCCAGAGTGAGACGTGTCATGTACGTGCCTATGCCGGGAATCAGGATTAGTTTTTCATAAAGCAAGGACAAATGCTTGCAAATTAGAATCGCTCACACGCACAATAACAGGCTGCGTTCAATGGAATACAACTCGGACGTCATGCCATATGCTTGATGTCATGAAGTATCTCCAAATGTAAAGAACCCGTATCAAATTCTGTGTAGATTAGCCAAACCCAAATAACATTAGATACACACTTATTCGTTGCATTGATTCATACACTCAAATAATTTAGACCTAGGATCACCACTAATATACATTGTCTGACACTAATAAACCAATACAAACTTAACATGTGTACAGTGATACCTCGTTAACACAAACTCTGTTAACACAAAATTTCTGTTAACACAAAGTGTTATTGAAGTTCCCAGCTTATATTTTACCATTATAATATGACTGGATAACACAAATTCCTGTTAACACAAACTAAAGTGCAAGGCCCAGGCAACTTTGTGTTAACGAGATTCCACTTTATCAACTCAAAGTCTTGCATATATCATTTAATCAAACAATGTTATTTTATATGGTTCACAGACAGTCTATTGTTGCACATGATTACAACCATCAAGAAAAAACATAATCGGTAATTAATTAACTTGACTGAAATACAGGTATGACTGACAAGACTTTTTTGTTACATACTACAACCCAGATTTTGTTTTTACAAATGACCCACACTCAAGTAGCCCGTCAAGAAGTACTCACGATATGTGGACTGAGACTCCTCTGGCTTTGATGTTGCTTGACCCGACCTGATATTTGATTCAACAGATCAGTTCATTCGAAAGGGAAAGGTGTTTTAACCAATCTTTTCTTGTACCACCTTTCTAGCGCCACCTTTCCAAGGCATGATTTTACCAAAGTTTAGTAACTATTTGTTGAGGGACTCTCTCTCTAAAAGTAGTCGCCTCACACCTAGAGTACTTCTTAACCCCCTGAGAACTACCGGCCGATTGGTCAGAAAGATGGATACATCATTTATTGCACCAATCAGAGACATTGTTTAAATAATTGTATCCCTGATAAAGATCGGGGTGAAATAGTTTAAAAGCTGTATCGTAATTGGTTATTCAAATGAGGATATATTGTAATTAACCAATCAGAAGCGTTGTTAGATAGGCAGGTAGTGCCCAGGGGTTAACAGATTAATTGGAAGTGTACTCCAACCAGATCCAAAGAAGATCTTGCTGCTCCCTGAGATAACTTCTTTTTATACTTTTGTGGGACAGTTAATGAGTTTAGAGTCATCTTGCGGTGACAATTGGAAACAACAGATCCACACAATGAATTGATGTGCTTATAGCACTAAATGTATTCAAAAATATCATCTCTCTTTTTATCTATGAGTAACATCAAGATTTATATTAAGAAAAGAATATCTAGCACGTCTTTGAATTCTATTAAATCTTCAAAATATTAATTAGAATGCAACACTAGATTATTCTGAATATCAAAATCAATTTTCTTCACAAGATTAAATTTCAAAATAAGGTTAGATTCTTGAACACATGATTGTAATTTCAAAGTCCTATTTGAACATGATTTAATTTCAGTATCATTTCTTAATCATGATTTTATATTTTATATTTATTAGACTCTCCCTAACTCCTTTGGCCAAAATAAAAATTGTTATCAGATATACTACAGATCAAGTCAGAATCATTCAAACATATACAAATTTAAAAGTGCTAAATTGTTAGTTTCATATCTCTCATATAAGGAATCCCAATTATTACAAATTACTATGCTACGATTAAAGGTTAGGCCATAAAATAGGATTTTGAAAATTATAGAAAAATAATGGGTTACATTTAAAGATAAACTGTGACTGTCCATAATTAGGAACAGCCAAGTCAATTTTACACAAATGTTATAGTTAAATTTTGACTTTGTTTTTGGTTCTTTTTCTAATCTGAAAATAATATAAAAATAAATCAGTAAATCTGGAATACTTAATAGAAGAAAAAAGAAAATTGTACAGTAAACTATGTGTTTTTGTTTTCAGATACTTTCATAACCTCAACTTAAAGGAGTTCTTCTTTAAAACTATGTATTGTGTATTCAATATTTGCTATACAATCAATGGTGCAACCCCACAATAAGTCTACATTGTCTAGACCTATGGTTTTGAGTCTACATTGTCTAGACCTGTGGTTTGGCATGGGAAGTGAAAATATCTCACTGCCTTTCTCTGTACAATGGAGGTAGATTCTGCGCCCAAAATGGTCGATACAAACATGGTGGAATCGAGATTAAATGGTGAAGAAAAAATTAGAGTAATATAACAGAAACGGTTCAAATTAGGATTAATATTGTTCAAATGAGGGTAAGGTTAGGGTTTATTCTGTTTATATTAGGCTTTTATTCTCTTCAAATTAGGCTTAATTTCGTTCAAATCGTTAATACGCTTTGAGTGTAAGAGACTGATTTCTAATCTCTTAGACAGATTTGTATTATGCTCGTAATTGACAAACAGGGATTCCACCATGATTGAACCAACCATTTCAGGTGACAATAATGCCTCTACAATGAAATATAGTACAAAACAGAGATAACTCCTGCATCCAGGCCTTGCAGCACTGATGGCATATAAACAATAGAAATCACAATAATACCATCCAATACCATTTCCTTCACACAGGTGGATATTGCTGTTGCTGGTTTGCAAAAACATGATGCTCTCCCTTGCCCCAATTTGGGGTATCTTTCACTATATGTATAGACATTTTGAACTCATATTGCCTGATAACAGTGCACAGGAGAGTCGAAAACCCATCTTAAGTTGCAAATACTGTATCCTACATTTCACTTTACTCTGACCATGTTCAATTGTCTTGTTGTACAGTTTGTCTTGTTACTGGTCATCCATATCTGTCTGTTTTGTTACGAACTACTGTCTGCCCTTTTTGTCAACCTGTGTAACACTACAAGACAATCTTGCATTGTATTCTCTATTTAGAGTCTATTTTGTCCACACCTCAACTATGATAGAGAAAATATCAGTTTTTTACGTTCCCAAGTAGTTAATCCGTATCTGTTTGCCCCTACAAGTAAAATCAATATCCGTTTGCCCCTACAAGTGAATCCACATCTGCTTCCCAATACTAGTACATCCATATCCATTTGTTTATCCACTCTCCAATGTAACCCATGTGATACCCATGAGTAACCCATGTGATACCCATGAATAAGACATGTGGTACCCATACCAAATCCCCTGTCATAGGACTATGTTAGCTTCATGGTTAGTCATAATTGATTTTGTTTCCTACGTAGGTGGGAGGGTGTTCACAGCGTTGTGTCGGACGATGACAACTTCTTCTGCTTTCTACGCTGTGCAAGGAATGATGCAGTCACAGGTCTCAGTGGGTCTTGATTGGGGTTCTTGGCCAATGCGGAGAAGGTGGCTTTTACTGCGCCCTGTAGACAAGAAATAAGGAGAAAATAGGATTAGATTAGTTGAAGCACCTGAAAAAACTATCAATCAAAGAAATGCATCACTGTTAGTTAATGCATGATATTTGAAACATATAGAGATGGTTGGGTAATGATTATGGGATGGGAAAGAGGATAAGAGTCATGAGCTCATGCCCCTTGAATACAAAATGGTTTCTCTAAGTGTTTGTGATTTCCTGTCCGATGATAATTTCCCCCTTTTTTAACGTTAGCACTGGCCCTAGAATATACCTGCATTCTAAATGATGAGCGTACTAGTAGTAACATTATTCATGACAACATAAAACCCTCAAAAAAGTTCTGACATTTCTTTCAATCACCTATGTTACGTTTATTTCGTTATTATATGACGAACATCAATGTAAAGCTCATCTTTCTAATGATACCAAATGTTTAACATCACTTGTTTCTGCACTCAGGAACTTTCTTGAGAATATGAAAGAGCTCTATCTGAATGTGCCCAAATCAGCACTATTTTGTGTTCAATAGAGAGCATCACTGTAACACTTCATTAAACAAATGATAAATTTGATCTTTTGAACTAAAAAAAGTGGTGGAGTTGTCACATTTTGATTGAGACCTCCCTACATTCTCAAGGAAGTGGCTGAGCAGTAAAACAAGTGATTGCTACGAATGAGGTATCATTGGAAAGAGGAACACATCAGCTTTTCATTGATATGAAACACAACATGAATATATCACAAAATTTCAAAAGAATTGGCGATTGAAAAAAATGTCCAAACTTTTTTTGAAAGAGTTTAGATTGGACCAATTAGGCGCTTGCATTGATGGGTCAAATTCGCACTATTCAGCAGTTTTGTGTATATTCAAGATGAGCTATTCACGTTATAAAGAACAACTTTGCACTTGACTGTAGTTGATTATCAAGCATGTATAGTATACATACCTTTACTGTTGATGGGTTTTGTGTGGTGAGTTTGTTATCTGGCAGATTCTTTCTATTCTCAAACCATGTGTGTGCTAGCACCTGGGCAGTGGTTGGTCTCTTGAATGGGTTAGGTTGAAGCATCCATCGTATTAGCTCCTGAAATAATAATCAACAATTCAAACATTGAATTAAATTATTTTATTTAATTATTCCACTAGTTATAATACACAACTACCGAGTATTTGGCTTTCTCTTTACAGGTTATATTATACCACAAAACAAGGACAATTGCCAGTGAAATACTAGGGCTTCACCAATTATAACCAATTGTAGGTGTTATTGGCAGTAAATATCAATATTCAAGGGGCAATGAGATATTGCAGAGAAAAATGAAATTTGGAAAAAATGGATTCTTTCAATCTTTAAGGTACGTCAGAACCTTGAAAAGTAATAGTATAGTGGAAAAGGGTTTAATGATGGCGCTAGATAGACATTTGGTTGAAGCAATATGTGAAGAGTAGTGCCAAACATTTCGATGTGTTCAACATCGAAATATCCAAATCATAACATTTTACATGATATACATCAAATTCAGATGGTAGATAGTATATGCCTAAGTATAACGTAGGTGCAAAAAAACCTGATTTCTAGGAAAATTGGGGGCCCACTCCAATATGTATATCTCAGTGCCTCTTGAATCTGGGCCTTATTTGTATGTTGTAGTGAACTTAAGGGCATAAGGGGGCACGAACATTGGAAAGTGGCATAGGTGTGTGCCGCCTTGAGGACCCCCTTGTTCACTCTTTTCTTCTCGCTCTGAAGACCCCCTCAGCTCTTTAGACCCAATTTCATTCACAATTTTAAAAAACACAACAATTTGCATTCTACAAGCCCAATTTGTTGAACAATTTGCATTTTTACTACACAAATTTTGGGGAAAATCAATTCTCAAGAACCTATTTTCATCAAAAAGTCAATTCCAAAACCCCCATTTTCGAGCACCTGGAAAGCACACCCCTACCACACAAAAAATTAAGTATAGTATAATTGCCTTACCTTGGCCATAGTTGATATATGCTCCCAGTTGCCACCATCCATAGTGAATTTGCCCTCACCAATTCTACCCAGTATACTCTGTGCTGTGTCATCTGGACCATGTGCAAATGGGGTGCTCCTGTATTATGTAAACCAAGATTGATAAATATACAAATCACATACATATTATCATAAAAGTTTACTCTTATATGGTCTGAAGTCATTACTTTTAATAACTACATGGCTTCAACTATCTACAAAGCAATCACTGTGTTTAGACGAAATGGGTAACCATGTGGAAAAAAGATGAAGTGTGTATGGATCCAATGATTCATATTAGTAGCAGGAATAGCTTTTCATGGCTAACTAAGATACAATCCAGGGAAATTGGTGTTGGTGCAGCACTGAGCTTTCTATTCTTTTTTGGTAACATTCCACATTTTGTGAGCAATTTTCACGTTTGAACTATATAATACCTCATCCCTGGCCCTCCCCACCTCAGCCAATCAATGTTGAGGGCAGTGTTCAAATTAAGTGGTAATCCGGGCTTCAAAAATGCAGGTTATCTGTTGGATGATCATACTTTTTGAATATTTGTACTGTAGTTACTTTGGCGGACAACCGAAACATTGGTGGATAACATGGTTATCCGCTGGAAAACCTGACTTTTTTTCTTAATTTGAACACTGATTGAGGGGCTTAAGGATTGTGGGGATGAGCAACATGGGATAGGGGCTTGGGAAATGATTTAAAGGAGGTCCTGAAAAGTGTAACAAAGGTTCTTTCTTTGATTGTAGATCAACTGCAAGGTCTTGAGAAGACTATAATCTTGAACTGCACATTGAATTGTTTTGTCAATATGTATTGGAAATATAACATATCTGGCCAAATTAGATTGGCTAACAATGTGCACATAGGAGCCTTATTGTTGACCCTAGATAGAATAACAATACCTACCCTGCAATCATCGTGTATAATAACACACCAAGACTCCATACATCACAGGCTGCATCATAACCTTGTTTCTTCAGTACCTAAATAAATAGAATAAATAAATTGAGATATCATTATGAACACACATGATTTCTAAATGGACTGTGGATTTATCTACTGTAAAAGTGGTCAATTTTTGCGCGATTAAATTGTTGCACTTTGCTGATTTTCTCCAATTTCGTGATTACATAGACTGATACACAAAATAAATATATTTGTGTGTTTTTATTTTCGCTGTAGCTGCTTGGAGTGCCAAAATTAATGTAGCACAAACATTTTCACGTTTACGTTCTTTATATCAATGTTTATTTGTGGTAATTTTTAGTAGCAGACACCTTGCGAATTCTCACGATTCACAATGCGATGCTTGGGAGATGCCGAAATACAAAGAGCTTCACATGAAACAAACTGACATCCATAGTCCGAGTAATACAAAAGATACAACATGGAACAGTGTCATCGTGTTAAATATCAATACAAGCAAATGCACACTAAAACAGCAATCTACAATTATAGTAGATTCATTTTCATTCTATTGACAATACAGATTTTTTTCACTGAGCTGTTTTTAACATTATTATTATCACATTTGTGTGACAATACAATCCTAAACGGTGATGTCTACCCTAGAGGTAAAAAATTGAACTGGCAAGAGCAATCATTGGCGGTGATTCCAACTGAATATTGGGGATAGTCTTAAAAAATTATCGTCCTGTTAGCAATCTATCCTTCATCTCGAAAGTTCTTGAGCGTGCTGTGGCTAAGCAGCTGAAGCAGCATATGTCTGATCACAACTTGCAAGAACAATTTCAATCGGCATACAAACAATTCCATAGCACGGAATCTGCTTTGCTGAGGGTCCACAATGACATACTATGTGTAATGGAGAATCAGGGTGTCACCGTGCTAGTTCTTTTGGATCTTAGCAGTGCATTTGACACTATCGACCATGCAATATTACTTGCCAGAATGCAACATCGTCCAGGAATAAGTGGTCCCATCTTGGACTGGTTTAAATCATATCTTTCGGATCGGACTCAATGTGTGCATATTAATGGAAAGTCTTCTGCTCCACAACATCTACAATATGGCGTACCGCAAGGGTCAGTGCTTGGGCCTCTACTATTTTCCATCTACATTCTGCCGCTTGGGGACATTATTCGTAGACACCAAATGGAGTTACACATCTACGCGGATGACACTCAAGTTTATCTGTCTGTCTGTCCAACAACTCCCAATGCTGTATCTAGACTTGAACAGTGTGTAAAGGACATCAATGATTGGATGTCAGCTAATTTTCTCAAGCTGAATGGTGATAAAACAGAGGTCATTATGCTCGGTTTTAAAACCCAACTTGCCAAGATTAATCTCTTAAATGTGAATATCGCTGGCATCGACATACCTATCAAATCTGATCCTGTGAGGAATCTTGGGGTTATGTTTGACTCCGGTTTGACAATGGCAGCTCAAGTTGCTAATATTACCAGATCGGCAAGTTTCCAACTCAGAAACATCGGTAAGGCCCGGAGAATGTTAACCACGGATTCCACTAAAATAGCTGTGCACACATTGGTCACTTCAAGACTTGACTACTGCAACAGCTTACTAGCTGGCATAAGCAAGACTCTCATCACAAGACTTCAGAATGTGCAACGTACTGCAGCACGGTTGGTGATGAGAAAGAGAAAGTATGACCCTATATCTCAAGATATTGTTCACCTTCATTGGCTTCCGATTGAGTATAGGATTGATTTCAAGATTTTAGTCCTCACATATAAATCTCTCCATCAACAAACACGCTCCATGTTCAGACTGGTCGCAGGTGTCTACGCTCCACCTCTTCTGCACCACATTTGGTTGAACCCAGAACTCACCTTATCACATTTGCTGATCGTGCCTTCTCATCCTATGCTCCTCGTCAATGGAACCGGCTTCCTGATCATATCAGAAATGCAGATTCCATCAACATATTTAAACGACTTTTAAAATGTCATCTTTTTGAACATGCTTTTGTAAAGTAGTTTTCTCTGTGGTACACTGTGCCAAAGCGCCTTAGTACAAGTTTCTTGGTTCTGGCGCTATATAAATTTCAGTGATTGATTGATTGATTGATTGATAGAGATAATTATTTTTCAACCTATGATTTACCTCTGGTGCCACAAAGTTTGCTGTGTAACAAGGCGTCATCAGCAGGCCATTCTCAGCTCTCATCTGCTTTGAGAAACCAAAGTCAGCAATACGTAAGGCGTTTGCTTGGCCACTGGTGTCTGCATATAAGATGTTGCTGGGTTTTAAGTCTCTATGCACCACCTGAAATAGAAGACAAATTATTGTTGACATGAATTGGAATGAAGACCAGTTCAAAATAACAATGCAGTGGCAGGGTTGATATTGTTATTAAAAACTTAAGGGTGTAAACAAGATACTTCTGCTCATGAAATACCCAAATAATTGTTCTGTAAGGCGACAGACAACCCCCCACCCCTTCTACGGCCCCTAACCGACCAATTTATTTCAATTTTCCATTTCTAATTTTTTTTAGAATACACTATAAATGTATAAATATTTTTGTGAAAATTGTCTAATTCTTTGGAATTTACAAAAAGAAATTGTTGATTTTTATTTTTATTTTTTTTAAACATGTTCAAAAAACAAGCCTGACTGACCAGAGACGTCTGTTTGCCCGGAGAACAGGGTTTTCCCATTGCCTAATGAACTAATGGGATGCAATTTTGCATAATTTATTTTTAATGATTTGCATGATTATGTATGTTAGCTTTCCCTTAAACAGCCACAGTAAATTATTTGTAGAATATGAATATAAAATTATCAATATGGCTCAGGAAACTGGAAAAACAACAGTAATGAAGGACATGCTATAATTCATCACCTCTTTACTTTGTCAAAAGAGCATCACCTATTAGAATGGGAGTTGCAAAATAATGTTCTGTTTTTCCAAATTACTTTCTAGGGCAATTATTTAAAGTGTTTTCTTTTTCTTTCTTTTTTTTGGGGGAGGGGGGGGGGGGGGCGGTTCTTGCAAAATTGCATTTACCTCCCTCCATTTCCATTTGGCCTGATATAAAATCACAACAATTGTAAATCAGGATTAGTTAAACTTACAGAGTCGTCGACAATAACAATCATTTTTGATGCATTTAGCCAAAACAAAGTGAAACAATTTCAGAAATCTGTTATGTGATTGATTAACCATTCAAAATATAACTGTTTCCCTACCTTATTTTTATGTAGAAAGTGTACTGTGCTGGTGATTAGCTGCATAATCTCGCAAGCTTCTTTTTCTGATAGTGATTTCTGTCCTAGAATCTTGTCTAGTAACTCTCCACCACGCATCAGCTCCATAACCATGTACACTTTGATACCATCATCAAAAACCTTAATGGAGAGAAAAAGATAGAAACATTGACAAAACTGAAAAAGTGGGCTACTTGGTCATAAGATGAGTATTGCGGTTTACATCAAATTAAAAATTGGGCCAGCAATCGGAACACGTACCTTTAAGGTTCAGTGAATGTAAAAGGGAATTGTTTAAAATAATCTACAGAGATTCCAACATCCTTGGTGAGGAGAGCCTTTGTTAAAATGGATTTTTGGATTCTTACTAAGGTTTTAAACCTGTTTAACAACATCATTATAGTATATTTATCTATCACGAGACAATGATATAACTGCGTCATTTACTGATTGCAGCCCATAAAGTCGAGCGCCTATTCTAGGCGCTGGTGTATACACACACGCGTAGAATGACAGAAGATACATACGCGTGTGTAAATGCTGAAGTAACGTCACTGTCCAACAGAAAATAAATAGAGTAGGTTGTTTTTAATAAAAACATGACTTACGTCTCGTAACGTGACAATGTTGGGATGTTGTCCATATCTCAGCAGGATCTCAATCTCTTCTGAGAGATCTTTGTGTCCTTTCTCAATGATCTTCACGGCATACTCTTTGCCTGTCTGTTTGTGAATGCAACGTTTGCATACGGAGTAGGAACCCAAGCCTATATCCTGGTCAAACAAATCAAACACATGCAGAATTTGTTATTAATCTAATCTGTATTCTTGATAGGATAGAAGAATGAAACAGGAAATGTTATGGTTATATTCATACCAACTGTTCAATGCTGCAAACAAGTCATTGACATGAATCATCACACCACTGGCTGGATTACTGTATGTCTAAATGTTCGCGGGATATTTCTTTTCGCCTGATTCGCGCTCAAACCAACTACTAACATATGAATACATTTCTTTTGAGTATAAGTCTACATGATGAAACTACAAAGCGTGAATTTAAAAACATGCAAAACAATTGAAAATCTGCAAAGCCTGAAAAAATTAATCACAAACAAATCCCACTGTTACAATACTGCACTATTGATAGGTATGATTTCACACTGGCCATTGGCAATCAAAACCAGTGACATCCATTGACAGTATAAGGTAAGTGAGACTAAAGCATGTAGCAGGTTGATACAATCCTTAATATTGTTTCTGTATGGAGTTTGCCATTCACTGTGCAGAACTGGATACTAGCATGTCATATTTCAATCATGCTTTGCACGTGTAATAATTTCCAACAATTACAATGGTGCACGACAGTGTGAAGAAAAAAACCAGGTTGAAAAATGACTGCTTCTCTACAAAGCATTAAAACCACTGCTAGGTGTGTTTATCGCCACCATGTCTCATATCGTTGATCGTGGGTAAAATTTGATCGCGATATCGCCGTATCACGATATTTGTTTCCAAATTTTAAAAAAGCTTACTTTAAAATTTAAAAAAATCATTGAGGAAACACGAACCTTATTTGACCTCAAAATATACGATACAACACATTATTACGTTCAATGTAACATTCTACACATCATATTTTACATGCAAACCGTTCCTCATCATGTTCAAATTCAAAGAATTAAGAAATAAACAAGTTCATGAAAACAATGCCGTTCGCATTTCGTGTCGTATTTTTATTTATTTATTATGGTACATCAGATCATGTGCTAAAACATGTGATCGCCAATTTTTAGCATGACGTCATTCATAATTTTTCTCGCTCGGGTTTAGGAAATTTGAACATATCCGAAAAAATTAGTTTGTATTTTTATCAATGGAAAATTAATCGCATGTTAAATCATGTGGTCACCATTTATTAGCATTCATCTCGGGTCTCGGGTTTCGCAAAATCGAACATATCCGAAGATTAGTTTGTATTTTTTCAATGGAAAATTGACCACGTGTTTAATCATGCGGTCTCCATTTATTAGCATGACGTCATTCATCTTGGGACGGGTTTCGGCGACGGCAAATCGAACATATCCGAAAATTTGTGTAAGTTATGAATGGAAAATTGCCCTTGTTGGGCCAGTAGGTAGTAATTAGTACGGAACGGGACTTGGGAGTTTTGGACTAGCAATATTTATTTTAAAATGGTTTTCTTTAAACATTTTAGCTCGTTTTAAAATCATTTTGGATTCCTGTTCATATCATCACATGAATCACAGAGCTGTATTTTATTAAAATGAGCAGTAGTATTATTCGCTGGTTTCCTTTCAATATTTTCCATAACTTAACCACTGCTATGTATGTATGTTTAAAACTTACCTCCTTGAGATCATATTCATCAATTATTGAGGTTTGTCTAGCATGCTTCACTGGCATCTGAAAAAGAAAATATATTAAGACATATGAAATGTAAGGCCAAATAAAAAAAAAAACTAGTTTCTCGTCCTAACTTTTTGAAAAATGGAGGATGAGGGCAGTTTTTTTTTCTTTCTTTTTTTTCTTTCCAAAATGGCGGATCCAAGATGGCGGATGCCCCTTTTTCCAAAACTGGTTTCGCTTTTTCCAACATGGTGGAAATGTTTTTGCTTCAAAATGGCCGCCACTTTTCTAAGACTAGCTTTATAACCTTAAAATGAGTACATTTCGCCTGTTGTGTTGTTTTTTGATTGTAACACAGGGTTTTTTAAAATATTGACACGTTCTCCATTAACAACATCAGTGTGATCTTGAAATTTAAAAAATAAAAAAATAAAAAAAAAAATAAAAAAATAAAAAAACTTAAAAAAAAAAAAAACTTTTTGGGATGCGGCAGCCAAAACGGATGCGCGCGGGGACGAGAAACTACTATATTTTTTTATTTGGCCTAATTTGATATTAAAAAACATACGGGAATTTTGAGCAACCTTGAACAACCACGTTATTCATAAATTGTTAACAAAACCTTTTAGAAGGAGAGTTGAAGTGGTGTTTTTAAATATATAGCATAGCTTACTCCAGAATTCAAGATGGACATTAACAAATTGTAATTTTTGCTGTTGCCATGCTCGAAAACACAGCTAAACTTGATTGAAACAATGTTTAAAAATTTGGAATATTATCGCAATTTGTCTTAAAAATGTCTTCTATTTAATATTGTTTGCTTCATCAATGTAGTTTAACGGCTTTAGACTAAATATATTGCACCCTCTGTAAAACTAAATGAAAAGCAGAAACAGCCTTATACCCAGCATTGTTTTAGATTCATTACTTCATGAATAATCGCGATAGCTGCGTATCAAGTGCGTTCCAATCAAATGAATCGTTAGATGAGAACGCGCACGCCGAGTGCAGGTTACTAATAATTGCCCGAAAGTACTATTGTTTTGCTCATTGACCGACCAATCAAATTAAAGCCTCACACTCCTAAACTGAATATTCAATGAGTTATGAGGAAACACGATTAAAGCTTATTTCTGATTGGTTGATCCGACTCGGACTGTTTCAATAACTAAGAAGGGCAGGGGTGGACAAAATAAACAGAAAACTAATTAATTATTAGCGAGATTATATCGGTACAAATCAACGATTTGCATAAATATGCAAAAACAGTTGTTACGCAGTCATTATTCTCTAAGTAACACCTGTTTAGCATGGAATACATCCCTAGGAAAAAATATTTGAATTGATTTTTGTTGTACAAATACATATAACACAATTGCAATTGAGTAGCCCTTTAATTCTTACATTTTCTTTGGTTGCATTTGTGATGTTGTTAGCTGCGACAGGTTGTTCTTGTTGTCGTTGTTTCTCCATTTCTTCCATTAGTGTAGGGTCCACGAAACTGAAGCCTCGGAAAAGTTTGTGAGCGCTGGCACTAGGAGGCATTACGGGTGAATCTGAAAGAACAAATATAACGACAAATATATGGTAATTGTAAATATATGGTAATTGTAAAAACACCCTAGGTTGGTAAACTGCTTTAAATGATGTTATATATAATATAAAATAATATATAATTATATTGTAGTCAAGTGTATTGGTTGGTTTCCTATCTAAATACCTGTCATGATTTTTGAGTGCTGGTTAATCAATGAGACATACAGGTCTTTTAATAGAAATAAGCAGCTAATGAAATGTCCTGCATCGTGTGGCATTTTGACCCTAAATATGTATATTGTGATAAAATAATTTCAAATCAGGAACACAAAAAACAATGTTTTTTCTTCTAGCTCAAGTATCCGTTTGAAGAAATAACCAAAACCTATTAAGTATTAAAACCATAATTATATTAAACTATAATTTTGTGCCATTGTGATCCAATATATTCGTGAGTTCTTTTGAACGACGCCTTTGTAATAATATTGCTCTGACTTTGTATTGATATGTTTTATAAGCGAAATAAATAAACTCGTTTATATAAATAATATGAAAAAGATTGGCCAAAGAATTAAATTTACATATTTTAATTGGGGACAAATCAAATTCACACCAATATTCAACATCTGCTAGAAATTTACTGATTATAATAGTCATACAATTAGCTCTCAGTCGAGTAAAGCTTTGTTATTTAATAGTTTGACTTGTTTATGTAATTGAAATCAATTCCATTAATCTCCAATTAGTTTCCTGTTATGCAAATACACTAATCATTATTACATCCGACACATTGGATAGATATATAGCTCACACTTCCTCTGCTGACTTCCTGCATATTGTCCTGAACTTTGGTAGCCATATAGAACTACTTATAGGTCTTAAACCCACAAGGTGCTCTGGCAACACCATTAGTTGCTTTGTTTAGTTTAAGTTTGTGCAGACTTTTCACTTCATTTTAAATAGATGATTCCATCTAGGAGTCACATACCTCTGGGTGTTCTCGATGTGAATTCTGTATCGAAGTGATGCACGTCTCCTGCGCTAGATACGGCTGGTTTAAACGGTGGATCCAGTTCTCGTTTGGTTAGTTTCTGAAACAGACAATGCATTATTCAATGTTACATTTGTAAGCAAATTGTTTTAATTCTCTGTATCAATCAACTAGGGTCAGAAGTTTGTCATTTCATATGAGAAGCATGATTGTTATTCTATTAGCTCTGAATCATAGCTCTCTGTCTATGAAATAAAAGCATCTGAGTCAGCGTCGGATATTTTCATCAATATTTTTCAACTTTTCTGAATAAAATGTTGTCAAACTTTTGCTTCAGATATCATATTAGTGTCCAAAGAATCTGTATAGCTTGGTTAAATAGTACTCGACTTATATACTGGCTTTGAATTTGGATCGCCCTTTACCCACTACAGCAACAAAATGATGCACACTGTCTATGCTTGTTTTCGTAGCTATGATTGCATGTGCTTTTACTTCTCACAACTAATATTGCCGAGGATACATTATAGATGAGTGTGTCACCTGCAAAGTGTGTAACAAAACTATGACATAAAACATGCTCCAACCAAGCTCTGTTGACTAAGCTGGATAACTCAATTGGTGATAGTAACATAATACATTCAACAATTTAATTAATAGCAACATGATACTAAAACATTCATTGATTGCTTAACTGTTAATTGATAACAAACAGGGTATATATATCATTTATTTAGCTAAGTGGAAACATGACTGAAGGAATTACCTTTATCAGATATAAGAGCTCAATCATAGAGTGACCATGATTAATTTGGCGTTGTGAACAATTTGAGACCAGGAGTCAAAATAGATTTCACCACAAGGACTATTTTTTTTCAATTTCCAAGAAATACTGGCTTGAATTTGGATCACCCTATTCCTGCCACAGTAAAAAAGCGATGCATACTGTCTATGCTTGTTTTCATAGCTATGAATGTATGTGCTTTAACTTCTCACAAATAATATTGCTGAGATACATTGTAGATGAGTGTGTCACCTGCAAAGTGTGTGACCAAACTATGACATAAAACATGCTTTAACCAAGCTGTTAACTAAGCTGGATAACTCATCAATTGGTGATAGTAACATAATACAGGGTGTCCCAAAAGTCTATGCACGTTTTTGAAGAGTCATATCTCATAAAATATAAATCATATGGTATAAATTTAACCATATTTTGATAGACGAGATTTGGGAAATTAATTTGATACCAAACACAACCCTATTGGTGAACCCACAACATTATAAAATTGGTTGAAAGTCATTGGCCGTGTGCCAGACCAACCCATACCAAATACCACACATTGTTGCTAAAGGTGCGCATAAATTAACGGTATGAAAGCAACGTTGCGCATTAGTCACAGTTCACTGCTTACCTTGCAACTTTAATGTTATTTAATACCAAACTCGGTCACTCACAACATAAATAAGCGTAGTAGACAACATTGCACAGCAAAAGTCTTCATTCAAGATGGTTTACAGCATAGATAAGCGAATACAAATTGTATGGTTCTACGCTGAAACACATTCAGTTCAACTTACTCAACAAAAGTTCAGAAAACATTTCAAAGTGAAACGCGCACCAGGAAGAATATCCATTCTGAAGTTGGTGGATACATTTTTGAACACAGGAACATATTCTAAATGGGTAAAACAACCGTCGATGAGGCCTTCAAGCAGCATTAAAATAATCCGCTAAGTTTAAATTTTAACATGTTTGACAGCTGTGTGATGTGTGTGTTCACTTTTCTGTTACGTTATTCAATTGTTTAGGTCTGTGTTTTTGCATTAGCACACGTCTCTGTATACATGGAAAACATTTAAATTAGATTTCACTATAGAAACGAAAATTATGTGTGATATAGTTTGTTATTATGATGATATCACTGTAATGTAACATTTTAAATATTACAATTGACGGATCACTTTCCGTGTAACCAACTCTACCCGTATTTTTGTTAATCTCAATAGGTATGGATTTATGAACTTTATTCCTCCAAAGTATAAAATTACATTTTTGTAGTAATACATATTTTACTTCTAGGGTGGCTTTACAAACAGATGTTACTCCAATGTTTGGTATCAAAATTATTTCCCACATCTCCTCTTTCTAAATATGTATTCATATTTTCAATACGACTTATATTTTGTGAAATACAAAGCTTCAAAGTCGTGCATAGACTTTTGGGACACCCTGTACATTCAACAATTTAATTAATAGCAACATGATACTAAAACATTCATTAATTGCTTAAGTTTTAATTGATTACAAACAGGGTATATAATTTATTCAGCTGAGCAGAAACATGACTAAAGGGATTACCTTTATCAGATATAAGAGCTCAGTCATAAGGGTGACCATGATCCATTTGGAGTTGTGAATAATTTGAGACCAGGAGTCAAAACAGATTTTTCACCGCAAGGACTATTTAGGACAGTTTTTATCAAAAAATAGTCCTTGAATGTATATCCTGCCATTGCCAAATAAAGAAACAAGGACTATTTTGAAAAACAAAGAGGTTGAATCGCTTGGTGTATTTCATCTCTGTTCAAAACCATAAACTTGTCAGACGGTGAACCCGTTATAACTCTTCACCGATATTATGAATACCCGTTGTAAAAGCCACAATTGTCCTTTTAGAATAGTTCACCCACCAGACATTCACATATTATGTACTTACATCCCAGTCTATTGCTGAAAAGAATTCATGTTTCTTGATGTCCTCTACACCATTTGGTCCTGCACCTAGCCTATTCTGTGGGTTTCTCTTGAAGAGTTGTCTTAACAAACTCTGCGCTTCTGCACTAAGAAACTGTGGCATACCAAGCTTGGCCCTGTATATCAACAACAAAAGAAAGGAATAAGTATACATACAAGGTTTCAAAAACAACAACAAAAGATCAGTTGCTGTGTGCTTCATAACCCTAACCCTGCTAAATCCAACTAGCCAGGCTGTTTGTTCAACCCGACGTGGAAGTTTTTCAAAGAAATTCTGGCCCCAGCCTATATACTTGGCGTAGTACACTAATGCACCAAGTAGCCTTGACACCCATGGTATACTGACAAATCCCAAGTCCAGTGTGCTGGAGGTCCGCAGCGAAATTTTGGGTCACTTTTCGCGGCGGGAAAATAAATTCTGAAAAAAGTGGCCAAGTGTGTTAGGGTTAATCAGACAATTATTATTTGGATCAATATTGAATTCATATTAGGGAAAATACTTTTTCGATGATCAAATTAACAAAACGAGCATTTATGCTTTCTTGCTATAACACAACAATACCTGGTACCTTATTTTAAAGTTGTGCTTATTGTTAATAAGTTCCAAATTGGCAAGAAATATTCGGTTTTTAATATCTCTCCCAGGGCAAAAGTAATCTAAGCGTACACGCATGTTTATGGCCACACACATATGATGCACAGCACAGTGCGCTTGTTGCGTTCATGCACACCCAGGTCATTCTGTATTCATTCACTGCTGTGAGGAGGCTTCGCCCATTTGGAACTGATCAAACTATAGTACGAACCCACCACCAGGCATGTTTATTTCAGCATACCTATTCTTTGAAATTAAAACTGGCAAATATATCTATACTTACGCAGAAATTGTACAAAACATTGCTGTCAGCTGATTACTATAGGTTTAACTTAAACATTAACATTTAGTGGTTGAATTTATCAAAAGTTTGCAGGAATATTGTGGCACTGCTGGTAACGGGTCAATCATTGAAAACATTTATATTTTAAAAAAGAAGTAGTTTTCTTACTTGAGTATCATAGCCATCGTTTCTTTTCTGTGTTGACCTTGGAAAGGTAGCGCACCTGTCAGCATCTCAAACTGTAATGAATAAACATGAAAAATAAATAAGTAGATTGTTTTGTAGCAACATTTAATTTAAACATATTCTAAGCATGGTTTATTTTAGAAATTTTCAATGCTTAAATATCCCATTTATTCATGAGTTAAGACAAGAGATTATACTTCAAATATATTTATTTTGATGTTGACCGAATTATCACTAGGAGCAGGCAAAGTCCAGAAAGTACCTGTTTTCGTCCAGAAATGGCCATAAATGGCCAGAATTGGACAGAATTGGCCAGCATTGGACAGAATTGGCCAGAATTGGACAGAATTGGCCAGAAGGACTTGACTCTCCTGGCCAATTCTAGCCATTTCTGGCCAAGTCCGGACGTTTCTGGCCAATTCCGGACGTTTCTGGCCGTTCCTGGCCAATTCTGGACTAGATTGAGCTCAGAAATCTTTTGATTAACTTCAACAGGAGACAGACTGTCTACTTGGTTAACACCCAATTAAGTTCTATTGTCAAAGATGGTCATAAAGTTTCTGGCCCAGACATAGCCTTTGTATTGCTGGTAATAAAATCTTTCTGGCAGGAGGAAATAATATTGATTGGATATGGTCATGGCTGGTGCACACCAAAATGCAGAACAAATGTAATTCATTTCAGTTTACATGTGTACAAAAGATCTAATTAATGGCATAGGGTTAGTTTTAATTAAATATTGCCCCGGTATATTGTCTTTAATAGGAAAACTGACAAATTGACCTATTATTATTAGCCAATGTGAAGTGTGTGGGAATGCCTGGTGGTCTGTTTGACAGTTTGGCATGTTATGCTTAAAGACTAAAGTGAATCAAAGTTGGCTTTTAGACCAATTAATTAATTTAAATTATTAATTCTTTCTATATAAATGTAACTTTGTAATAGTGATACATTTTGTCTTAAAACTATAACAATTTTGAATACGATCCAGCCTTACTGCAAAGGAATAATATATCGATAGTATTAGGCAGAATATTTTTAGTATTGCATCCTCTCCTGCTTCCTTTTCCAATGTTATTTATCATTGTCAATGTTATTTATCAATGTTATTTGCTTTTCATTTGTTTTACCTGATATTTCTAAAGTTGGTATGTTCCCTACAGCTTTGCTAAAAATGTACAATGAGCAATTTTAGGAAGGTTTTGTGATAATTGGTAAACTACCCCAAAAATTACTAAAATTGCAAAAAAGGTCCTGCTCCTTATATCATGATCAATCATTTCCTTACATATTGGATAACTTTTGTGTGGGGAGAAAAAATTATTTCTCGTCAATTTTGTACTGCAATTATAGCAAATATTTATTTCGGTAAGATACTGGTTCGATTTTTGGACTGTGTGATTTTTTTGACCATGCACCCCCCCCCCCCCCCTCTTACATGAAATTCACGAGGTGACTGGTCGGGGAAATTGAGAAGAATCTGAGTCAGGGAATTTCATTTATGGCCAGGTGGACACCCCCCCCCCCCACACACACACACTAACAATATCCTGCCCACACCTCTGAGTAATTTGATTGAATGCATTGACAAATAATCCACTTCAACTATTTTGTATCATTTAAGATTAACAAAAGAGCAATACTTCTAGTTGAAGTAGCTTTTGAATAGACCTCTACTTGAATACTTTGTTGACTTAGCTTATAAATGATCTTATGTGAAAAGGGAGACTAGATTTGGTATGGTCACAGCTGAGACTAATATAACTAAATTTAGTTATATTAGTCTCAGGTCACAGTGAGGATAAATACACAAAGAGATCTGTTGAAACAAATACATTTGTATTTTAATGTGTTGGCTCTACATAACTATAAACTTTACACAAACAGCTCTGACCAGGCGCTTCTATTTAATAGCTAGTTCAAAATTGATAATCTGTAATATATGAGCGTGTTTCTGCTGGGGAAGAAACCGCTAATAAACGCTAAGTTTGCCCAGTAGAACCAGGCAGAACCCGGCAATAAACCCCAAAGAAACAGAAAGGCGATTCTTAGCGGTTTGCGCCGTGAACCGTGTCACGCTGGGTTATACACATTATTGTGAAGCAATCTTTTTCAGGTGCGGTGGCATTGTTTTTGTTTATAAAAGGTCAAATGTCGTGGCCCATCAACTAGGATCGATAAACTTAGCGGGACATTTTCGCGAGTAGAAACAGGGGGGGATTAAAAACTGACCGATTGAAACTATAGCGTTTATTAGCGTTTACTTTTTACAGTGCCCCAGCAGAAACATGCTCTATATAAATAAGAGGCACGTTAAGCGAGGCCATTAATCTGTATTATATTATTTGACACATTTGACGCATAATTACATAACTCACTGGTAAATATTGTATTTAAAATACCTACTATTTTTCAGGCAAAATAGTCTGTGGTGACACTCATGTATAAAAGTTGTAATCATTCGTGTGAATTCACCCTCAAAAAACTGGCCTTCTACTTTGTAGTTCACCACAGACGAACTGGTCATATACCTGTCCGCTTTAAAAACCGACTGTACAGACTCGATGACCCGATCACATTTTCGTAACACAGAATTATTTCAAACATACAGAGATTTTCATATCATATGAAAGCTCGTATTTTTCTCATCATCATACTGAAATTTGACGGCCTAAATCAGTATAATTACGGAGAAATTGATGAAAGAACGTCGAATTACCGCGAATGGTGGTAACCACCTACATGTATATAGTTTGTGTACTACTCAATGGGTACAGTTCACAGCATCTTGTGCGTCTAAAATAAGAACAATTAGAGCTATGCAACTCGAACTTTAGAACACGACTTTTTTAAGGATGACCTTTCATGTAGAATAGGAAACTTCAAGTTGAAAATCAGAACATCTACCTTTAACATGGAGAAATTGTGCCCTAAATGTTGTCAGATTCCCAAGAGCACTAGATGTGACTAGAAACCCAGAGTGGTAGCTAGCCTTTACCCGGATTCTCAAGGAAGGAAAAGGTGACCCTATTTAACAAGGATTACAACTTGAAGAATCTTACTCATACAAATGATAGGCCCTCAAGACACAAGTTTAGACTGACATGAATGCTACAAGTAAATTGTGTGATTTGGTTGTTTGTAAATTTATCTCTACAGGCCAACCATTTAAGGGGCTATCTAATTGATGACACATGACTATCGTTTCAAGCAACCCCGTTTATCGCAGATTCATGTTGAAAAAGACACCCTTATTATTATTTGAACTTGGCAAATGTTATACCTTTAGCAGCGTTGCCATGTGTGCGTGTGCTAAAGAATGTTCAAAGCAGGAAGTTGGTAAACATATCGCTGGATTCACCGGGGGAAATTTGGTGTTGTTTGATTAAAATAAATTCTATCAAATTTTGTTATATTATGAAAAGATCAAAATAATCTTTAAACCAAATAATGAAAACTTTTTTTTAATTCTTGAACTGAAAGAAGAAGACACAAGATATTTACAAAAAAATTGTCAACGTCCTAAAATGAAATTAACAGAGGACAAAGGAAATATGAAAGAAGATTTGATGTATTTTAACAAAAACACTGTAAATTAAACCATATATGTAATTCATCATTTTAAAAAGAGGCAGTTTTAGGTTAAAAAAAATGGCAAATTGCACCAACAAAATCAATCACTTTTGGGTCGAAAATTGAAAAAATTGACAATGTGTGAAATTATGATACAATTACATAACAAATTGGGATGAAACTTTTGAAACTAGTTAAATCTTTGCTCAAGCAATTCCAAACAAGTAACTGCAAAGTGCTTGAATAATTGCAGTGCAAACCTGAGACTTGATTAAAAAAAAATTGAATTTCACATTTCTCTATTATTTAAATACTTTCCTTACCATCATAACTTACTGATCGGAAGCGATCATTTCCCCTTCCTTAGTGATTTTAAATTGTTGTTTTAGTAAGTTTGAGTCAGGAAAGGTTTATGGTCATTTGGCGGGAAATTAAGCAGAGTTTCATCCTTTTCAGATTCAATGTTCAATTCACTTTTATAATTGTATACTTTAATACTTTTATGAAATATGTTCAAACTTAGAAGAAAACAATCTTGAGGATATGACATTTCCCTTAACTCTTTGTAAATAACAGATTTACAGCTATAAACCAATTAGGCTCACCCACTCCATTCAGCTATAGAGTACTAATCAATAATTCACTCAATTTTTAAGTAGATTGATTAGTTGCTGATGGGATAGGCTTTCTACATGCTTTCTTCAATGAATGATTCACTGGCATATATTATTACACATGGTACCATACTTGAATTTAAAGCCACTTAAAATTGATTCTTTTTACTATTTCCCTGCCAATAATATTTTGATGTCAGAAGAAACCCCATATATTTCTCATTATTAATGTCAAATGTTTGGTGCAAGATATATATGTACCATTTAGATGCAATAGGCTTAAATGCAGTGACTACTGCCAAAGGTGACTTCATCCCTGAGACAGTTTGTGTCCTACTCAACGGGGAGGGGGTAGGGGGGGTGTCATATCAATGTGATTCTAATAAAATAGAAACCATTGGATATAAAGTAACTTCAATTTTGCAATGACAATTTGAAGGATAAAGTCCCTGATAAAACCCTTCATATAGAAAAGACAACATCAGATTGAACATTTAGACCAACAATCGGAACACTACATGTACCTTCAATGTTAAAAGTCGCCTTGCCCTTTTATTAAAACCTGAAACAATAAACTTAGAATCAATTTGAATTGACCCGGGGGGTGGGGGGGCACTGACACTGAAAAAGGGTATAGGTATGTGCCGCGCTGAAGACCCCCCCCCCCTTTTTTCACCCTCTGCTGCTAGCTCTTATGACTCCCCTTATGAGCCTGCATCAGTTCTTAAGACCCCAATTTTTTTCAAAAATCGTGAAATTAAAACCAAAACAAATTGAAAATTTGCATTCTTGCTAATCAAAATTGAACTATAGGCCAGTTCTCAAGACCTACTTTTTTTGAAAAAATCAGTTCCTCAGACCCTATTTTTCGTAATCAAATCCACTCAGTTCAGTTCTGTAGCGCACTTTTTTGAGACCCTGGGCAGCACACCCCACCCTGGGGAATTGACCTATACAGTACAGGGGTTATTATTATAAATAACACTTATAACAATTTTAACTAACAATGTAGTCCACATTGAAGACATGCAGTGGTATGGTAGAGTATCAGAATGGTAGTACATAATACTAAAAAGGAACTCCAATAATACTAAATTATAATCAATAAGCACACCTATGTGCCATTTATCTAGAAACAATATCTAATCAGGGTCTTAATGCAAGGTGCAAGAACAAAGGAACAACATTTTAAATGAAAAAAAGTAACCATAACAATTCTGAGCTGCGAAACAGAAAAAACGCAGAAATGGTCAGGGGTCTCATTATTATTGAAGCACTTTCAAGAAACATCACAATGATTGTTGATCTGACAAGTAGGCCTATTTTGTCCAGGGTGGGGACACTCAACTTTGTTTGGTAGGGGTTTCCTGCCCAGCGTCTGAAAAAGGGAGCTTGTTTTTTATCTCAAAGTTTTTCGAAAATTGGGTTTTAGAACACTGATTTTCAAACAAAAGGGAATGAAAATGTTTGTGGGTTTTGAATTTACAATGAAATGGATCTTCAAGGAGCTGATGCAAGTTCAAAAAGGGGGAGTGTTTTAAGAGCTATACTAGCAGAAGAGGGTGAAAAGTTGATATTATTTTAAAACTTAAAATCTCAAATTAGGTCTTCTTATAATATAAAGCTTTTTTTCCAGCTTTATAAAGAAGACCTATCTCTAGAACATATTAAAGGTCTCAAACAGGACTGAAAAACTATAGCAAACATGGAACCAATTTCAGCAAACACAAATCTTAAATCAGCTTTTAACATAAAAAAGGTTATACCCCACTGTATAATACCCATAGTTAACCTAGCAGAACATCACAGTGCCCAATCGAACTCAAACTGTGTTCACTGACCGTGTCCATTTCCAATTAGGAGGATTAAATTCCACCATGAAGTTTTACACAAAGGAATTGCTGGGTGGGAGACTGTTTATGACCCTGATACAGACATACTGTCTGGAATATGTCTGGAATAGTAATCCCTTCTGGCCAATTCTGGACAACTCTGGCCATTTCTGGACTAGGTTTGCATTGATTTCACTCACACTGTCCAGCACTGAAATTTCTTAATTGGTTCTGGCCAATTCTGGAATATCTTAATTGGATCTGGCCAATTCTGTCCAATTCTGGCCAATTCTGTCCAATTCTGGCCATTTATGGCCATTTCTGGACGAAAACAGGTACTTTCTGGACTTTGCCTGCTCCTAGTGTATGGTGTTCCCAAATTCAAGGAGCAATGTCCCATATCTGATAATCTGTTATTGTAGAATAAGGTTGATGCCTTGCTGAATGCTTCTCAATCAGAACAATATGATGGACTTGTTTTCAATGTAAATAAGCACTTGAGTGGACAACGTGTCACCAGACATGACATTTAAATATGTGTCTGTGATCAAAATATCAAAGGTATTGATCTATTTACAGTTATCTGTCAGTGTATTACGCTAGTGCTGCTTCAAATTTACAAATCAAATATATCATTCAAAATTTCACAACTGAATACTTCCCCAAAAGGTTTGAACTAACCAAATGTGGCATAACTCAGTCAGTACCTCACGAAGCGTGATTAAAATCTCTATATATCACCATTTCAATTGCAGCCCCCCAGGCACACACACAACTGAAACCATATCACTAATCTTATAAAACGAGTCTTTCCATAAGATGCGACATAATCAAATGTGAAATACAAGTCAATATTATTAGGAGATTGAAATATCCTGATACTGCTAAACAAATTCAAATTCTTAATTAGCATTATTTGAGTATGACTGTGACAAAAACTATGTATGACATATTCGTATGGCACCATTCATCTTGTTGAATTGAAATCACGCTTAGTTAACAATACGACCATAATAAAAATTGAAATCATATGAAATGCTAATAATATGTGCGGCTCAATATGCAGTATTTGATGGCATTATTTGATTATTGCCAAAGTGCAGCCCAACTATACAGAGGCTGCGGCATGTGACAGAAAAATAGCCCAATCTTGTTTACCCCCCCCCCCCCCCCCCCCTCCCTGCAAAGTGTAAACAATAAATGTATCACATATGTTACCACTTTGTTTTTGTGCACCAATGTTATGGACAAATTAAGTCAAAATTGGTTTCAAAATATTCTCAATGTTCAGATTTGTTCTTGGCAAGAAGTGAATATAATAATAAACGAAAGAATTGATTATCTGAAGTGCCAGAAACAGGTCACTGACTTTATAATATCTTCAGATTATTGCCATTGTTATTCCTCCGTCTGCTCGTAATATTGAAAGTTTATTATTCAAATAGTTTGCCTAATCAATATTCATATTTCTACAAGTAGGAATAATTCATCTTTTGTGATATTAGAACTGTCAACCAAGTAGGTAAATTATGTTTCTGGTTCGTATACACTCGGGCCTTGCTCCAAATAACCAACAGTAGTCAGGAGCAGTGTTGCCAATGGAGCAGTGTTGCCAATGCAGCAGTTTTTCTGCAGAATTGGGCTACTTTGACTCTTTGAACCATGTCTATACATAGACAAACGGGTGCCATTCTTTGCCAAAAGTTTAGATACTCATTTCTATGGGCTCAACCCTTACCCTACTGCATCTCACAAAATCATACAGCCAGAGACCATCTCTGCTGCTGCATTGCCTAGATTACGTCACCTACTGCAGGCATATGTGGACAGGACGTTGCTGCCCGTATATGCGCAGGTAGCTTAGCTCAGTCGGTATTGGACAGACTTTGGTGCCGATGGTCCCGCGATCGAATCCCGGGGGTGCTGGGTGATTATTCGGGTAAAAAAATATCCCCCCCCCCCCCCCGATACGCACAAAAACATAGCCTCAGGAGTTAGGGTTTTAAACAAGATTGAGCTATTTTTCTGTCACATGCAGCAGCCTCTGTATAGTTGGGCTGCACCTTGGCAAATGTCAGTTGGCATCACTGGTCAGAAGACTTATAAATCCAATCATTCACCCTATGCAGCTCCCATAGTTCATAACAAATACAAGAGGACCCAGGCAGGTATTAGATGTTCCAGACAGTTCTCCAAATGTCCCCTATTGCATTGCAATTTGCACCCAATGTCTATTGCGATAGAATTGTCAAAATTAGGTGCAAATTGCGATGCAAGTTTTCATAATTCATGTTAATGCCAAATACAATTTTTACCCCATAGATGCGTCACATATACACCCATCTTAAATAAATGTTAAATAAATATTAGCACTTGTAATACTAACTCAATCGTGATCCTGGTGCTGTGCCGCTACCATATTGGCGCATGTCACATCAGAGAAAATCATGTTCTAGAACTAGATTTATGACAAGAAGCTCAATTCTAGATGCAGGTCCTTCCGGTTTCCTCCTGCATCAATTCTAGATGCAGGAGGAAACCGAAGAACCTGGAGAAAAACCTGCAGGAACGATTTTGGATCGATAAACCAAACTCACATAAAGTCGTCGAGAACGGAAATTGAACTCGGGACTCATTGGTGAAAGGTAAGGGAAGATACACTGCGCTACACATTCCCCCCCCCCCCCCCTCCCCCCATCCGATTATAAATCTTGCCACCTGTTTCCCCGTCCCATTATATATCTTACCATAAGCACCCCAAATGACCACCAATCTGCAGCTGTAGTGTGTCCCCTTCTATTCACTACTTCAGGTGCCATGTACTCCACTGTACCACAGAATGAGTAGGTCTTGGTATCTTCTACTGATTCTTTGCTAAGGCCAAAATCTGTCAGTTTTATGTTGCCTGTTGAATCTAACAGGATGCTGAGAAGAAAACAATAAGTCAGGGTTAAGGATCACTAGATGTCAGTCATGACAGGACCGAACCAAGCAACCAACCAAACAAAGGTTTGCTTATTGTCTTTTAGGATAATAACCCAATGTCATATATGGGTCCTTTATTTAAAAGCAGATGACCGGATCAAATCCACTTTTGGTAGAGAAGAAAGCCATACTTTCTGATTATTTCTCCAAAATTTTAGGCTTTGTTTAGATGCTACAAGCGACAAACCTCCAAATGTTGTTAACCACCTATGAATTTATACCATTCTATGGGGAAATATTAAGTGCTTTTTTGCCTCTATCGTAAGAACCACTAGAGTGGAGTAACTGAAATCTTGGAACGATGGAATATGACTGAATTTATGACTCAATGTATTATGTGCTTTCATATTTAATAATAAACATTAAGTAACAAATGTTATCCAAAATCGGGTCACCCTCCTTTACCATATCCCAGGACAGCTCTAGGCTTTCAAGAGTTCTAATCATTCTTGATGGTAATTGCTGTATCACCAGAAATGTTGCTGGTAACTGAACCAGGTCACCCTCCTTAACCATATCCCAGGACGGCTCTAGGCTTTCAAGAATTCTAATCATTCTTGCATATCTCAGGACGGCTCTAGGCTTTCATGAGTTCCAATCATTCTTGCTGGTAACTAAAATTCTGATTACTATTTAAACTAACAAGGCTGAGGAGTTATCTGTAGGATTTGTTTTTGTTTTTCTGGCTATGGAAACCGGCATCTGAAGCAAATCAGGTCACAAATGAATACTGGGCCCCCGAAGTCAACTCTAAGAGTCATTGTGTCCAAGATCAGAGTTCATTCTACTTGAGAATGATATGAAGACTTACTTTTCTGGTTTGAGATCTCTGTAGATGATTCCTAAATGATGTAGATGATCTAACGCTAATGCCAACTCAGCAAGGTAGAACTTGACGTCATCTTCTGTAAACATTACCTGAATACAACAAACAAACAAAGAAAGAAACTAAGTTGAGCATAGAATTGCTAGATGTACATCACAAAGGGATTTTACCTTTTCCTATGGTTATTGTAAAATATAACAGTTTCATGCAATTTAAAAAATAAAAGACAATCTGTGCTACTTTTAATTACATTTTAAATTGATCAGCTATCTTGAACAATTTAACAAAATAACAATTACACCATGTTTTGTGAATAAGCAATTCATTGTCTCGTCCCTTGTTCGTATGTTAATAAGATAGTTTTGTTTCTCGTGGATTTCCTTGAATTTCAAATAAACTACAATCAATTATGCAATAATATAATATTTAAAATGTAACCATAATACACTCTAGAGAAATGTGGTTTGCAGAGAGAAAGAGAGCCGAGAGAATTTCAATAAGTTATTCATTGTTTCCACAACTACATGTACAAAGAATAGTATACAAATCTACCTGCTTCATAATAATATATGATCCAGCACAATTAAATAATTGATGCTTTCAGTTAGAATGCTGAAAAAGCTGAAATTTTTCGCGGTGGTTTTATTTTTGCGCTTTTCGAGCAAAATATTTTTACGCGAAATTATAACACACGAAAAATATTGTTTTCAACATTCATGCAATGCATCCAGAAGGTCGTCTCCCGCGAAAGTCTATGATATAAAAATGCGCGCAAATATTGGCTTTTACAGTATACAGGAAAATAGTTTTATGCTATCTAGGACATATATTTGGTGCAGTACTATCTTCTAACTGCATAACCACCCATTGCATTAAGAAAATACAATTAATGTACTAGTGCCGCGCGATTATGTACACAAAATCTAAACCGTGTCAACATGCGAAAAAAGGCATCACCATCGAGTGAAGTAGTCCGCATGGTCAAACAGTATGAGGAAGCAATTCAAATAGAGTTTGGTGACATATGGGACTGTCAGATGCCACGGCTTGTAGCTGTGTCAATATAGGTTTATGTGTGTCAATGCATGTGTAATCTACAAGTGGTTCAGAGTATTCAAACCTTAACAGGGAGGGGGACTCTCTGTTTCAGGGTAGGAATAGTAATATGTAGAGGCCTTTGTTACTTTTAGTGAATGAAATATATTTTATTTCTTATAATTTTGTGCTTGCTTCAATTAAAAGATTGCTTGTGACTCAATTTTGATAGGTAACACTACCGACTACATCAACCCATGTTTATTTCTTCAATTAAAAAAAAAAAATGGTATTCACAGAAAAATTCTCGGTTGCTTAATGCTTTTAACCTGTTTTAGTGATTAGTCCCCTTTTGACCATCCTGCACATCTGCTAAAAGAGAAACAATATTTCCTTTTAATTTGTCCAAATTTAACGAGAGTGATAAATCTGCATGCGTGAGCTTTGGTGTTTCCAGGATTCCAATATTCCCCCGCCTGCCTGCCCGTCATCAATATGTGACATTATCTTACACACATGTACACTGTGTTCAATAGCCTACAGGGATCCAACAACCACCTGCATGACAGTTTTGTATCCGTTTAAAACGTGTTACGGAATATAACCACGATAGCACGATGTAGGCAAACTCAAATCGATGGCATGGAAAGGAATAGATTCCTGTTGGGTTTTGATCGTTATTAAATGTTCACATTTAAGGAAATATTGCCCTGGGTTGGTTATTTTACATGCTCAAAATAGTCTGGTGACAACGATAGTTGACATGTACAACACTACCATCATTAAAAGATTTTCAATACAGTCAATTTTCTTCCATATCCAGCAATTTGTCAAATCTGTCAGTGTATGTTTCTTGCTAACCGGCAGTGAATGAACAATACTATAGGTAAATTAATAATTGAACGAACATCACGAACGCAGTACAAAGATGAATGTGCCCGAAATTATCACGCGAATGGTTGTGCGCGCTTCACGCAATGTACGCGATACGCTGCTTAGTTGTGTTTGTTCAATTATTAATTTACCTATAGTGAGGATGTTTGTACATATTTGCACCCGCAACAAATAGATAAATAAAATATTGTAACCAATTAACGATACTGTAAGACAGACACAATTTCTACAAGGATACCTTTTAGATTATAGACTTTCACCGAATTTTTAGAGAGTTACAACATGTGTTCTTGATAGGAATAGCACCAATAATATCTTCATTTTACATTGAAAGCCTTTTCCTCATCTTTGAACCATTTCGTTGGATATAATCTTAGGAAGACAATTTGTCAACAAAACTGTCAACTGTATGTGGACAGAATGAAAATGATTGATTGAATATTTAGGCACATGTTCAAAGGCTGATTTGATTGTAACGAATATGCAACTGATTATTGCTTCCGTGTGAAACAATATGATTTCAATAGAGTGCAATAAAAAGGGATGTTTGCAATCTAAACTCAAAGGTTAAACAAAGCGCCCAAAGCATCTTGCCTGACACTATTTCATCACACACAGTGACCATTTCATTCTATTAGATAACCGTAACCACTATAGTACAGGCAAGCAACAAACCTTACCCATTCAGCCGACCGACCGATTAGGCAAGCCTCGAGGTGGATATATCCTGAAATAGCTCTTTTTATTGACAAGCAAAAGACAGTTCACTTTACAAGGATGACATGACATTGATGGCAGGCTATATTAACCCTACCTCCCTAAAGCATGTTTTCTATCAGCGGAGAAAAACAGGTCAATTTTTTTTTTGATCACTGTTCGCCTGCACCAGGGATCGACACCTGGGCTTTCTGCGTGACAGGCGGACGCCTAACTGATTGCGCTTAACATTTGAGACCATTTGACAGCTCGCCTGATCGTGCCACGAGATAGAACTGTGAAGCATGCTATTTGCTGTGGCATTTTGTGGCCTCTGACTATCAGCAGAGTCAAATTTGGGGGAAAGATCACTGTTCGCCCGCACCGGGGATCGAACCCGGGCCGCCCGCGTGGCAGGCGGACGCTTAACTGATTGCGCTTAAAAAATTGAGATCATTTGACAGCACGCCGGATCGTACCATGAGAACGAACCATAAAGCATGCAGTAAAGCAGCTATTTGATGTGGCTTTTAGTAGCCTCTGATAAGGTTAGGGAACTGTGACCAGGATCATTTCTATCCACTCTACCCCATTTTGACATTTTAAGGCATTCAGTTTTTGTGTCATAATACATTATGTTGGGGAAAAAATTCTTGGTTGAATTCTATTTTAGTTGTACAATGGAGTAATATGATACATTGAACTTAAACCCACGCAGGGTTACACTTTTGTGTAAAGAATGATTGTGAGAATGATTCTTGCAGCATAATTTACGGAATCTTTAGATTCGCCTCCAATTGATAAATGAATAACATTTTGTGAGAATTTACTTGGATTCTCGCATAATTATTTGTTTGCACGACTGGATTCTCGTCAAAATTCTTGCCATGCAGTGATACTACTAAAGTTCAATCAGTTCCAAATAGGCGAGAAATATGCAGTTTGTATATCTCCGTGCGCAAAAAAGTAGTTCAAGCGTACGTACATGATTATGGCCCCATGCACGCGGTTTTGGCCCCACACACGAGTCACGCATGATGCACAGTGCGCTTGTTGCAGCTCACATTCGCTCGCGTCCTTCTGTATTCATTCACTAGCACTGTAATGAGGCTTCGCCAATTTGGAACTGATCAAACTATAACCAAGTGGGTTTGTTCCTAACTGTAATGAGATATTTAATACAATTCTTCCACTATTGAGTGAATTTCAGCAACCTGCAATACTGTAAAACCAGAAAATGTTCACAAGTTTAACACTTCACAAATCAGCAATACTGCCCTAATTCACGGCATGAACATTTTGCGAATGTTATCTTTGGAGTAACATAGTGTAACTTTGCAATGCACTGCTACAAGGTAGATTCGAAATATTTGCGGCATGGTATTTTCGCGAGTACGCGCTCCTCGTTTGAAATCTTGTGTGTTTCATGTTTCATAGTGAATCTCTTGTGTGTTTCATGTTTCATAGTGAATCTCTTGTGTGTTTCATGTTTCATAGTGAATCTCTTGTGTGATTCATGTTTCATAGTGAATCTCTTGTGTGATTCATGTTTCATAGTGAATCTCTTGTGTGATTCATGTTTCATAGTGAATCTCTTGTGTGTTTCATGTTTCATAGTGAATCTCTTGTGTGATTCATGTTTCATAGTGAATCTTTTCTGTAAGTACCTCCAGATATTATTTGTTTTCTTTAATTTATATTTTGATTATTGTTCTCTATGTTTGGGCTTTTATCTTATTCTTATGTCACTTTCATTGGCATTTTTAACCTGTGCCCATTTGTGTTTCTTATATTATGCATATTTTCTGAGTTGCAGTGAACCAATTGATTGGCCTTTCAGAGTACGCGCTCCTCGTGAAATCAGCGAAATTTAAATGCACCCGAACATATCTGGTTTTACAGTTAACCGCTTGTATGCCATTGATACACACGTGTTAGTGTCACATTTTAATCACGGTCATAAAGTTTCCATATTATCATCACCGATGTAATCTAACCTTTTCCGCTTTCATAATTTTCAAATCAAATTTGATTACTATAGATTTTGCAAATGAACTTTTTTTCTAATTGCTTATGTTAATTTGCTGGTGCCTTACAGGCTTCATGAACTTTTTACAAAGTAAAGTTCAGTGCTGGTTGACAGCATGATTGTACATAACTCGTCACCTGGTTGGTATATTGCAAGATATATTCAACGATTTTGAAACAATATTATTTCCCTTAAATTTCCATTAAAAACATAGGCTATCCTAAAGAATTGGCAATGTGCCATCATATTTTATCCAAAGGTTGTTATTCATGTAGGGGAAAATACTTAAATTTAGCAAAATTCTAAAAATAGGCCTTTAATGAAAATTCCAAGAAATTTGCCAAATTCAGCAATTTGTTTAAAGATAGACTTTACTATCTAGTCAGTTCCAAATTGGCGAAACTTGTTAACAGCAGCGAATGAATTCAGAAGAGTGTCGCGTGCAAAACGCTGGCATGGCGCAATATGGCACGCAATATCGCAGTGTCATTGTATGCGTGACACTTGCGTATGCCAAAATTGCGCTGATACGCTTGGATTACTTTTGCACGCGGATAGATAAAACCTGAATCTTTCTTGCCAATTTGGAACTGATTGAACTATAATGTACTGCAAGCCTGCATCAAGTATTTTACCGAATGGGCTATCTGCTGAAAATTGTCTAGAAATGTTGAAAGGCTGCTGGTATTGCAAAATAATTACTAAGGCCCGCAGTCACCGACCCTAAAAAATCAGGGTCGCTATTTTTTTTTTTTTTGGGGGGGGGGGGAGGGTTTTGTTGTTAAAATGAATACGTTTGCTTAAATAAATAGTTTTTAAAGTTCTATTGTCACACTAGAAATTTTAGTAAAATTGACATCTTACCAATTTTTGTCTTAACATAAACCATGACTCAGTTATATTTTTCAGCCAAAAAAGAGAGTAAAATCGACAGACCTGACCTCAAGATTTTAGCACTTGAGGGCAACATAACAATTTATTTGTTTGCCTAAAGTCCGGATAGAATTTGATTAACAAAGTCATTTATATAGGTGCATACATGATGAGTTCGTATGATGTATAGACTATTTTTTGATCAGGAGTTCTTTCAACCCTTGGATGAATTCCATGGAGTATTTACCGGATGTGTGCAATGAGTCTCTTTTTAATAAGTATAGAGTCCAACCTTCTTTCCAACTGTTGTCCGGCAGAATAATCGCCAAAGAAAATACGTTTTTTACAGCCTTATCACCTTATTTTACAATTGTGTGTTTCATGTTTCATAGTGAATCTCTTGTGTGTTTCATGTTTCATAGTGAATCTCTTGTGTGTTTCATGTTTCATAGTGAATCTCTTGTGTGTTTCATGTTTCATAGTGAATCTCTTGTGTGTTTCATGTTTCATAGTGAATCTCTTGTGTGTTTCATGTTTCATAGTGAATCTCTTGTGTGTTTCATGTTTCATAGTGAATCTCTTGTGTGTTTCATGTTTCATAGTGAATCTCTTGTGTGTTTCATGTTTCATAGTGAATCTCTTGTGTGTTTCATGTTTCATAGTGAATCTCTTGTGTGTTTCATGTTTCATAGTGAATCTCTTGTGTTTCATGTTTCATAGTGAATCTCTTGTGTTTCATGTTTCATAGTGAATCTCTTGTGTGTTTCATGTTTCATAGTGAATCTCTTGTGTGTTTCATGTTTCATAGTGAATCTCTTGTGTTTCATGTTTCATAGTGAATCTCTTGTGTGTTTCATGTTTCATAGTGAATCTCTTGTGTTTCATGTTTCATAGTGAATCTCTTGTGTGTTTCATGTTTCATAGTGAATCTCTTGTGTGTTTCATGTTTCATAGTGAATCTCTTGTGTGTTTCATGTTTCATAGTGAATCTCTTGTGTGTTTCATGTTTCATAGTGAATCTCTTGTGTGTTTCATGTTTCATAGTGAATCTCTTGTGTGTTTCATGTTTCATAGTGAATCTCTTGTGTGTTTCATGTTTCATAGTGAATCTCTTGTGTGTTTCATGTTTCATAGTGAATCTCTTGTGTGATTCATGTTTCATAGTGAATCTCTTGTGTGATTCATGTTTCATAGTGAATCTCTTGTGTGATTCATGTTTCATAGTGAATCTCTTGTGTGATTCATGTTTCATAGTGAATCTCTTGTGTGATTCATGTTTCATAGTGAATCTCTTGTGTGTTTCATGTTTCATAGTGAATCTCTTGTGTGATTCATGTTTCATAGTGAATCTTTTCTGTAAGTACCTCCAGATATTATTTGTTTTCTTTAATTTATATTTTGATTATTGTTCTCTATGTTTGGGCTTTTATCTTATTCTTATGTCACTTTCATTGGCATTTTTAACCTGTGCCCATTTGTGTTTCTTATATTATGCATATTTTCTGAGTTGCAGTGAACCAATTGATTGGCCTTTCAGAGCTCTCTTTCGAGAGTTACCAGTTTGATTTTAATCAGACATTAACCTTGTTAATGTCTGTTGGGCTATTGTTCATATTTTGCGCTTTATATACAAAAATGAAAGAAAAAATGTACATGTATGGCGTTTTTTTCTGGAGCACTGAACTTTTTTAAACTCTGGCATTACAATCCTGAAACAGATCAACAGATCAAATATAGACAGCAGGGGAATATACCTGGGAAAGTCCCCAACTTCTCTTCAATCAATACACTTTTGATGACATCTTACAGATCTACTTCTTTATTAATCTGAATAAACAGTACAGCTATAAACTGAAAAGGTGGGTGTTTTTTGCGCAGATATTTTCATTTTATGAAGCAATAGCAGTATCAATGCCCTGTACATTTTGTATTGGCAATTTTGTACCACTTACAAGTTATTTTCAATTTTTTGGTTGAAATTTGATCAGCAAAATTTGCTATTTTCCAAAATTAACTTGACCTCCCCCTCCCCATAATTGTCAATTGGTTTAGGGGAAAAATAATGTTTAAGTACACCAACATTTCTTATAATATTTAAAATTGCTGTTTTATGCAACAACCACTCTAATCTGACAGACACTTCAAATGGTAATATTGATATTCAAGTTAAGTACAGGTAGCTTTAAGTTTCTATTTGTGTATTGGGTGCTTTCATCACAGATTTACACAAGATGTCACAACATTACATGGAATTCCTTATTGGATCGGCAATTTTGAAAAAAAGAGGAAAAAAAGTGCCTGCATCCTCCATTTTCAAAAAGTTTGGACAAGAAACTAGGTGTTTTTTTTACTTGGCCTTACTTAAGCCGTAAAGATGGCTGTTGTGACGTCAGCCCGATGAGCTCTATTAAAAGATAATAAAAATGCAATTGACGTAGTCAAGAGTCTTTTTGCTGTTGTGCCGGCCAGACAAACTGCACATAAATGACAAATTCACTTTGCTATATATTGACTAATATGAATATAGTCACCTTTTTCAAACAATATTTATAGTGTTTGCATTAAAAATAATAATATTTGCATTAAAAATAATAAGTATATTCAGGTGAACATAGGTAAAAAAAAGGTTTAATTGGTGTTTTCACTTGTCACCTTTTACCCTTTTCTTAAAGTTTCACTCTTGAAAATGTATCTTTATAAGGTTGGAAAGTACATTGTTTTCCTGCTTAAAACACTGCACATTTTAGGTATGCTTTCGTGGTTAATAGACGTTATTCATAATTGGTGATTTCAGGTTAAAGAGGGAGACATTCTCGATGTGACGTCACTAATCGTAACGAAAGCGAGGCCCATCGTGGTGAATTACGTCACTGCCAAGTATGGGTCTATAGTCACTAAACCATTTCATAATTCTTAACTATCCCACTGCCGAGAATTTCTGAATATACACCTGTAATGGATAGCAGAAATGTGCTATCTTCAGTAGATAGCAATCAGATTTAAAAACAACCCGGTACAGTGCCTATCAAATTTGGAATTTAATATCTGCTGCGCTCCACTCACATACCACACATTGTTAGTTTGTACGCGCTCATAGCAATTAGAATGTTGTGATCAAGATTTTGCCAACATAGTCAGCTGAGACACAGCGTGTAAAAAGTACAAATGCAGCAAATACCATAAAACTTGAGTTTTTATACCAAGTGAAATGGCTAAATTTACAATATAATTTGTCCAGAGTAGCAAGTAGCCCAAGCGTATGTCAACTACCCTTGCTTTGTAGCAGGGGCGTAACAGAGGTTGGTTGTCAGGGGGGGCACAGCCAAAAGAATTCCTGGTTAGAGTAATTCCGTCCCGGAATTTTTCTTAAAAGGTTGCCCCAATTTTTTTCCCAGTCAGTCACCTCGTGAATTTCACGTAAGTGGGGGGGGGGGGGGGGGGGGGGGGGGTGGTAGGGTCAAAAAAATTCGCACGGTCATAAAATTTCGCGCGGTCACACAATTTCGCACGGTCACAAAATTTCGCAGGATCACAAAATTTCGCAGTACAAAAAAAAAAAAAAGTCAACAATTTGTTGACTGTTGTGCTTTTTGTACTGCGAAATTTTCTTTCTTTCTTTCTTTCCCTTTCTTCTTTTCTTTCTTTCCCCTTTTTTCTCCTTTTCCTTTTTCTTTTTCCTCCCTTTTTCCTTTCTCTCTCTCTTTTCTTTCCCTTTCCCCTTCTTTTCCCTTCCCCCTATTTTTCCTGGTGGGTAGGTTTGAATTTCCTGCTGAGCACCTTCAGGGGGGGGCACTGTGCCCCCCCCCCCCCCCCCCTGCCCCCCCGGCTGTTACGCCACTGCTTTGTAGTGAAATTGTATCTAGTGTATGGCTGAGAAAATGTTTGTCTATCAAATTTGTTATGGAACTTGGAAAATGTAGATTATGTGTTAAATGACAGCCAGCTGATCAGATTACAATTTACCAATCAGGGTCCATTGAAATACTATTCACCACCATCCATGAGAATGCAATCTGTTAATGATAGGTTTCAATTGACATATGTGACGCGATCAAGAGGAATGAGTCGGATGTCGACCCTGGTCGAAAATGAGTTTTTAATAGTTTTAAAGAAGACACCTAGAGCTTTCAGAAACTGAAAACCCCATGTCGATACGACGTTTTGTTTCAAAGTTATGTCAAATTGTATACATGAATTTCCATCAAAACTTATGTAAGCCGCCATTTTGAATTGGCCATATCTCAATTTGGGATTCCCCGACATCCGACTCATTCCTCTTGATCGCGTCACATATCATGTAATTATTATACATTATACATGTACGAATAAATGTATGCATGGTATTGACAACATGGTGACTGATAGGTTACGCATTTCTGTTTTTAGTCATTTTTGTAGTAGGTTAAATGTTCACACTTTTTACATAGTGCCATTGACAATATTAGTTTAAAAATATAATGTTGACTTTATTGGAAGACAATTTCTTTTATATTTTTTTATTCATTTTTATTACATTTTATTTATTCATTTCACATAATTAAAATTGAAAAATATATACATATATCACAATAGAAATCCAAACATTCCATTTGCCTTTCATGTAACGTCCTATAATTTATTATAGGTTGTGTGTTTTATTGTGGTTTTACCAGACGAGACCATCTTTATCTAGATCACTATTTCATCCCTGGTTATGTATAACACTCACATGCGCAGCAGCATGCATCACAACTACGATCACGAGACTGATTTATTATTTATATAGCGCCAATCCGGTTGGCTGTTTAATTACTTGGAAACAGCAGCCAATTTGTATTATCAGCGTGTTTGTGATATAGAGCTACGTATCATCATGCGATATATGGGTGGGTAATGAGTCTTGTACTGTGTCATGCCAACAGCCTCCAAATTATGTACCCTCATTATTAGTATGAAATGTCAGTGTCAGAGAGAGTTCATTATATGCTGCTGGTACTATTGCTAAATGGCATCGGATAAGGAGAAAGGGTCAGACATGTAATCTGCACATTAAAGGCATATTATGCGATCTTTTCCATGAGACGCCCTCTATCCTTGTTTATATTTTGAAAGCAGATTTTCTTACAGATTTACATTTCTGATCATAAATCATAAATATATTCTGAGTAACAGAGTGATATGATTCCAAATTACTTCAAAATCATGGTTTAAAATAGATTGTCCTGCCACAGGACTGTTTATTTTCATTCTATATAAATTCACTCTAAAACCAAGATTTTGAAGTAATGAGGAATCGCATCACCCTGTGACTCGAAATGTGTTCAGAAATGTAAACCTGCAAGAAAATCTGCTTTCAAAAAAAAAAAATCAAGGATAGAGGGCGCCCCATGGAAAAAAATGTTTAAAGGAAAAAAGGCAACAATTGAATGCAATGTAAATTCATGACAAGATGGTACATTTCTAGACGCAAGAAGTGGCTATAGTATAACACAAGTGTTCAAGGGATATCGAAAGAATAACAATGCCTACACAAACCAAATAATGAAATAAATGGTATTCTTAATTTAAATGCATATATTCCAATCACTTTGGATTTTTTTTTCACATCAACATATTTTTATATTAAAAGAAAACCAAAATTTTTCTCATTATTTCTGTAACATTTTTTGGAGCAAGATATGTTTCATTTAGACGTTCATAGGCCAAAAAAAGAAGTGAATTAACGACAAAGGTGGTTAATCACCCGGCTAGTTTGTGTACTACTCATTCAGCAAATTTCATGTCACCTTGTGCTTCTTAAATAAGAACCATTGGAGTTAACTCAAACTTCAGAATATGACCCTTCATGTTGAAGAAAAAACATCAAGTTGACAATCAAGCCAGAAATTGGAACACCTACCTTTAAATAATAATAAGAAAAATCATTGAATTTGTATGATTTTGCATCCAGACTAGAATTTATTTCACATTAAGCAGTTGTTCCAATGGAATCCTTGGATGCTGGTGCCAACATATTTTATCTCAAGTCCCATCATTTGTGCCTGTAATTTTTCATTAAATTTTGCCCAGAATCCAAATGTCAAACCTTGTGATATTTGCCTTCTATAATTTACAAACACTCAATGTTGATGTTTGCACAATGTTACAAGCCCTTCATGGATTGATCACCACTCATGCTAACACATATCTAAATGTAATCCTTCCTAAAATGTAACAATACACATTTCAACAAGTGAAATTGAAATGTGCAAATCATGAATAATTTCAGTTCCGGTGATTTGGTAAGAAAGCTGCACATAAAAGGATATTTAATGGCCTGCCAGACGTTGCATGCTTGGCAATCGTGCCATAGAGTCATGTTTATTGTGAAGGGGATGACTGCTATCGTTTAACAAGTTCTTGGAATGACAAATACTTTGAGAGAGTTTACCGACGAGCATTTCCGGCTTGAATAAACCATAATAGCTCGGTTGTCAAAGATATACTAATTATAATTAAATAAACCTGGGCAAAATTGTTCAGTAATTGATTTCGTTGAAGATTATTAAAAAACACTACATAATCAATACAGGATGTTGACTTTCAGTGTGCCATATGGCCTCCTCTTGGGTGTACTTGGTGCATATCTCCAAATGTCACATTTATGGTTTAACCCTTATATTGAACATGATATCACTCGCTATTCAAATGCTTTCAATATTGCAAATGCCCACATCAAGCCTACAAGGTAAAATCGTATCTTGATAGGCAAAAGATCATTTAGGTCACTTCCTTTGCAGAGTTGTTGGTGTTGCGCTACGAGCCTAGGGTGCGATTCTTTGTACTGGGAAGCCAACATGTTTAAATGTGTTAGCTTTAAGAAGCATGCAAAAACACATTAACATTTTAGCACCAGAACAAGGTGGAATACATTTTGGGTTCTCAAAATTTGATGTCAATATTTTGATGCACAGTTCCAGCGCTATAAATAACCTACAAAAAGGGCAAACAAATTAAACCTTTGTCTCAGCACCATTTGGCTAAAAAGCTATGTGCTGTGCTTTTTTTCTTTACAAAAAATGAGCGATGTTCTATGCGATTTTTTTTGATTTTTTACATAAGAATGTTAGCTATGTCCTAAAATTGGGTGATATTTTTCAAATTCCCGTGTGAACTTTACGAACGACGTGGCCTTTCAACATACAGTATATGAACCTACGAACAGCTGTGTAAAATACTATCATTTTTGGTGATAAATTTTGTGATACTTCGCTGATTCCAATTTTAACAAAGGTTGCCGAGTATCGCCGAAACAAACTGGTTAAAAAAATATATAAAAAAATGCAGCTGCGCTAAATCTCATTTGAAAAGCAAGCAGCCCAACTCGCTGAGACCAAGTTTTAATTTTGTTTGGCCTTAATGATTGATCCTTTGTCTTACCTCTTTTGATAGTCTTGTGAAGAGATCTCCTCCCCGTAGGAAATCCAAAATGAGGTAGAGTTTTCCCTCTGTCTGGAATGCTGAGATATCAAGAAGAGATACAGGGGTGTCAAATAAGATTCATCAATTTAAAGTGATCAATCATCTAAATAACAAAATTGAAAATACTAATAAACGTTTATTATTATTATATTGAATGGCTGTAAAGTGTGACACAAGAAAAACATGGCACAAGTTGAAGACGAATGTTTTATATTGAGTGTAATAAATTCTCGCTTCACACACAAATAAGCCATTCATCATTTTCATTTATACCACAGATAGCTTTGCTCAACTAATCATGACTATCAATAAGGACGAAAAAAAGAGAAAAACATCTTTCTGACTTCCATAAAACATACATTAAAATGTACACATAATTTTATGTGAACTCCATAGTTAAAATCAATTGATCATGAAATTTATATAATTTACATCCAAAAATATCTTTGATGATATAGTGCAGTTGACATTAAACGGATGCATTACAAAAGCACTGTAAGCACACTTACAAGTAAGGTTTATTACAACGCCACAGGATTCAGTTAATTCAATTTGAAAGGAAATTGATTTATCAGTATTGCAAATAAAAATTACCAATGTATTTGCTCATCTTATACAGGCTGTATCAAAAAGATTTGTACCGTGGTCTGATCAGTTTTTCAGAATTTTTTTTTATATGTTACGAACCATTTAGACCATTTTGCTTCTATATGCAAAATTATTGAAGTTTCATCTTTTCTGAGAATTTTGATTTACGACAATCGAACATTTGTTTCAGAATTTACAAGCTTTTAAAGAAATATTGGTGTTTTTATCATTTTCATCGAAACGTTAGATCTGAAGCGCACAATTCAAAGTTCCTCCTGACTGCACTCATATATTCACTACTTATAAAGAGTTTGTGCAGTGAACCTATTAAATTTGCGTTGCTGCGAGTAAAACCATGATTACGTCGATCTTCATTTGAATGACAATAGCGGTCAGAAACAACAGCCAATTATCTTCAGATTATCAGATCAATAAGTTGACATAATTCCCTATTTATTAAAATCAAAAATATTGTATTTATCAGAGATTTTATATGTTTAATGCTTTTTTGAAAATGGAACATATCAGAGTACAAATCATTTTGATACAGCCTGTATTCAGGCTAAAAATGCCTATTAATATTTAAAGATACCTTTATTTGTTGAAAGTGTTTGCGCTGAAACCCCTATGAGATTCATAGATTTGATTTCACAAAATGGTTGGTTTTCTTTATCAAAATAAATTCATTGAGTCTCCTACTAGATTTTATCATAGAGTCCCATAATACATACTTGATAGTACACATGCAGGGGCTAGAATTTTGTTTCACCTTGCCAGAATCCAAACAGATTTTCGCAACCACCTTTTACGAGAATCCAAGATTCTCTGCAATTGAGTTTGTGTGTGATTTTTGAAATTTGGGAGAATCCAATTAGACTCTCGCAAACCTGTCCACGAGAATCAATTGAGAATCAGATTATCAGATTCTTGCCGAAATTCTAGCCCTGCACATGGCTCAAATTAATCGAAGGCATCAAAGGCAATTGCCTTTTGATGCCACACCTAGTTGCCTTGATGCTCTCAATTTCTGGCTATTTTCACTTCATTCAAAAGTACATAATTGCTTTGGAGAAAGTTGGTGCCTCTTTCAAAATGCTTTAAATTGCATGCCCTCCCCACTTATTAATTTTTTTAGACCTGCATGTACATACATGTATGCTACACATTGACAGAATGTATAACATGTTTCTTGGAATAATCAATGCTACTGCTATTGATGATTTAACTTGAAGGTGTATTTCCGATCACTTTTTGGGGGCTATGATTTTTTTTCTTCACATCATGATATTTTGATATCAGAAGAATTCCCATATTTTTCTCATTATGTAAGTAAAATCTTAGGGGCCAGAAATGTTCCATTTGGAAATTATAGGCTAAAAAGTGGTGAATTACTGCCAAAGGTGGTTAACCACCAACCAGTTTGTGTACTACTCAATGGACAAATATTTTGTGACCTTGTGGTTCTAAAAATAGAACCGTTAGAGTTATGCAACTCAAACTTTGGAAAGCGACAATTTTAAGGATGACTTCTCATGTAAAATAGAAAACATCAAGATGAAAATCGGGCCAGCAATCGGAACATCTGCATTTAACTCCAAATATTTGATGTGTTTTGCAGATCGTATTTAAAATGTGCATGGATCCGCACGTAGCATTTACCTCATATGATTATCATGTAAATATTTATATACATGTATAATCTGCCTTTATTATTTATACATTTGATAATATTGTGTAATATAAATAAATTAAATAAATACAAATAAATATCATGCTATCATCACCCATAAGCTAAATGAGTTCCATGCTCAATTCAATGAACATGTGTACTTCCCACCATGTGTCCTTTGGTAACTGGAATGATGTTATCATGTTTACCAGGAAACGATACCTAACCAAAGTCCATGACCAGTGTACAATTTGTTTTTCACTACATGTATGAGGTTGATAGAAATCTCTGCATGCTTCCTGTTATCAAATCAACTCGCTGAATTTCAAATCTAAGTCATTTGCACGTACAATCCATAAACACACACAATTTCTATGAATGACGTTGTTAAGCTTTCTTGTAATAGACAATTCAAATGAACTCATTGAATTTAAATTCTAGTTCATTGAACATAATCCATAAACACGCAAGTTTATAAGAATGATATGTGATGCCTTTATTGTTCAGAGCTTTTCAAATAAACTCATTGAATTTCAAATCCAAGTCATTTGCACACAAAATAGAAAACACAAGTTTCTAGGAACAATGTTGTTATGCTTTCTTATACTAAACATTTCAAATGAACTCACTGAATTTCAAATTCCAAGTCATTGGCACACAAACCATAACCACAAGTTTCAAGGAATAATGTTGTTTACACTTTCTTATTCAAAAAACAAATGTCACTTCAAATTGCATTTTTGTGTTTGATAACCTGTGATGTCATAAAATGGAGGTAATAGCATACTACCTCCAAGGCTCAAGATAAGCAGGTGCTGGGCGATTTTTACCCCTCGGTCCTTCTGCCAAAGCGCCCGGTAATGCTGAAAAATAAACAACCGAGCGCTGATATTTTGTCCAAACTAGCGCCCGGAAGCTTGCCCAAAACATCGAATTACACTTAAGCTTACTTGATTTAATGAAAGGTGAGCTCCCGGTAGACTAAAAGTAGCTCCCGGTTCTCAATAAATCCCCCTGATCCAGGCGCTACTTTTGAAAAAAGTAGCTCCCGGTAAAAAAAAACCCTGTTATCTTGAGCCTTGACTACCTCACAGTTTGAAGCTCATTCCATAGCACACAAGGTCACTAAACAGTCATTCAAATCGCATACCACCATTGTACAAGGATACATTGGTTTCTGGGAATGATGTTTTAATTTCCACAACATTTGGTGAACTAGATCTAAATCGGCTCTGCACTTACCATAGTGTAGTCTAACAACAAATGGATGGTTCACTTCTACGAGAATGTTACGTTCCATTTTGGTCCTCATTCGATCACGCACTATAGGATATAAAAGAGTCATAAAGAGTTAAACGTTGTATAAGTTAACCAACGATAACACCAACAATCAATGCAGTAAACTTTCACTGGTATAATTATCATTAACCTGGGGCATGGGGGAAGGAAAGGAAACGGGAGGAATGCGGGAGAGAAAATGGCAAGGGGAAAATGACAAAGGGAACCGAGGTAAAAACATATCTAGACATCTGAAGTCTCCTGACTTGGGTATGCATGAAGTATGTATAAGAAGGTGTTAAGAAACATGATGCTGTCATCCATTCAACTTTCAATGACAGGGAGAGAGAGAGAGAGAGGATAAGTATTAGAGGCAAAAGGGGCATTTATTTTATGTTTTAGTGTTCATGCTATCATGAAGATGAATTAACATGTAGGATGGAGCATTTGGGTGAACAGGGAGATAGGGCAATGCACACATTTCTATTATCTGTCTTTGTGCAGTCACTTCAGAGCATATTCCAGTGATCCCTATAGCAGCCCTTTTATGGCAAAAGGATGTATCTTAGATGTACTTTTCTAATGATTTACTTCCTTTTAACATGGATTGTGTTAACTTGGTTCAATAATCCTCACTTAGGAAAAGGTTGCAACTTGTAAAGACAATAAAAGTAATATACTGCCTTTTACCACTACATGATTTATGGAGAAAAAAACTAACTTTGATCATGTTAAAAGGAAGTATACTGTTAGAAAACTACATATAAGATACATTCTTTTGCCATAAAAGGGCTGATGTATTGGCAAGTGTACCCACAGAATAGCTGGATCCATCACTGGAATACGCACTGATGTTAACTCGACACTTGTAATATACAGATTGTAAGTAATCAAACGGTCATTTGTCAGTTTGTGTTCAATTTCTGAAGTTGATTTATTTTCAGAAAGTAGGAGGGTAGGCCTATTGTGAAAAGAGGAGGAAAGGGCAGGGCAGAAGCTTGTCAAAGGTTGTGAAAATCCATAGGTTCTTGCAAAGAATTTGGTGAGAATCCGGTGAGAATCCGGTGGTTCTCCTCTAACTCAAATACATTGTAGTGACATTTTACACAGTTCATCTTGTGAAAATCAACCTGGATTTTCACAGCTGAACTTGTGAGAATTTGTTTTTTGTAAGAATGGATTCTCTTGTCACATAACTGACCCTTGAGAGTAGGACAAGAGGCAGAAACAAATCTTAATTGTCAGTGACAACTTACCTTTTAATGTGGCCTTTTTCAGTACTTTCATTGCATACAATGTGCCTTTATCTTTCCCAGAAATCTTTCGTACAAGGAAGACCTACAGATAAGAGACGCAAGAAAAATATTTCCTTTTTATAAAAAAAATATATACATTTATACTTGTGTTATATCCATACCCAGATAATATGACAATGTACACAATAAAATCATTTTAAGAGGAAACGTTTTAGCACAAGGGTATAGACAATTTGATTCCAATATTTGCCTAGCCGATACAGCAAATGCTGTCAAATTATTACTCTATAAAATGCATTATTGCTTGATATGGCAAGGATAAAGTGCCACAAATTGTTTTCATTCAAAATCACTTGTTATCTGTACTTAAAACTGAGTTTTGAAATAAAATATGCATGTCTGTTTCAGATCCTCTGGAAAACCTTTCAAATATTTAAGCATAAAACTCAAGTTCTCATCTCATGAAATTTAAATTGAAGCCATATCTGATGGTGCATATCTTGTGCTGACAACGTGTCCCAAGACACAAAAATGTGTTAATTTTATAAATCATTCTTATAAGTTTGCCATTTGCTATTCAATGGCACAACTTATGAAGAGCAAAGACACCGATCATATAATGCAGTCTCTACAATGAAGAACATTATTTGCCATCTTTGAAAAAACAACTTATTTGTTTGAGTTGGGAGATTCGCCAGTGTTTGTTAATATTTGTTACGAATATAAACTGCTTCATATTAATACATGTTGTCTTTACATTGACACGACAATGATCTTGTGGTCGAAACAATGCAAATTCAAAAACCTGTAGGTGTAAAGAGTTTTATATAGAATGAGATCCTGTATCCCACCCACCAATGAAGCATTCCCACCCATTCAAACCGAAAAACACACATCAATATTTACACCTACACAAATGTTGTGTGCAAAGACAGTCAATGTAGCATGATTGTAGTGTCAGGACCATAGGGACAGAACATCGCCCACCATAGCATCCAATCTGATACATAATACATACAACCCACCAAACATATTGTTGCGAACGGATTAAACACAAGACTCTTTGCTTAAAGCTCTTATAATTCCCACTTCACAGCGTAATTTCATCTCGTCTCGTTGCAAGTGCCGATTATAATGTCTGCTTCTGTCTGCTTGTTATAACATTTGAACTCGCGGATTTAACAAGATTGATAACAAGGTGCATAAAAGATGTATTAGAATAGGGAAAAAAGGAAGAAAAAAACAGTTTGTTCTCAATGTTTGATCAAACCAATAAACGTTGATAAAAACTAATAAAAACTGAAACAACCTAATATTTCTAGGGTTTTAAGCTGGTCCATCTTCAATATAAATATGGTATTTACAAATAAAAAACAAATTAAAAAATCTGTTTTTTATTTAGTGTAAACTTTATTGATGGGTTATGTTGTTTATTCATAATATTGGCAACAACATTCTATTTGATCCAACAGATACGGTAATAACCCACCCCTGCTAAATCCAACAAAATCCAACGTTATCCGCTGAAAAACCTGAATTTGTTTCTTAATTTGAACACCATTCCCCAGTCTCATCAAGCAAGGGTATGATAGGCTTTATTTAATTTTGGGAGCGCGCCCCCGTAGTGCGATGCATGATCACCTGGGCTCCAGCCGCAGCGGTCTGGGTTCGATTCCCTTTCAAGCGGCATACACCATTTTTTTCTGTCCGTAATTGTCCATTGTTTTCCCTGTTAGCTTTATCACAACAACAAAAATCAGCGAGGGGTTAGGGTTATAGAATTGAAGACTGTTGTGGTCATTGAAAGCTGAAAGTTAACCGACATGCAGAAATGGTCTATGCACAGCACAACTTGAATTATTTTATGGCTTAACCCCCTGGGGTCTTCCTGTGTATCTTACAGTGGTTCTGATTGGTTTATTACAAGATGCACTCCTATGAATAGCCAATTCAAATGCAGCTTGTAAAATGTTTCACTCCCATCTTTATCAGGGATACAATTATTCTAACAATGTCTCTCATTGGTGCAATAAATGATGTATCCATCTTTTTAACAAATCGGCCGGTAGTTCTCAGGGGGTTATAGAGCTGGCAAAGTGTTTGCCGTGGAGATGATAGACATAATGTGGGAAAGGACTATTTGAAATATGTTTACCTGGAGCTGGTAGTGAGCATTGGGCTCCCAGACTTTCCCTGTTTTGAATTGATCAGCATTGACTACAGGGATACACATACAGAATTTATGAGCTAACATCGCCCGCTATAATATTAATAAGCATAATGCCATCTGAGCCATTGGGAGTGTTTCAATAAAAGATCATTGCATTAGGCCTCGCCAGCTTGATTTTTAGTTTCCCGTAAGTGCAACCCGCCCGCGCTTCATTTTCATGCCCGTGTTTGAATTCATTATTGAAATTTTGGGGAAAAAATACAGTTTTTGCAATGAAAACGTCCAAATTCATGCCTTTTGTGTGATGAAATTGTGAAATGTTTATTCATTTTAACCAGAATAGTCTTTCTGTATAAAACTTACATATCTAAATTGTCCCATTTCATTCTATGATGGTGTGCAGCGGTGTATAACAATATGTCTGACATCCACATTTTGTATAATAATGAAAGTCGTAAAAATAATGAATAATGAATAATGAAATGGTTGCGTCCCCTGTTTTGAAAAAAAATGTTACGGGAAACTAAAGATCAAGTTGGCGAGGCCTTATCACTTGCATCGCTATAAACCAGTGGAATAGAATTAAACCTTGTGATACGTCTGTTGAAAGATTAGTTAATCACAAGCATTTTATGCTTGGATAGCTTCCGCATTTCTATGAACTCAGTAATAGCATGGACCTATTAAGAACATCTCACAAGATCTTTAGAATGATGAATAAAGTTAATTACAATTATCCTAAATGGAAAAAAAAACTAAAACCCAGATTTTTGCAATAAAACGGGTAGGGGGGGGGGGGAAGCAGTCTGTTCTATAGGCATGACTGACCCATATTTTTAATTTGAGCATTTTTTAAAATTATTTTCGGTACATTTTTTTATGTTTGAAATTTCCGAAGATTTAAAAAAGAAAAAAGATTATTAAGAATAGGTGAAGCCGACAGAACCTACCTGTCTGATAATCTGTAGAACCAGGTTTTGCACTTTTGTCACCTAATTACAAAATTGTAAACTTGAAAGTGAAATATCTAGCTGACTTATATTCTAATTCTTCATGATGATACAGCGCAAGTACAACACATATCAAAACATGGATCTCATTAATAGCCGACATAGCTTCAAGGCCCAGACTTGTTATAAATAACATAACCCAGGGAGACACTATCACATATCTGATGTACAAGGCACAAGAAATTCAAACTATGAAAAAGCTCTTTCAATTGGTGTCCATAATGAGAATTTAAATGAACTTAAAGGGAACATCAAAAATGTTTTTCAAAGGTGAAGGTATGTGATTCCATACCTCAATTTCTTTTCTCCATCAAAAATTAGATTTTTTTATCAGAAGAAAGCCAAAATTTCTTTTAAATCACCCAAATCTTAGGTCTTAGAAATCTATTTTTCTAGGCTGTTCAAGCTAATAAAATAGTTTTAAAAGTTTAATCCCAAATAGTATTTACCACACCTACACTACAGCCTTATAAATACAGGGTGACCCAGGAGGTGTTCGTGTGTACACTTCTATGGGCAAATTTTAGAACCAACTAGAGTGATATAATCACTCAAGTGGTTCTAAAATCCAAATGCTGGAACGAATCAATCTTAGGTGCCAATTGATTTAGAATTTTTAGCAAAACATTAAATGAAAATGGATCAAACGCCTATAAAATAACAAATTTAACAACATTCTGTACAAAATGTTTCATAAGATCCACTTGCCTGTAAAGCAGGATGTTCGATGATTTGAAGACCGTTTCAAAATTCAAAAAGTTTCAAATATTGTTCTCGTAAAAGCTTCTCACGTCAAAAGCATATAGGACCAAATAATAAAGGTCTACAGACACAAAATTTGACCAACATGTATCTAATACATCCCGGAGTTAACCTTTTGTCTTTAATATCCTTCCTAAATCCTACATGAAGATTTCATTTCTATCATAAACTGGCTTATTTGGTGTACATGTAGATTGTAGATCAACTTTGATGTTGACAATTAGCCTTATCACCAATCAGAAAAAAATCCATTGATTATCCTTTTCTGATGCATTGTGGGATCCAGAATGGGGCAGATTTTGCACTTTTGCGATCCCACAATGCAACAGAAAAGGATAATCAATGGCTTTTTCGATTCACGATAAACCTTATTGCGATATCTGATTAAATATTTTGTTTTAAGGAAATATTATTTTTTCTGTGGTAATGCCATGCTAAATCTATTTCTAGAGTTGTTCAGCCACAAGGGGTTAAACAGATAATATTGATCGAGTGGAAAAGGAAAACAGATCTATATCATCATTGACAAGACTACAAGCTGACTACATGAATACCATAAAGGTTCTCATGATAAAACATTGCATGAACGTAAAGGAAAAAAATATCTACATGTATCCAGCAATCATCACTTGGAATTTTATCGTAAACTAAATGCTATCTTCAAAAATACCATTTCTTTGAAAGTAATCAAACTCAATGTTTCCTTTCAATATTTATGAGCTGGTATGATGATTTACATACATACATGGTGACTCAAAATTACAACGCACTTTCAGAGGATTGTAACTTTCTGAATAAGTGTCGGAATGGAACAATTCAAATGACAAAATATAGGCACAGAAGTTGGCTATAATTGAAAGAAAACTACTTTACATAATCGCACATTTCTCCATAACTACTGAGCCGAACTAAACACGGTTTTCTTTCATTTATAGACAACTAACTTGACTTCACTTTGACATTTGAATTGTTGAATTCAGATACTTCAGTAGGAAGTAACGATCACCTGAAGGTGCGTTGTAATTTTTTTTGAGACACCCTGTAGTACATGTATGACAGTTATGAAGCAAAGCGGTGCTTTCGACTCATTAAATTATACACTAAACTTGAATCGAAACTCGAAGTTATCAACAGGCTGAGACAGTTCTTTCTGTTCATATTTTCTTTAATTCATAGAAAATATTGCAACAAATATTGTTGAATCTTGATTTTCAACAAAGTCAAATAACCTGCAACTTCCTCTCACAGAATTTAAAATTAACTGATTTAAAATATTTTATTCATAAAAGAAATTAGTTGAACAGTAAGTCATGCCCAAATCTTCCTTATATCACACGTAGTAATCGCTAAATACAATGTCAATGAATAACGATTGCAAATCCGATTTGATCATTTTGTTATTGATATATTGCTGTAGTAAGTGTAGTGGCACCAAATATGTGATGAGAATTGTGAAAACCTGCTGGATGTCGCAAAATGTGAACTAGGGATTAAGGGTAAAAAATGCTAAATAATTTTTATTTTTTATTTTTAAAGATTTTGTTAGAAAATTAATGTCCAATACTTTGTGTCATCATCTTTTATGAAATTTCACCTTCAAAAACTTACTTAAGTCACTTTTCTTATTAACCTTATAATGTTATTCTATTGAACTATGTATCTTTTTTGGCCTGTTTACATAATTTCTTGTAATGTAGCTTTTTATGACATTACAATCATCATTCACTCATAACTTTTTTTGTAGTGATCGTAGAAAAATGATCGAAACAGTTCTGTAATCAGCACAGTGTCAGCTTCCTTATGATATAAATATCTACAATATGAAAAATTCCACCATGTGGCGTGTTTTCACAGATCGCATCACATATAGAGCTGCCAAGAATTCACAGAATCCCGATACCAACATCTTATACTGGGTGCTTGCTGCTAATGAACCAATTTGAAAAGGTTTAAGGTTATAACAAATTATGTCATACAAACTTAGCACATGTACATGTTAATAGCAAATCAGCAATTTCAATTTGACAATACGGTGGTTTGGGGATTTTAGTGCACCGGAAGTTGTACATAAATTTAACCCCTGTAATATAATGATAGAACTGACAACAAAGCTGACAGATTAACCATTTTCCTGTATCCTTGTAAATGTAAAGTACTTTCATGCTTGTTGCATTGTGGGATACAATGTAGGCGTCAGGAACACCAAAACCACATAATTATTGACAAGCTCTTATGTGTTAAGCTACAATGCTATACTTACTGCCAGTAAGAATAGACTCCCCCTCTCCCGGATTTATACTTGAAGTGAAATGATTGATGTCTCAAAGCACTTTGGAAATCTAGCAAACATCAACTGGGTCAATATTTTCCCTAAAGAAGTAACATCATTTTATCATTTCCCCTAAAATTATCTAATAAAATCAAAATATTGTTCCGCTGGGATGCACTTTTGGATCAGTTTTCATATCAATTCACAATCAATATCAATAATACAAGTGTATGTTTATTCAATATTTTCCAGCATTATTATCTGAATAAATGATAAATTCTCTTTTGACAATTGAACAATACTTATTCCCCACAATGTTTTTTTAAATAGTAACTTGTTTTTCATAAATTATATATTTTTTGAAATTTAAATCGTGCATCGTTTAATTAACTAAAAGTTGACTCCTTTAAGTGCTAACATCTGAGTCGATAGATTGATATTTTTGGGGGGAAACAAAACAGAGTTACAAAAGAACACAGATTTTCAAGAATGCTCCTTTCTTCTTTCCTAAAACTCTAACATTTAATATTCAACAAATAAGTGAGTATTTGACGATTTTATGCGCTTTTAGTCAACTTCTTCTTTTAGCCCTACAACGTATGATAGTAGCACTATGCTAGTCTAGGTTTGTTGCGATATTGAAATAGTCACAAGATGGTGTTAAACAACCTGCAAAATACGACAGCTCAATATATTGCGAAGTATAGGGTATCAGTCATGCTTTGGGAGGTCCCCCTATCGACAACTTCCGTTAAGTTTCATATTACAGCTATTCGTTAAATACAAACACAGTTGCCCATGATTGCAAGCTATAATCTTGGCGGTGTTGTATTATCAAATTTGAGAACAATTTATGCAGCCATCCTGTTTGCCAAATCAAGATATTTGGAAATAATTTAGCATTGTGAATTTAGCATTGGAGTTGTACATTGATGGGAGGACGTTATATGGTGTAAACCATTAACCATTTTTGTTAAAATTACACTACATTTTGGAATAATGGTTTTCCCTCCTCAAAATTTGGCATTCTTTTATTAATAACTGAATTTAAGTAAATTACAAGGGCTTTGGATTGATAATAAAAAGTTTCTTTGGGCAATGATGCCTATGCCCAATGGACCAAAACCGAGCAACTTTGGGGTTTGAAACATTATTAAGTAATGTAGGGATAGGGAAAATGCGCTATTGCGCAAAAACACACAAAAAGCATTTTTACATCCCACAGCACATTTCTTTCGCATTTTTTGTGTGCATGCGATATATGTCTGCATCAAACAAAGCTAGGTAGTCTGTCTCTGTTATCATTTGAATAGTAATGGCAATCCTTGTTTGTCCAATTGGGTTATTTTTTGATGATCAAAAGTACTTGATACATTACTAAGGCGCTTAATCCAACTCTAACAATCTGCAATAAAAAAACTTCAATTTGACTCAAAAGGTCCGCCAGGAGCCATTAACTCTCTATGTCTCGACTCACTGTGATATTAACCACTGATTGATAGTAATCGGCCCTTCTGGTGAACTGGACTACTTATGGCAATACTTATCAAGCCAGTATTATCCATAAATACAGATTTGTAACAAATAAACGGGAGAATATTATACGGGGAAACCAACCAACCAAAATCCTCAACATTTACAAATGTCTGGACACGCTCCCGGCCACCTGCTGTAAGAGTGTTGCTGAAATAATTGATGCAAGTAGCCTGATAAGCGGAAGTGATTTCCATGCGTAAGGAGCACTTGCCCATCAAATGTAGCCTATGGGCTACATGTATCATTATAAAGCCTAGAAATGGAACCAATTGATTAAACTGCTCAATTTGGGCTACAAATAAACTGTTGTAGGAACACTGCATTCTAAATGCACTTGGTGTTCGATGACACTGTTTGAACGGTAAATGAAAAAGACGAGAAGTGTCCGGGCCGGCTCTTCATTTTAATTTCAACATCTAAAAATAGAACGATTTGGACATGGCACTTTTAACAGAATCGATTAGAGCAAATGCTCATTGTAAGTCTCATCTGTGATACATCATATTGCACTCTTAATCTTAATCTTTCATATCTTTTTCTTTGGCAAATCCTTATAAATGATAAATTGGGAAAAGTGGTGTAGTGAGAAAAGAATTGCAGAATTACAGATAACACAATATTATATGGTGGATGTCTTTGAATAGTATGTCAGCTTGGTTGCAGATAGTATGTCAGATGGTTGCAGATATGAAATATAATTTGATAAAACATTGGTGTAATCTTGGCCATATACATTTTGGACACATTTCATGGCAGTATCATGTGTGAGGTTGGATATGGAATCACGCCATCAAAGACCAATCTCAATGCAACATATGACGTCACATGGGATGACGCGTACAAACCTTTCCATCCATTTAATATTTGACATTCCTAAAGATCTGCTCTACGTTATTTCTAACTTACGATGATCCAGGCCTGCGATGATCGGACGAATTTGCCTTCTTTCAGCTCTTCCTGCATGTTAGGCGATGACTCCCCCTAACCCTGTTCTATGGGCAAACGGACCTCTCAGGTATGCTCAATGGGTTGGGTGTTGTTTTTGTATTTCACCACACACATTTAGGGAAATATTTGTGAATGTTCACCAATTTTGAAAAATATCAAAAAAGTGCCACAAAAAAAAAATCAACATTATTTTGATTTTTTTTTTAAATGTAAAAAAAAAGAGAAAATATGTGGGTCAGGCCCGTAGAACAGTGTGTTTTTCCATAGTCTGAGAAAAAAGTGGGATGAAATAAATACAAACCTTTCCAAAAGATCCTTGTCCCAAGACCTTGAGTAAATCAAACTGTGATGGGTCGGCCTTCTCATGGCCCTCTGCGTGCATGTCAGTGATGGTAATCTCCCTCATCTCAGCGTCCTCCTGTTCAAAGATACAATAAAAGAGAATATTTTTAGACATTAAGAAGATAGTATGCTCTATTTTGATTTATGTTGGTTATCAGCAGATAACGCATGGCACACATCCAAAGACCGCATGCCAAGCAATCCAACACACAAATCAACATTAAACAGGCATTCCAATAACAATGTTCCTTGCTTGTTTGAACATTTGGTTGTCAAAATCTGGAGAGAAAAAATCAAAAGTTTGGCAATATTTTCACAATAAAAACACATTAATTTTCAATAAACTCACTATACTTTGGCTAAGCAAGTGCCATGATTCCATGTTTGGATGTGTACAGATAGACTATCCTAGGTGTGTGGTGTGTACAGATAGACTATCCTAGGTGTGGTGTACATGCATGCCTCTATCTCATAAAGAGTGATCAAAAATAGTGTTTTCCACAAAATACAAATCCTGTGGAAGTATTCATACATAAATGCATGAACGGAAACCCACATTAGTTTCATATTCAAAAGAAATGTCACAGACTTCCTCTACGATAGAAACTACATCAATATACTCCTCTCAAAGGAAATTAGACATTGATAAGGCAAAAAGAAAGAAAGTTGTGTTGCCCTCACAAGCCTAAAATCGGGAAGGACGGCCGGCCGGAATTTTTTTATTTCATTTATTTTATTTTAAATTTTACCAAATCAATGATTTTATACCTATTAATTATTTCAGTCAACGTGTGTGAAGATCCTAAGGAAAACGCTTACTGGATGTAATTTCAACCCAATGGTGAATATTTTGGTTTCTTGCCCATCACTTTTCACAGATTGGAAGATCTTGAGAAAAAAATCTTGAAAACAATTCTTGGAAGAAAAAGAAATCGTGAACAAAAATCTTGAACAAAAAAAAGAAAGAAAAAAAAATCTTAAAAAAAAGGGGAAAAAAACAAAAACATTTTGAATTTTTTTATTTTTAAAATACCCGGCCCACATTCTCAGAGTTTTGACCCGGCCGGATGAGGGCAACACAACTATTTTTTTTGGGCCTAAGGGTACTACAATTCATGGACCATTGTTTCTAATTTTAGTGCAAAATTAGTGTCATTGTCGTTTCATGGCGATTGACATTTTGACCAACCTAAATTAGGCGAAGTCAACTTCAATTCCAAATCAAATGTTAATCAATAAGGACCAAGGATGGGCAGTAATTATCAACCTGGAGTTGATTTCTTTAATAAAAGTGATTTGACTTGGCTACGCCCACGCTGTCCTTGGATAAGTACATGTATGATATAAAACAAAGTCCAATTCTCACTGCTTGTTTGTGTGTTTACTACCACAATAGCATTTTGAATTTGTTTTAAAAGTTGAATTTGAAATCAACTTCAAATGTTAACAACAGATGCACAGATAAAGTGGTGTTCAAATTTGTTGGATGTCAAATTCAGGCTCTCTAAACTACTAATCAAGGCATTTACAATCCTTGGTAAGTTCAATACAAGGGTCATTCATATACAAGGGTCATATACAAGGGTCATACTCAGACCTAAAATTGTTTTTTCTCCCACTATGGTGCAAAATTGCACCTCACTTTTCAAGTGGGAGTGCAATCACTCTCTTCATGGGATACAATTTGTATTCTGCAACAATTTATATATGTAAAAAACTTGCACTGCAATTTTGCACCAGACTTAGTTAGACATTTATATCGCAAGAGACATTATTTTAGGGGGAAATGTTATACTGATAATTTAGGTAATTTTGAGGCTGGTTTGTAATTTTAATTTTTGAAAGTTGTTCATGGTCTGCAGATTTTCCCCAAAAAGTAAAAAATTATTGAAAAGAACTGAAGATAAATACAAACATTTATACATGGGATATGGGCTGCAGTTTATACACACCCTTGATACTGTTAAAACAACACTGGGGTGTTTTTTTAATTCTTTAAATCTGTGTTGACAATTTGTTCAAACACCTTTTGATCACTGATGGAAACTTCCATCCATCCATCTTTCAAATGCCTGATAGCTGAGATAGCCCGTACTAGCATAGATTGTCGGTCATTCTATAAAACATACAGCTTGTATTTCAGTGTTAACAATGTCAATAGTCCTAGATTTTTGCCATAATATTTACCTTTAACAGACAAAATATTTGATTTGACCTGAATACCATTATTTTATTTTGTTTATTTTCATTTACTTGTTTATTTATTTGTATGCATTTATTTGAAATCAGTTCCAAATTGGCGAAGCCGCCTTACAGCAGCGAATGAATACAGAAGGACGCGGGCGCACAGGAAGGCAAATACCACACTGTGCATCATATACCACAGGCCATAATCACGGGCGTACGCTTTGATTACTTTTGCGCGCGGAGAGATAAAAAAACGAATATTTTTCCCCAATTTGGAACTAATTGAACTACATCTACAAACCACATCCTGTAACTTAAGCAAAATTAACATAAACAGCTTCTCTTGAATTTGCCTTTAAAATTACAACCAGCTTTTTTAAAGGTGGGTGTTCTGATTGCTGGTCCAATTTCAACTTGATGTTTTTTATTCTACATGAAGGGTCATCCTTAAAATAAATGTATTCTAAAGTCAAGTTGCATAATTCCAATAGTTCTTATTTTAGAAGCACAAGGTGACATGAAATTTGCCCATTGAGTAGTACACAAACTGGCCAGGTGGTTAACCACATTTGGCAGTGTGCATTTTGGCCTGTAATGTCTCAAATTTTGGAATTTGACTATTTTAAGGATGACTCCTCATGTAGAATAGAAAACATCAAGTTTGAAAATCGGACCATAAATCGGAACATCCGCATTTAATATCATCCGATACAACATGCCCACATCTCTGTAGACATATCCCATGGCTAGTTCCCGGATTTATTTTTCCATCTTGAAATATATGACTGTAGCCCTGAAGTAGGCTAAACCATTGACCTGTGTGACTGATGTTTCACCTTATTTGAACAAGAAACGGATATACTGTATCCTCATTATTATTGTTGATTGAAGGAAGCCCTCTACTTCCATTTATAAACATCCCAACCTACACATCAGCCTCAGAACTATTTATAGGCTACTTGCATTTAAGCGAAAACATCCACCCGATGTCTTATACATATAGACCCAACTGAACCACATTTTTTGATGCAAGTTGTTACTTATTTTATTTATAAAGAATGCAAATCAAACCTCAACATAACTTTGATTTGCATTCTTTATAAAAACCCAACCCATTTGATGTTAACAACCCTCCCCTCCACAATACACATCAGATTTGCAATATTGCCACACACTGTTATTAACACTCAATCTGATAATTGAAATTAACCGCTATCCTACATTGTAGCACTAGTTCTGTGCTGCAAGTGTAGTATGCAACGGAAGGGAGCAGCGCTAGTATACCCACTGCAAATATGATTACCCCATTGGCCCTGATCAAATTAACATTCAGTTTCTCCAACACAGGGCTGATATGCAACAATATATCAATTTTAATTCTGGATGATTAGTGACGGACCACCTAAAGCTGATCTTGGTGGAGATTGGTCAGGTTTATGAACAGCTGTCACTTCACTGTATTTAACTATTATAACGGATCAATGGAAAATGCCCACCAAGTTCGACGCCTCAAGGCAAAAGGATCCGGGCCCCTTCTTAATTGTCTGCGTCAAAATGAGCATGATATGCATGAACTTTACTAGTGCCTCCCCAACAACTAGGGTAGGGTCTCTGCTACCAAGGTTCAGAGGGTCACTGTTTAGGGCTATGGGGAGGCATGGGTCTAGTGCTAACACTAAAGCAGGGTCTCTGAGCATGGTCTTTGCTACCAAAGGTTCAGAGGGTCACTGTTTCGGGCTATGGGGAGGCACAGGTCTAGTGCTACCTCTATCCATAAACACTAATCTTTGCAATTACATTGTTTTCTAGGAAAGAACATATGTTGGTTCCTCTCAATTTGGAGAGGCAGGCTGGTTGTGGACAGGTCATTCCACTTTTAATCAAAGGAAAACTATTGCTAATACAAATGTAATTCAAATCTCCTCCACATTGTTTTAAAAAAAGATCATTTTTCATAGATTTCTATTTTTCTCATGAAATAAGAATTGAGATTGCAACAACATATCCGTATATCAACATAAAACCGGCCTTTGTAGAGCCAAAGAAGTACAGCACTTGCCCTATTTTGCTTTACAAGAGACAAAACAAACCTATGAGCATGTCTATGTGTATCATGTATCGTGTTTATTATACAACTACAATGTATAACAAATTAAGTGTATGCGCATATCAAGCAGGTCTCTTATCTAAATAAGTCAATCAAATAGCTTGATTGGACGAAATCAATCGGTAAAATGCACATAATTCCATCATAGATAATAGGCCTATAATTTAGATGTGTGTTTAGTTTGATGTGGACTACTGATTGACTTCCTCACAGTTGACTGGATTGGCATGATTGTGTGAGCGGATTGGGCGTGTCTTGGCGTACATATGTTGGTCATGGATAATGGGCGTGATGATACCTCAGACAGTATGCTTGAGATACCAAACACCTGGCAAATAGGCTAGATAATGTCCGGACAAATCAATGATTAGATGCTATAAATAGACTGCTAATATCAACATTGAACCTGCCCCCTGCAGCAGGTGGGAACTTTCCCATTAAAAACAAAACAAAACGTGGCGTATTTATAAGCAGGATATGGACGCATGGCTTTGTTGATAAACAAATGGTGATAGACACAAATTTGTAATATTTCTCAGTAATTTCATCTGCATTCAACCTGTCTGATACGTCGTTCATTGTTTAGGAAATATATGTTCAAACATATTTGATTAAGTCCCATACGGCTATGATGAGTTTAAGAAAATTGCTGAATGAATATGCAGTGCCCTTCATCAAAATTCTCAAATTCCATGTGACTTTTTACAGAATATGTAACTTTTACAGAATCTTGACGAAAAGTGAAGGGTTGAGCGCCAGGATTAAAGCTACGCCAGTCGGTGCCAGCATTCATGCTGGCCGACCGGCACTCAGGCTTTGCCGCTTTTTGCAATTTTTAAACTGCCTCATTAGCCGGCACTCAATCTGGCCTAGCTATAACCCTGTTGAGCGCTATATTTGATTGGAATTTCCATCCAGTCAAATATAGTGCTCTTAATATTCAATTTCAAGTTAAGCTGGCAGTTATTAGTTTACGCTTGATGGAAAAGATACATAACCATCGGTACTCTATGCTTCTTCAGGCTGTTGGATTGCTTGTAGACCCTGTTTAAATTACTGCTTAAATTGCTAAACAGTGGGATAACAGAAGCTAGCCAAACTGTCAGTATCAATTAGTAATATCAAAGATGTAGATAGAATTGTTGCCTGGATGCTTCCTATAAAATGCCAACCTGTTATCATTCACATTTTAAAGTAAAGTTCTCATAATACTAATAATACTATGGTACATATACAATTGTTGAACAACAGAAAATGTTTCATTTGGTTTGCATAATAAGCAGAATGAGGCTTTAAGATTATAGTTCATGTTTTTAAAAGTTTAAAAAGGGTGCAATAAAGAACCATAAAAATGTAACTTGGCCAAATGTAGAGACTGTGTCTACTTAATTTTAGAATACAAAAATAACAGATGTACATGTATAACAAAATCAATCAAAACAACTTAATTATCTCTGGCACAAAATATCCTTCTTTAATTCCAGCACATACCTTGACTAACGCTCTCAACTTTCGCCTTACTCGTCTCACCCACCCGGGCAGAGCCTTGTTCAACAGATACTCCAAACTTGGCATGGCTATCAAATCTTGTGATGATCCAGTAGTTAACTATTTATCACGTCCACTCGATATCAACACTGGTTCTGTTATGAATTGTTAACTACGCCTTGTTTTGATCCTGGTAATTTTCCCATGATGATAATGCATCGTGTCTATTATTGGTTTAATACCATTATATCATCCGGTGGAATTTGACCTATTTATTTGTTTCATTCATACCCGGATCTTATCTCTGCTAATGTTTGCTGAATTAGGCTGTGCTATCTACATGTACTACTCATAGGGAATTGTTTATTTAAAATAAGATGAGGGCCAAGTCCACTAACGAAGCTGACGCAAAAGCCCGCCAAAATATCAGAGGGTTTGTATTACAACCTTGAAAAGAGGCGGGAAATGGTTTTAAAATTTAAAAAGATGATCTAGAATAAAAACAATTCTAATTTGAACAATTTGTAACCATAGTACCGATACATCACATCAGCCATTCAGAGAATGTATTAACCCTAACCCCCCTGAGTGCTAAAAAATGCTAATCCAAAGTCCCTCTCCAAACGCATGCGTCGTCGGTTTTCGATGACGTAGTCAACCTAGCCTATATAATGAGTGCAGTATACTGCATGAATGTGTAGCTGAGGGCCGTGGCTTAGTGGTTGGAAGGTGGGGCTTGAGAACGGAGGGTCCCCGGATCGAATCCCGGCAGGTTCCCAGAGATTTAGTTGGTGTTTTTTCCTCGAAAATTTCGTGTATTTAATTTACCTCGAAAATTGTGATCCCGGTCAAAAATCCTAAACTGGGGTTAGGGTTATGGTAACATTTTTTTTGTTTTTTTGTGTGTTCTATTAACCCTAACCCCCTGAGTACCGATACATCACATCAGCCATTCAGAGAATGTATTAACCCTAACCCCCCTGAGTGCTAAAAAATGCTAATCCAAAGTCCCTCTCCAAACGCATGCGCCGTCGGTTTTCGATGACATAGTCAACCGAGCCTATATAATGAGTGCAGTATACTGCACGAATGTGTAGCTGAGGGCCGTGGCTTAGTGGTTGGAAGGTGGGGCTTGAGAACGGAGGGTCCCCGGATCGAATCCCGGCAGGTTCCCGGAGATTTAGTTGGTGTTTTTTCCTCGAAAATTGTGATCCCGGTCAAAAATCCTAAACCGGGGTTAGGGTTATAGGTACAAGAAAATTGACTATAAAAACCCCATTTAAATATAAAATAAACAAATCAGCAATTAAGCAGGAATATGACAGCAACTGTTCAGAGCTGCAACCTGTATGAATTTCAGGAGCATGATATTGGTTTAATGTGCATCACTTTTAAATCACCACAATTTATTTATTTATTGTAATGTATTTGCTGGCAACTTCCCTACATGATCCTGTGAAGCTTTAGTAGATCTTTCCTATTTAACACTTTCCATGCGGCTGTTAGTTTTACCAAATACCAAACAGATTTGTTCAGAAACCTCAAATGTTAAGGTCTATCTATCTGAAGGATACCAATACTAGTCATGTTTGTACTTATTTTAATGCATTTCTCATGGTGATTCCAAATATGGTAATGAAATTCAATAATGTTGACATATATTTGAAACATTTTGTGACACTTTAGAATGTCGGCTGCAGACGCCTGCGCATGGAAAGTGTTAAAGGTAATCCCAATAGGAAGTTGGAAGATACTATACAGCTACATTGTACCATCTTTACTTCCATTCAATCCTGTAAGGCCAAGTAAAACAAAACAACAGTTGATCGTCCGGACTTTTCAAAAAAGGATGCGGGAGGGGCTTGTTATTTACTATTTACTAATTTTTTTCCAAGATGGCCGCCGGCTTTTTGAAGTAAAGATTTTACAGTCTGAGCCTCTTTACATTGTATATGCATTTATTTAATGTACAGATACAGTTTTAATAAGTGTTACTGGAGCAACTTAAACATTTAATAGTTTTACATGCAATTTTTCGAAAAGTTTTACTATAAAAAATTTAAAAAAGTAAATAGTAAAAAAATCAATGCGGCACGAAAAAAGGATGCGGGCGGGGACGTTCAACTGTTGTTTTGTTTTACTTGGCCTAACGTCGTATCCCTTGTCAGTAATTACAATCATGGAAGAAATCTCATCTTGCAAGTCATCTTTGAAGATTACCCTGTATCTGATCTTGCCCGGGGGGGGGGGGGGGGGTACTCGGATTTGGTTTGGTCGAGGATGTGCCGCTGGAGATTCAAAACCCATAACCATTTTTAGGGGTGATTTTGGAAAAATCTGTACCCATTTTTAGGGGTTTTGCTTCATTTTAGACCAAATTTTCGCAAATTATCGGGAAAATAGACCTAATGTTTGCAAATTTTCGCGAAAATAGACCCATTTGTAAAAAGTGACCCAATTATTAGGGATTTCCAGCACAAAATCATACCCCATGTTTAGGGATTTTGTGCCCAAAAAGCTACCCATTAGAGCGGCACACCCTCGTATACCGTCTTAGGCGAGTACCCCCCCCCCCCCCCAGGGATCTTGCAAATCATGGTAGCCTATTTTCAGGTCATGTGCAGTAGACCTAGATACATTTGTTTACCCTGATAAGTCAAGGGACCGATCCCATTCAGAAATATCTTTATAATCATATAATCATATCTCATTCGGAAACTAAATAAGTTTTATCTAGATCTACATTTATATTTAGATAACACTAACAAAGTTATTTTCAAGAGGTTAGATTTTTGTTAAAATGTCATGATTTTTCCTACCATGAATATGATCGTTTAATGTGATTGAAAGAAATAAGAAGAAAAAAAGAAAACCAATTGCAATAAACGAAAATCTGGATTATAAAAATAAATACCCTAATCACAGATAAAGTCGCTGTGAATATAAAAACTCTGCAAAAATAATGCTGCAATTCACGCAGCATCATTGCCACGTGATTGTTGACATCACATTATCAAATGCTAAGTCTAACAAATGGGCGTGGTGGTTAAACTGGAAAAACGAATGAGAACAATGTTGCCATAATCAGAACCAAGAAGCCCATTGTGGGGAAAAGTACATGTAGCAATATTTGCCGTTCAAGTAGCCAAAATTGTTGTGGAAAAACACATTGAATTGCACCCATTTGGTTAAATTTGGGGGAATTGAAGTGGTTTTACTCCATTTCTATCCAATTTCAAGAGGTCATTCAGGGGATTCTAACCAAATTAGTATAAAAAGTAGCAAATATTTGCGCGCTACGCCCACATTATGTCCAGGTATATCATTTTAAAGCCTGCTTAAAATTGTGGCCAAATTCATATTACTTATTAAAACAATTCGCGTGTTAAGAGCTCATGTTTTCAAGGAACAGCTTATCGGACAAAATGGTGTGAAGTCATTCAGGGCAATGGAGGTCCTCCCCCCCCCCCCCCCCCCCCCCAAGGTATTAGGCAGGATTTGAAGATGTGGGTGTGTAAATGTGTATAGATTTTTTTAAAAACTGGGTGTGTACATTTAAGGATTTGTGTACAAAGACAAAGTATAGGTCATGTGGACAAAAACTGGGTGTGTAAAAACTGTGAATTTACAAAGTGGGTGTGTAAAACACCCCCTACACGGCTGGCTGTCTAAGCCCTTGCCCCCCCCCCCCCCCCCCCCCCCCCCCCAGAGAAACCACTGAAAAGTAGTCCTTTGAAAGTCAGGACTCCGTGCGCTTTACATGATTATATCTTCTATTTAGACAAATATGCAAGAGAACTTACAAGCATCATGTAGTAGGTCACAGGTCACTAATACATGTAGGTAATTATATCAAATAAGGTGGGATCGTTTCAAAAAATCCTTAAAATCGTGATACGTGTCTCTATTTTAAATAGAAGTTGTCAAAAAAACATAACATTTTTGGTATCATATTAAAGACAATTTATCCAGCTACCGAATAAAAAAGAATTAAAGCCACATGTTTAGCAACAGTGAAGTTATCAATCTAAACGTCGAGTGAGTCAAGGGTGGGATCGGTGGATGAGGAGCCGGTGGATGAGGCGCCCATAGGTTTGTACACAAAATAGCGGAAAACTAGAACTTTTGAAATTGATGCCATTTTAAAAGTATACATAGGAAAGTTTTCAAACTTCTCATATGTGTTAATAACATGTGCCTGCTACTATGAATACTAATATTGAATTGTTATCTAGACATTCTCTACTAGAATATGATGTTCAATTCAGGGAGTGTTTTAATGTAAAAAATACACAGTTTTATTCATTTTATTGATTAAACAATGGCCAAATCGCAGTCTCTCTATTTCATTTGTGTGACTCTTCAGTCCTTTTCTACCCTGGGTAGTAAAACATTTAACTAAAAAATCCAGAAGTGTTTCTTCACAGAATTGTTCATAGATTTATGAAAAATTTGCTATTTATGCCTATTTTGGACCACCCTGTATTCAAAATAAAAGGAACTTTAACGATAATTATGTAGTTCATTTTGATAACCATTTTCTTTTAAATTAAATGGTCCATGCTAACTAATTTTCATAGAATATTATATACAAACATTCATTTTATGCATTATTTCATCATAATTTTAGACACCCTGTACTTTTCCTGTGTACATTTTGGGCAAATGATTCTTAGCAAATTTGGTAGCACCTTCTGCGGTTGTTCTGATTTTTGGTGACTATTTTCAGCTTACCCTAATTGTACAAACTATCAAACTATTTTGTGAGGAGCAAAAACGATCACATTTTTTAGGTTCCACCCTGTAAAAATTGTACACACCCTGTATAATTTGATTCTTTTTAGCAAAAATAAAAAAACCTTGAATCTTAAGCTTTCCAACAATACATAGTTTGTGGGTCATTTAAGTATGTAAAACTTAAGTTTTGTCCCGTTTAATCAGAATTGGTGCATTTCTCAACATTATTAGAAGTGAAACCTTTTTTTTTGACCAGTTTGTGACTTCTGACCAGTATGACAATTATTTGCCTTGCATGAGTTACATGCAGTAAGTTATTGCTAACCTGGTCTTTCAGTGCAACTATACAGTCATAGTAACTTATCAGGTAATACATATGCTCGTAACTGCGTAAAAATACTAAATTACAAATTTGTAAAGAAATTCCTTCCCTTTAATTTGAGATGTTACATGTGGAGATTGACTGAAGTGAATTTCAAGACAGCTATGTGTCCAAAACCAAAATAAAGTGTGTTTTTCATTTTAGCATTCCGTTCTTCTACACGCGACTTCCGTGTAGCACAACACACGGCTTCCATGTAGCAATATGCAACTCATTGATTAAAGGTGTATGTTCCGATCACTTTCGTGGGGCTATGATTTTTTTTTTCACATGAAGATAATTTGATATCAGAAGAATTGCCATATTTTTAAAAATTATAGGCTAAAATGAGGTGATTTACTGCCAAAGGTGGTTAACCACCAGCTAGTGTGTGAACTACTCAATGGGCAATTGTTTTGTGACCGTGTCCTGCTAAAATAAGAACCATTATTAGAGTTATGCAACTCAAACTTTGGAATGTGACTATTTTAAGGATGACCTTCCATGTAAAATAGAAAACATCAAGTTGAAAATCAGGCCAGCAATCGGAACATCTACCTTTAACTGGTAGTGACAACTAACCGGTCGCGGTAACATAGGATCGGGATGTTTCAATTCAGGGTGTACTTTCACGACATCCTGCGAGAATCCAATTCTCGCAGAGGAATTTTGCGAGAATCCACTCGCAAATGGATTCTCGCAGAATATTTTTGCGAGAATCCTTTTTACTGAATTTAAATTCCGCATTTTAAACATTTATTGTACTATTGTATACTCAAAAAATAATAGTACACAAATTGAATCAAACACTTCTTAAAATTAATTAAAATAATATCAAGAATAAGGCTATAAGCTTGCATAACTTCCAAATTCGGCATGTTTGTTGACTAAGGGTCAAATACCAGTCATCTAAGGTCCTGCTTTGGACTTAAAAAGAAGAAAAAAAAGTTCAAAAAAAGTTTGTTTTTTTGGCGAGAATCCACTTGGATTCGCGCGGTAGTGATTTTACGCGAATCTTTACGCGAATCAATTCGCGGATTCGCGCCGAAAGTACACCCCTGTCAATTGATCAATACAGTCAATTACACATACCCATCACACACTATCCTGTGTGTTCAAAACCCAGTCAATTACACATACCCATCACACACTATCCTGTATGTTCAAAACCCAAGTGCAAAAAAGGAATAACTGCGCTTTTGTTCTTTCTTTTCGATGTAGCGTTCTTAATTGTTGACCGATCTACTGAATGTCTCTAATTGTAGAGGAGAATTTTTTCCATAATTTGTCATTTAATATTCTTAAGTTGGAATAATTGCGTATTTATTACCTCGTCAGTTACTTATTTTTAGGACTGTATCACCAAACTATATAAAAATTAAGGTCGATTTGAACATTGTGATACTTCCCTAATATCAGATTTAAATAATTTCTCTCTTGGCTACAAAATGTAAGCAATCCACGATATGAATTATTGGATATTTGCCAATTTCGCTCTATGGTTTTTCGGCATATTGCCAAAAAGATAAACACTAGATGCAAAGCTAAGATAAAAGTGGGTCGGTCTGGCAATTACCTGCTTCTATTTCATCATCATCAAATAAAAAGATAGTATGTTATGTTTGTGCAATTATCAAATATATTGTAGGGTGCATCACACACATTATTTTAAGGTCTTGTTTGTAACCATAGCACCATCAGCTTATTTCCAAAGTTTGAATATTTTCCCTCAATGTCGCAAACAGATTCAAGAGTTCTAATCAATTTATTTTTGCTATGAATTTTTTTTTTCACATCCAAGATATTTTGATATCAAAAGAATCCCCATAATTTTCTCATTATGTCTGTAAAATTTTAGGGCCAGAAATGTTCCATTTAAAAATTATAAGCTAAAATGTAGTGAATTACTGCCAAAGGTGGTTAACCACCGGCCACAGTTTGTGTACTTTACTAAAACTTCCCAGGAGAGAGATGCCCAAAACGTTGTATTTGTCCAGGTCTGGTCAGAGGCATACAAATAGGGCAGTTGTCATGATCACATCCTCAAACTTAATTATTGGAACAGGATTAAATGCTTATAAAGCTCCTTGAAATACTATTCGTTTAGCAACAACAAAAAAAAGTAAGTACAAATTTGGTCCTAAAACAAGGGTTCTCAACCTGGGGGTCGTTTGGGGTTTTCCAGGGGGTCATAAATATAGCTTTTTGGGGAACCATTTTGATATTTCGCTCTAAAAAAGGCTTAAAAACTCAATAGAAACTTTCAAATATGCTACATTTCCTGCTCGCTATCCTTGTGAGTCCTCACTATAGTATTATCTCCAAGAAAGCAATGCGTTCATCACATCGCAACTGAAAAGTATTAAATTAGGTGACGGGAAAAAACCCCTGTTTTTAAACAAAAACAAAATGAAGAAAAAAAAGGATTTTTTTTTTTCATTATTTTTTTTAATTTAAACCTAAAATGTCACAAATTTTTTTTTTACAAATTGTGAGAAAAAAATTTCGACAGATTTTCGGCCAAAAAACAGCTGATTTTACATGATTTGAGAACAAAAAATCTTAAAAATCTTAAAATTATAAAAAAAATGCAAAAAAAAGTGGGTCGATCAAGCCCGTAAAACAGGTTTTTTTCTTCTTTCCTCACCTTACGGCTGGATGTGTTAATTAAAGCTCTAGGAGTTTCTATGAAATGTTTTTCAGACAGTTCTTAACAATTCTCTATCACGTGTAATGTTCAACTCAACATGTGATACTTGGTACCGTATTATCCCTATTAAGCGGCCAGGGCTCTTAGCAAAGTCATTTTGGGTGGGTGCTTCTTACATTTTTTTTGTAAGTTACTTTTTTTAAAGTCGTTTATCGTGGAAACTGTAAAATTGTTTCTGAATTTTGATACACAATTTTGGTGGAAAATGTGTACAGCCCGCCTATACGTTGATCGCCAACATGTTGTTGATGCCGGGACTTTTGGACGCTACTTTCATGCTTTATTTCGAGCTGCAGTGGCTAAAAAGATGGGCGCTTATTAGGTGTTACTTTTAGTAGTCATTGGGAAAAAGAGGGGTGGGCGCTTATAAGGGTATGGGCGCTTAATAGGGATAATATGGTACATGTACATGTATATTTGGCCATACAAAATCAATCAAGATGACAACGTTGATAATTAAGGTTGGATGTTTTATTATTTACTTTCTTGTTTTTGTATCAATGTTATTGTTAAAATACATTCAAAACAACTTAATATTAATACGCTTTTATAGACAGCAAATTTACACACACATGTAGCTGGTACAACTAAGAGCCCTTTTTTTACTAAATTCCTGAAATGTTGATGAAATGTATGAATGAGTTTGATATTTGCCATTTAACTAATGGTACAGCTGTTTAGGTCCGCCATTTTTTAATTTTATAAACACCTTTTATTACGGTCCTGCAACTTCAAAATTGAGTAGGAGTAGGACCCAAGGACTAGTTCTTGGAAACCAATGTCCAAATAGTCCAATCAATATTGTGCAGGGCTCAATTATATTTTCTTATAGCAGCAGCTTCACATCAATAAGGTCTATGTGTTTAAAAATTGACCTTAAATATGAATATTCCAGATCATGCCCGAGTAGCAGTTTGTGTTAATTACATGTAGCATAAAGGTAGGATACTACACCACTGCAGAAAAATCTATTATACCAAATAAATTATATATCTATAATTTCTATACTGGGATCACAGCAAAGATAGTCTTTACTCTACCTATTTGAGGACTTTCCGACATTTTTGAAATTTTAATGCTTTTCTTTATATTTTAAAAATTCCCAACAATTTCACCTTCTAGGAATTTACGTGGACAAAAAAGTGAAGTGCTATGGCTATGACGCTTTGGGAATTTATTTATAAGCATTATATTTTCTCTAGTGGTTTTTATTTTTTCAGATACAGTGTTTCTTTTTGAAGAAGAAAAAAATACATTACATTTTTATTTTAGGGAAATTTTCAAAAGGCTGTAAATAAGTCTAGAAACACATAATTGGGAAAAACTCACAATATAATTTTCTAAACTTAATTACCTTATTATGACACCTTGTTTGTACAAATTGAACATGTCGGGTTTTTTTCTGTAGAAATTAACAAAATTTGACAATATAGAGTTTCTAGAAAATAGTGAAAGTACTAACATTCCCAATGAAAATACCATCCATCACCAATCAATTGTGGGAACAAAATTGTGTAATACCATGATGTATGTATAGGCATCAACATAAAATAAGTCTTTTAGCATACCGTATTGATTTTAAAGAAGAGTTTTCTGAAATGTTGCAATATTTGGGCATTATGGCAATGCGTTCGGTATAGTAAAATCTATGTACAGCGTGTCTATCATCATGTGCACATGGTGTTTATTCTCAGAAATATCTATATGTTAGGTATAAAAGGGTTCAATCATAGGTAATTTGGATCAATATTCAGCATTAGAAATACCCATTGTCGTTGAAAATATACAAAAACAGAGCAACTGATACCCTGATACCATGCCTGGAAATATTGAATTGAAATTGTCATTCCCGGGAAACTTTGCATTTTTACAGCCTGGGGTGGGGAGGGTGGGGGTTGGGGGTCAATTTCAACCGATATTATGAATACCCATCCCAATAGCCCATTTCACAATTTAACACCTGGCGGGATACCATTAAATTATGGTCTACCAAGAATCACCGTAGAACACCTTCATCTCAACAGAGGCGGTGGCCTGAATATCTATTCCTGATGAGATCCACTACAATTCACTAATTGTAGCAAGCAATAAAGCATATTGTATTTAAAGGTCAATGAGTTCAATATGAATGGTCATATTCTTAATTAACAGTTTGTAATCATCATTATACAGGAACATATTTCCAAGCATCAGTTAATGCATAGAAGATGACACAGGTTTTGTTGACATCCTGATATTGTCAACCACGTTGAGTTCAGTATTGCAAGGAAATGACGTGTTTCTGTAGTTTCAAAAATGTGAACAATGTTACCACAAAAAGTCTAAAAAGACACTGGCTGGTGGAATTTTATTTTTTGTGAGTTACCTGCCAGTCTGGCGGGTTGCAACAAATCTGAAGTTTCAGCCCTGATCATAATGATCAATAACAGTAGCAAATGAACTGAGTTGATTTTATGAGGAAAAATAGGGTCTTAGGAACTGATTTTTTCAAAAAAGTAGGTCTTTAGAACTGGCCTATATAGTTCAATTTTGATTAGAAAGAACGCAAATTTGCGATTTTTTTGGGGGGGGTTTAGAACGCGAAATTTTCAAAGAATTGGGGCTTTGGAACGCAAAATTTCGTGATTTTTGAATTTTTAATAAAATTGGGGTCTGAAGAACTGATGCAGGCTCAAAAGGGGGTCATAAGAGCTAGCAGCAGAGGGTGAAAAGGTGGTGGTCTTCAGCGCGGCACATACCTATACCCTTTTCCAATGTCAGTGCCCCCCTGGCTACTACATGTAACTTTGATTTCAGTAGCAAATGATATTGAGTTCTAAAGAGAAAAAAATTATATTGAGAATAAAAGTAAAATAAATTTGGAATCAAAACAAATTTGTAGAAATATTACATGTAGTTAGTTTAGAGTAGAGTGTCATAGCCACGTTCTGTAAATTTACAACTTTACAGGACCTCGAGGAATGAGGATCCTGTCGAAATCTATCTTTTCAGATCAGATCATTTCAGGATTGAATTAAAGCAAGGTGCTATGTATGTAATGGAAATGTTACCAATACAGTTGTAGTATGATGTGTTCAGTTAGTTAAGTGACTCAAAATGACCAATTGCATTCAATGGAGATAGCAAATGCTCAGATAAGGTGCAATAAGCGGTCTGATTTAATATATAACCGGATATTGCTGTGTAGATTCCACATAGGGCCCAAGGCTCAGGGATTGACAACCAGCTATCCTGTTATCTGTTTGTCCAATACACAGGAAATATAATGATGAAAACAAATGATTTAGCTTTACAGGACAATCAGATAAACCTTTGCAAAGACAAGACACCGATCCCAAGCCTCCAATTAAGCAGGTCTTGACCAGGAGCTACATTTTACTATTTTGACAAAAAATGGCTCCTGGTTCTATACTTAATTGTGCAAAATTTGGAAAACACCAGGACCCAAAACTTGGCAACCAGTGGGTAAATAACTCCTAGGTGCCCTCTTATTTGGAGGCTTGACTGATCCTCTAAAGTAGGGCGTCCCAAAATGGTAGGGAAGGTGCATTTATTTAGCTATAAATACAATTGTTATCGGTCAAAGTGCTTATGATTATACCATCTACATGTACATGTTTAGATTTCTTGGGAATTTTAAATTGTCAAAATCTGACTTTCTAACAGAAATTATTGTGTAAAAATGGTAAATTCAAGTTTGACCAAAATTACCTCTTTTTAATTGAAACTCATAAAATCATTAGCCGATGTTGTGCACAAAGCTCAATTTTCATTATGTTTAAGTAATCTGCTGTGTCCTCAATTAATTTACACAACAAATGTAAAAGACACTGTAATGTTAAATTATAAAACAATATTTGAATGGTGTGAGGGATATTGTTCTGCTTGAGTGATTTATAACCATACTTTCTTAATCAGCAGTTTTGAAGTTTGGTGGAGTTTTATCATTTGAAATATGTTGAAAGTGAAAAACAGGTTTTTATCGATTTTTAATAATGTCACACCATATCGGAATGGATAAAAATATTTTGATGACATTAACAGAGTAAGTAGGAACCATGTTCCCCAATCTCCCTTATATTGCAGGCATTAGACTGTAATGTTTTTATATATATTTTTAAGGATTAAATCATGTTTCTGCATATTTGAGTATCACCAAGTCTACAACGGCATTCGCGTCGTCTGCTTGGTTTATTTCACAAGGGCAACACCTGAGTGAAATAAACACGCACATGCGCAGAACCATGGCTGTCTAACCGATCAGATCGGGAGTTTCCCGATCGGCCCGATATAAGTCTGATCGGTGATCGGCAAAATTCCTTCATCTACCGATCTGATGAACCGATCAATCACTATAGTATGAAAATCCAATTAAAAGCTTATCATGTCGTCTTTTCTCCTTTAAAATTCCTCTCAAACTCGCCTTCTTACTTCTTCACATGTAACATTTACTAGTTAATTAGTTTATCCAGGTGAATTTAGCGAAGCCTATAAGGGTACAAATCCTTTCAAACTCGCCTGTTTTCAGATTAGTTCGATCGGCGGGATTCAGCGAATGTACATTCAATGTTTTGTTTTCGTTTTTTATTACGGGAAATACCCACGTCATGGCCCGCCAAAGGCGTTATCAAACAAGGCTTGTCATTGGCTAGGCTACGTTTCACTTCTATGTACTAAAAGATTCACTAAACTAAGTTAAAACTTCGGGTTTATGGATAGAATTAAATATATTGAAAATCTCAAATACATTAATTTATTATATCAGGTATCTGTGTTTATGAATTACTAGCGGCGTACCCTCGCTACGCTCGGGTCCCCGCTAGATGATTATGCCACCACCTACCTCTGAAACCACATAAACCCCCTACAACACCCACCAAACCAGGTTGATTTATAACCATATCCCTTCTAAAGGCATTATAAACCCCCTACAACACCCCCAACCCCCAATCAGGTTGATTTATAACCATATCCATATCCCTCCTAAACCATTTACAGTGGCTACTGTATTAATCCCTACTTCTCAAACATCATTGTTAACCAATTTCAGTGGAATAAACTTGAACACCCTTCCCGTCATTTCCTCTATCTTTCATGCAAATTAGGCGCCACTTTGATCACAACTAACGGAGAAATAAGGATAACAAACAAACATACACCGTTTCCAGATTTATAGTAAGATGATGTATTTTTGCAACAAAGAAAGAATTGTGGGAATACCCAGCGTGCCGTGTGCAAAGCTTCAAATCGCACATGGTCGGTCGACGCAATCGCAACGTTTGTAAAATGTAAACAATGACTTGACACTTGATTGACAGGTGTCCTTAGAGACATGGACCAGGTAGACACGATAAATAAAAAGAGTAAATAATTATATTTTTTATTTAAACAATTTGAACTTGTTTTTCATACGTTATAATCTGTTTTGCTAAGTACACAAATGCTACTATATTTACACTATGTACGGCAACACACACGAGGGAAATGTACTGTTATTTAGGCATTGCAGTTCACTTGCGCATTTAATCGGTGATCGAATCGGATCAGCCGATCAAAGAGGAAATGATCGGTGATCGTTTCTGTCATATGTGTTGAACTGATTTTCGATATTTCACTCTTTGATCACACATAATTTCATTCTGCACCAAGCATTCCATGCATAAATTGTACATGTAGTATTAAAACAAATACAACATGGTTTATATCGGGAAGTAGTGTGAATTACTGGTCCTTTGGTGTTGAATGAATGTGTCCACTTGTTTAGAAGCATTTATCAAACATGGATTCTCGCAGAATATTTTTGCGAGAATCCTTTTTACTGAATTTAAATTCCGCATTTTAAACATTTATTGTACTATTGTTTACTTAGAAAATAATAGTACACAAATTGAATCAAACGCTTCTTAAGTTTACACACAAGTTAAAATGTCATCTTTAATGTGTATCTTTTTCTTTTCTTTCAGGTAACTAACAATATATCTGCACAGCCGATTTCAAAAACCAACTAAGAACAAGCATCATTTTAATTTCAACTTGAAAAGTATAGAGTCAAATAACAGTCATCTAAGGTCCTGTTTTGAACTTAGAAAAAAGAAGAAGAAAAAAGTTTTAAAAAAAAAGAAGTAAAAGATGACGTACGGCGGAGACTGGGAATTACAACATCCTCGGGTTACAGAAGCCATGTTGCACATATTTCTGTCCACATTGTTTATAGGTCAATAAATGCGTATGTGTTGTTTCGAGAGAAATTAGACAATCAATGCACGCACGCTGATGTTGATGTGTGAATAATGGCACGACCCCGAAGGGGGAGTGCTATTGTGAGCATATCAACATTTGCGCAAGTGCATTGATTTTTCTAATTTTTCGAGAAACAAAACATACGCATGCATTGACCTAATTCATACACGACACTATACAAATACAAATTCACAATTTAAGCATAATTTTGATCTGTGTAAAACAACTAAAAACACTTTAACAAGTTTGCTAACACCCGCAGTGAAAATCGGCGAACCCGCGAATCTCGAACAACGAATCAAAACAAAACGCGCACTGCGTGATTTGAACGGCGCACACGCGGAGTGCAGTGGACACTTTCAATGCACTCCGCGTATTTGTAATTCCTGCTTCCTGATTGGTTCATCACTACATAGAGTGTATGAATTGGTTTTGAAGAATGATCTAGTCCGTGGCCAGCCCCACTCACCTTCAACGGCAGCCGCTGCAGAACCTCACACACTAGAACTAATATGTTCAGATAATGAACGTTTACTGGAACAATATGGAACTGATTTCAGCGATGGCAAGTCTTTCCACAATTGTGTTTACCAACCACTTATTGGTGATGATGGAAATATCATTGACATCGTAAGCACGAGTCCTATGCATGTGAGTCTTGGTCTTGGCTTAAAAAATGTCAACATTATCGAACTGCTTGTATACTTGAATGGCAGTATTTCATATTATGCCTCAAAGAAATCTCAATGTTACAATCAACTTTGTGTTCCATCTAGCCTCCATCTCCTCTACCATGTATCTGATTGGCTCAACAAATTAGTAAATCCTCTTTGTTGTAACCAATCAAAATTGGTGTAACTTACCGACTGTTGTGGTGTATCAACTAGCATCTCTTCATTGCTTTTTCCCTGCAAAGATGAAATGCACCATAAAATTACAAGTAAGATAATGGCCTTTAGAATATTTAATTTTCAGGCAAAGTATGCTTGACTATAGTTTGATCAGCTCCAAATTGTGCGAGAAATATTTGGATTTGACCTCTCCGCGCACAGAAGTAATCCAAGCGTACCCGCACATTAATTGCCACACGCGAGCAGTTTTGGTAGCATGCACATGTGACGCATATGATGCACTTGTTGCCTTCTGGTGCGCTCACGTCCTTCTGTATTCATTCGTTGCTTTAAGGAGGCTTCACCAATTTGGAACTGATCAAAGTATCTAGGTAGCTATCTGACAGCATATCATTTGCCTTTCGTCAGTACCAATGAACAAGTAAGTGCCAAGTTGACACTTGGACTTTCATACATGTACATGTACATGTACCAACTACCTTCCAGGCAGCTGCGGCCGAACATTTGTAATGCAGTACATCAAAAGGGGGACTTTGCGACTGTGTGTTTTTCAAGACACAGATGAAAACTGACAGAAAAATAAGAAGAAGAATTTAGGAGTCTTTTTCACTTGTAAAACCTGAATGCCTTGATCAATTTTGATAATTTTGTGTCATTTTATAGCTTAAAAAATGCTCTGACAACACACTTTATAAACTCAAAATTGACTTCACCTGCAAAGTCCCCACCCCTTTTTATTTTGTTGAGGTGCTGCATCTGTGAAAGACATACCTAGCCATATCATGTATTAACCCCAACTTAATTATTATCTCTGTTTCCATTTTATTCTCTTATGTGTAGGTAAGAAAGACCAAGTAGATTAGATTAAAAGAAAGTACTCCCAAGTCCCTTAGAGTTCACAAATCAGAGATGGTCACGTTATTAAAGACATCATCCATGTTGGGGGTCTTTCTAAACCTTGAGATTTTGTCTATGCTTTCTATTCTAACTATTGATTGTATTTATACCCTTTGAACTCATTTAAAAGCCACACATGATGAATTCATTTTGTAAGATGACTTCAATGTTAAAAAAGCCTCATTTAAAAATAAAAATGGTGGAGAACAATACATCCTGAGTTCGTGGTTTTCCTACTGTATGTTGGTGAAGTTGTTGGAACATGTAGAGACAATTCGTGACATAATTATTATCCCACTGCTGCCACCAATTATACAATATGGCTCAAGTATGTCTTTCACAATCAAATGAGCAAATTTGAAGAGTTTAAAATTCTATTTTGGGGGTGAATTGACACGGAATGACCCTTGAATGAAGCAATGTGTATCTCAGATTAAAATTTATCATAAGGAAGCATCATAATAAAAAGCCATAGCCTCTCGCGCCGTCATGAAATAGCTCCTTAATAATAAATAACCCGACACTCCTTCATTCCCAGAAACTATTATCGATCTGAAAAGACACATTCATTGTCACAAGTACTCATGGGATGGGTTCGAGTTTAGGTGCAATATAACACGGAGTGAAACAATTGTATAAAATACTTTTTTAATATTACGTAAATCGCGTTGGTGAATTCATGAATTCTGTGAATTTTGGCCATAACAATTGCATGTTTTCGAATGTTAATGTTTGTTGAACTTTCTGACACTGGCAGGCCTATTTAAATTCTTGAAATACTAAATAATTGTGCCTTTAATGATACGCTTAATTAATTTATCATAATCTGATGTTCGAGTGACGACAGTCTGGGCAACAGACAGTCTCTTGACAGTCATTCTTGAATTCATGATCATGTGATGTTCACTCTTCTTTGGAGATAGAAATGAAATGTCACATCAAAACAACAACAAAAATTAAATAAATATACAATTCTGATTTTGACAAACACAATGTCAATAGATAGTGTAGAGAGTAACAATATCAATAGGTTTTTTTTATGAATCAATAGTTCCCAATGCATTTGTCGGCGTGTAAAAAAGCCGGTAAACTAGAGAGAAACTTTTCATTTCCCCCATCAATCATATTTGATTCCACTCCATTGCGATGAATGGCAATGATGGTCGGAGTGGTGTCTTTCACAATTTCCTCACCTCAGCCATCAATTTGACAGGCATTTGTTGCCAGGGGTTCGGCATATGGCTCAGTGGCATCGTAAATTATGCCCTGAGGTAGAAATTAAGTTGAAAATAAGAAAGAGAAAGAGAAGAGTAATGTCCGAAATCTTGATGTAAATCTCTTCCGCAGTACGCCCAGCTGTCGTGTCGCGCCACTCGTTCAATCCAACATGGACGACCAAATTCCAGTCAAGTTGGCAATTATCAGACAAAAGAGGGCGTACTGACTTTGAAATAATGGTGCCAGACAGGCATAGACTAGGGTGATCGACTCGATTCTGTATTGTGTAGTCATTATCGTTCTCGATTTAAAAAATAAAGTTAGAGCGAATCTGATTCGTTTCCTTCTGATTAGCCTAGCGTCCAGCGGTGCACACTGTCAATTTTAAAGTTATGAAGGGCCTGAATAAATGATTCCAGATCCAGATCCAGAATGGCATATGTTACTACGATTATGAGCCACAAATAAATGCTATACAGCACTGATGAGGTCTCTGAAAGTATTAGTAGGGTAACATGGGGTAATACGGGACACCTAAGGGGTAAGATGGGACACCTAATTTTATTCAGCTGTAATACGAATATCCGACAAGTGACCCCACCAAAGCAAAAGGTATCACCAAGAGCCTTAACAAGACTTTAGTTTCACCAAAAATTGTGCCCGTCGGCCTCCGGCTTCATTATTTTATCAAGGTGTCCCTTCTTACCCCAGGCGATAAAATGTTTCTTAATTTTTTGTCCCATCTTCCCCCACAGGGGTAAGATGGGACGCCATTGATTTACTATGTGCTGACAGTGGTGGGGCAAGATGGGACGCGAGGGAAGATGGGACAAAGATAGACTTTTAACATGAATGTAACCTTGTCCCATCTTACCCCAATGAGGCACATTTCTGAAAAAACACTTTTTAATGATCTTGGAAGAAAACAGTAGCAAATTTTTGTCTTATTTGATAGAAAGTGGTTTAGACGTTATTTTCCACTTTGAGAAACTAAAATCCGGGGCATTGATTCATAGATATTTAGTGTCAAGTCGTGACCTATGCTTAGTAGCATTGGTGAAATGCAGCATCAATGTCGACGCCTAAGGCTTACGACCCTCTGAAGTGTCCCGTTTCACGAAGGATGATACTTAAAATTGGTTGCAAATATAAATAGACAATATATCAAAGCTTTTTTGTTACAAAAATGGGCACAATTTGACTATTTTAAGGTAAAAAAGTATCTCCGAAAACCACTGTCCCACTTTACCCCGTGTCCCATATTACCCCATGTTACCCTATTTGAAATACATGCATGGATTAGTGTAAAGTTTCCCTAAAGCACCGTACTCGGAGGGTTCTTCAGCGGTGAAAAATCCCCTGGTGCAAATGCTATGGTACCTCAGGGTACGGTGCTCGGACCGCTTCCTTTCTTGGCATACATAAATGACTTTCCCGACGCTTTTATGAGTGCGACTATTTGCTGATGACTGTGTCATTTACAGAGAATAAGAAATGATATGATGCACAAATCCTACTGGAAGACTTAAGCACACTAAAGAGGTGGGAAGAGACCTGGCTGATGAAGTTCAACATATGCATATCAAAATGCTTCATCGTGAAACTGAACAAGCCAGACCTACCAAATCCCACACATGGTGGGGGGGGGGGGGGGGGGGGGGGGGGGGGCGGGGGGGGGGGGGCGGGGGGGGGGGGGGGAGAGAGGGGTTCTAGCCGAAACTGTAAACCATCCATACTAAGGGGTCAGCATAATATTCGTAACTAAACTGGAACCAACAGTTACACATACAGGAAATCACAGCATTACGGGGTCACGTCCGTCCCCATAATATTTTGCTCGATTCGCGCTCATTTTCCCTACAGGTTTCCATGACCATTTTAGTTCAAAAACTGAAAATATTTGCGCGCTTCGCCCGCATTTTTTCTACAGGTTTCAACATTATAATGGGTTTCGAACCACACCAAATAATGTATTATATGGGGGACGTTAAAAACGTCATACTGGACCATAAGTGTAAGAAATGCCAAATGTTGCGCGCTTTGCGCGTATTAGTTTCCATGTTTCATAATTCAAGCTTAACAAGACGGCTTGAGTTTTCCATGACCATTTTAGTTTCAAAAACTGAAATATTTTGCGCTCTTTGCACGCATTTATTTCTGAAGGTTTCAACATTCATAATGGCTCTTTCGAACCACACCAAATATTCTAAATATTATGTGGAGGACGTTTAAAACGTCATACTGTACCTTTTTAGTGTTTAAAATCACAATTTTTTTCGCACTTTGCGCATTAGTTCCAATGTTTCAACATTTAAGCTTAAAGGGACACTAAGAGATGTGTTGGAGGCAGCGCCCTCAATTATGATAAAAACTGAGATTAGTTTATTTTTATAATTGTATTACATGTATGAACTTACACCTATAAGGATTAAGAAAAATCAGCTCTTTTTGTACAAGAAAACGTCGATTCAAAAAATGCTTATCCCGCGGGACCAGCATTTTACGTCCGACAGTATCCCCGTGCAGTACGCGTGATACATAACGCGAACCATATTTGCATAGAGGGCGTTTTTCAATAAATAGCGATGATATTGTTTAAATCTAGTTTTGCTGTGTTTTTTGTTAGTAGAAACAACAATAATGGCAATTTTTAATGTTCATCTTGAATTCTGAAGTAAATTTTTAAACATTTAAACTTTTCAACACCACTTAATGTCCCTTTAACAAGATGGCTTCAGGGGATTTTTTCTGTACCCTTATACCGGTAGTTCATAAACTAAAAATATTTGCGCGCTTCGCGCACAATTTATATACAGGTTTTAAAATTATAATGGATCTCGAACCACCCTAATTCTTCTTTCTTCAGAATGCTGAATCTTTGCTTTAAAAATTCCGAAAACCCATGAGCTTCCATTGGGCCCGAAGGCAGGCCCCTCTGGACCCCACCTGCTGGCCGCTCCACTCGTGCGCTTCGCTCACTCCGCTCACAAGGATACATCATTTGCCCCCCCCCCCCCCCCATCCCCCATCATAACAGTCCTGGATACGCCATTGTATATCACCAAACACATTTTGCATTTATATATGATTTTTGGTGGTTGCTATCTACATACAGAAGAGTACCAAACACATTTTCCATTTAGATATTACTGATACGGCGGTTGCTATCTACGGAAGATAGCACCAAACACATTTTGTATTACGATATTACTTTTCGGTGGTTGCTATCTACAGAAGAGCACCAAACACATTTTGCATTAAATATTACTAATACGGCGGTTGATAACTACTGAAGATAGCATCAAACACATTTTGCATTTTGATATGACTATTATGCCGTTGCTATATTTACTGAAGATAGCACCAAACACATTTAACATAGATATGACTTTTCGACGATTGCTTTTTACACAAGATCGCACCAATTTGCTTTTACGTATGACTTTTCGGCAGTCGCACTGAAGATAACTCCAAACACATTTTTGCATTTCGATATGACTGATACGTTGGTAGCTATCTGAAGATAGCACCTATATAACACATGTTGCATTCTGATAACACTGATACGGTGGGAGCTATGAACATAGCTCCAAACACATTTGTCATTTTGATATGACTGATATGGCATTTAATATCTACTGAAGATAGCACCAAAGTTTTGTATGGTATGGTACGGCGTATGATTCAAATTCCTTACAATCATTATCTGATATTATAGAGGGCTGTATCATTTTATTTTTAAAGTCTAAGATGACTGATATCATATTAGAGACAAACCTTTATTTAGATTTAAAATATTTATACCCATGTAGAGTCTTGTTTAAAATAAGTGATTTAGACTTAAAGTAACTTTAAATGGATTTAGAAAAGCCATAAAGATTTATTTTTGAATCATTAATAATTGTTTCATAAATCCCAAGAGGTTTTTTTCAGTTTGCCCGGAGTCTACTTATACACTTTCAAGTAAATCCAAGTATTAAGAGAGAACGTCCACTGTAAAAACATTGTTTAAAAATGTGTTGTTTAAAAAATGTTAGCCAACATTGGTTAAATAAACTTTGATTTTCATACATTTAACCAACAGTTGTTTAAATTTAACTAACATTATGCAAAAATATCTTTAAACAACTGTTGAGCGATTCACCGGTTAACTAACAGTTGTTAAAAAGAGCATGCTTTAAACAACTTTGAGTAATTTCTAAACAAGTTGTTTAAAACATATTCTTTTAAACAATTGCGCGCATCAAGTTAAGGATGACTCGTCATCCGATGGAATAAACAATCCAGCTGCGCCATATTTTTACGTATTAAGGTCGAACTGGATTTCACCAGGAAAAATACCATTTGCCCCACCTACCTGACAAAGACCCCAGATTCGCCACCGAGATCGTGTAGTTGCTGTTGTGACACAAAACTAACGTTAAAAAAGTGATGACACGTGGAAAGTGTAAATATGCTTCTAACAATTTCAACATATTACATTATCACATTTAGGCCGAGTGCACCAAACCGGCGTAACTTAATAGGGAGGTAAGCTACCTCCCTAATAGTCACGAATAGTTTGGATTTTTTGTATGAAATATTCAGAGAATCGGTTGGCTAGCGACTCGTCAGAAGATGATGTTGGCAGAGGAGAGTCTTTACTGTGGTGAAGAAGCTTGTTCACAGTCTGGAATATCTGATGTTGACAGAGGAGAGTCTTTCCTGTGGTGAAGAAGCTTGTTCACAGTCTGGAATATCTGATGTTGACAGAGGAGAGTCTTTCCTGTGGTGAAGAAGCTTGTTCACAGTCTGATATGTTGGCAGAGGAGAGTCTTTCCTGTGGTGAAGAAGCTTGTTCACAGTCTGATATGTTGGCAGAGGAGAGTCTTTCCTGTGGTGAAGAAGCTTGTTCACAGTCTGGAATATCTGATGTTGACAGAGGAGAGTCTTTACTGTGGTGAAGAAGCTTGTTCACAGTCTGGAATATCTGATGTTGGCAGAGGAGAGTCTTTACTGCGGTGAAGAAGCTTGTTCACAGTCTGGAATATCTGATGTTGGCAGAGGAGAGTCTTTACTGTGGTGAAGAAGCTTGTTCACAGTCTGGAATAATTATCTGCTTCTGATCAGTCGTTGAGTCTTTTATTAGCTCAGAGTAATAATTCTTCTTTGCATTGCACATGAGAGATATGACAAACCCTCGCTGTTTAGGCCTACAGTAGGCCTACAGTTGCCTATCAATCTCCAGCTTAGACCGACGCCATTTTTTCTCCAGCTTGCGTCTCTTGCGTTTTTCTTGACGAATGGTGTCGTTATACCACGGAGAGTTAGGTCTTATTAGCACTGTGCTGTGTATTGTCTTGTAGATCGAAGCTTGTTTCTGTTTGTGGCTTCGCCGGCGGCGGCGACGGCACGAAGCTCAACCCATGTAAAAAAAAACCGAATGCGGCGATGGCGCAAAGCTTCACCCTTTAAAAAGCCGAATGCGGCGACGGCGCGTTGAGACAGTGTTTTAGAATGAAGGTTTGGTTATTTTGTAGGACTTCGCCGGCGGCGACTAGGCCTACGGCCCGAAGTCCACCCCTTTAAAATCACCAGATGCGGCGACAGCGCCAAGCCGGATGTACGAAGGAAATGGTTGTAGATCGAAGCTTGTTTATTTTCTGTGGCTTCGTCGGCGACGTCGACGGCGCGAAGCACCACCTTGTAAAAAAACCGACTAGCTGGCTCACTATAGCGACTAGATGACTAAAGGTTGATTATTTGTTGTGGCTTCGTCGGCGGCGGAGACGGGGCGATGCTCCACCCTTTAAAAACAACGGATGCGGCGACGGCGCCAAGCCGGATGCATGAAGGGAATGTTCTCAGATCACAGCTTGGTTATTTGTGTGGCTTCGGCGGTTTCGCCCGCGAAAATGTTTCCAAATCGAAGGTATGTTATTTGTGTGGCTTTGGCTCCATCCTTTAAAAACCCCGGATACGGCGGCGGCGCATAGCCGGATAAATGATGAGAATGTTTCCAGATCGCCAAAGGTATGCTAATTTGTGTTGCTTCGGCAGCTTCGCCGGCGACGTCGAGAAGCTCGTCCTATTAAAAAACACCGGATGCGGCGACGGCGCAAAGCCGGATATATCATATGATGAGAATGTTTCCCGATGCAAACCAGGTGCAATTTGGTAGTGATCACCAGAGCTGAATTGTCAATTGTTTAACTTGTTTGGATCCTTCATGTGACATTAAAAACATATCATTTTGGTACACACTTATTAAATTATTAATTTTCTTTGATGAAGGGCTCCATGTAAAATATATCTCTATAAATGCACCAACAATTTGGATGGGTCTTTTGGAGCCAGCGCCACAATCCAAGTTGTACCGAAATCCAGCCTGAGTCCCACAATGCAAAGAGCGTAGCAAACATGTAAACATAGCCTACCCGATGAAATCTTTAGTCCGTTGTAATGTAAAATGGTCATTGCATTGTGGGATTGCATTTCGGTTAATCTCTATTATGTGTATAATGATTCTATATTTGGAAACATAGGCCTAGATCATTATGGCGTTTGGCGATTGATAAATAATTCTGAACTTCTTTGGTTTGAGCAGTAGGGGAAGGTGGGGTAATGGCGGACACATTTTGTCAGAGAGGTATAACACACATATAATACGTCATATAACAATAAAAATCATGTAAACACAAAGCACTGTGATGGTTCTACCTTTTATCAAGTTTTTATCAACTCATCATTTTGAAATTCGAAGCTACGACGCAATAAAAAAAATGGCGTCGTCCGGCATTACCCCACACTCTGGGGGTAATCCCGGACCGTATTTTTCAATGGCAGCCCTCTTTTTATTGGAATACAGTATTTCAATGGGAGTTAAAAAATACCCTTTTTAAAAGTGTAGCAGAAATCAAAGAACAATGTCACATATTTATATGGTCAACAACTATTACCGATTTATGATGTTAAATTGACCACGCCCATATTGGTTACCATGGAAACGGTACATGTCCGGGATTACCCCAATCCATGTACAATGTATGGGCACATCCTCTCTTATTATTATGCTCATCATTGTGACTCCGAATTCATTTCTTTTTTATCAGAAGGTATCATACATTAAATAAAAAAATAATAAGACTTTTTTTCCTTGATGTAGAAATACCAGTTTCAAAGAGAAAGTAATGCACCAAAATATCAACTTGCCCAAAAAGTGATTTTTGTAATTCTCGCAAGAAATTGCGAGACAACCATCCCATTTGGGTTTTGTGTGATTTCAATGGAGAGGCACCTAACATCATAGGGTGGCAAAATACCACCTTCTTTCACCTGCCTTTAGATACAGCCCTGTCCGCGATTACCCCGCGTCCGCCATTACCCCACCTTCCCCCTATAGCATGCTGACAGTTAGAATATCTTGAAATAAAATAAACATATTCATCGTGCACTTGATAATTTATACATAGTTGTCGTTGTCGTTGTTGTAATTGATTACATTGGAGTTTCCCCTGTCAACCTCATATCGTTTTGACATAATATCACTTTTTGGAGGGTCATGATGTGTACGTGATGCTTTACATATTTCTAAAGTTAAATCCGAAGGGCCTAATCCTGCTAATGCCCGGGCTAATGCCCACCCAATCCGTGTTCTTCGCTATCTCCAAAACACTTATAAAGTGTCATGTCATTGTGGGTAACATCTTATTCTATCATCACATGAAATATAAAGTTGTACCGTTCAATAATTCGTGAGATTTTATAAGCTTTTTTGACTCGGAAAAATTCATTTTTCCAAGTGTTCAAATTCATTCAAAATTTCATTTTTCCATCGTAGATGATAATGGTATATTTCTGTTTTGTGCCCCACCGGGCAAGGACACTTTCATGGAGCCATTTTATCACAGCTCAGCTCGGGGGGGGGGGGGGGGGGGGGGGGGGGGGGGGGGGGGGGGGGGGTATTTTAAACACCTTCTAAAACTGTTTACACATGTAGATAGTGAATAATCTTACTGTAACCAGACTTGCGTTATTGAAATAAAAAAACTGCGCGCAATGTTTAAAATGACGCGAACAACATCTTGCTTAAAAGAAATTTAAAGTCTAGAAACAATAAATATATTATGCAAATTGGCGGTCAAATATGTAAATTTTATCGCATAATGTGGTTGAACTATTTACAAAAATCAATCATTTAATCAAAAGCATTTTACCTTCGATAAAGATTCTGTTACAATCGAAACGTCAGGTCCTCTTATATTTATTACATTTACTTAAACACAGGCTATTTTTGTGGATAAGCAGTTTGCATTCAGCTTTTATATTATATTTAATCAAAATAACTACTTTCTGGTATATAACAGGGTTAATAATCAATTTAACTACAATTTTTTTTAATTTGCCTCATAAGAACAGTAAAATACATAAGTATTGTACACATGTATTAATATAGGAAAATATATACGAGTTGTGTCAATTTTGCGTTGTCCAGACGCTCTACAAACCATAACTTCTGAACCGAATGTCCGATTTCTTTCAAATAAAAAGCCAATTGAAGCTGAAATTTCAAAGAAAGTAGAACTGAGAAAACCCATTTGTTCAAAATGACTTAATTTCAATGGTTCAGCATCCCCTTAACAGTTAAGGTAACAACAAGGAGTGGAATTACAATGCTAATTGATACATAAAGTCAAAAAACTGTTTCTAAATATTCAAGTTGAGCAATTGAAAAACTGAATGGATTGTGAAAGAGGTACACTACATACTAATTGAAATTGAAATAAATTTTAAATGTGCTAGTTTTTTTTTTTTAAAATCATGTTTACATTTTTTGAAAATTTGGATGTAGGCCCTTTTGCAACAAAACTCCATCTGTTTGTACATAAAGAAAAAATACCACACACAAAAAATCATTTATTATAATCATTTCAAATAAATAAGTTTGATATTGAAATGTATAGGTCACAATCATATGTTTCAAGGAAATAAAGTCATTTTTTTCAAAAATACCTACATCTCATTGTAAACAGCCATTGAAGTTGTTGTTTTGTTGCAAAAGGGCCTGTATCCCGATTTAATTCTGGATACAGGCCCTTTTGCAACAAAACAACAATTTCAATGGCTGTTTACAATGAGATGTAGGTCTTTTTGAAAAAAATGACTTTGTTTCCTTGAAACATATGATTTTTCCCTATACATTTCTATATCAAACTCATTTTTTGAAAAAATGCACCATAGCCCTTTTGCAAAATACCTCTTCAAATACCGATGCCAGTTTATACCATTTTTTTTCAAGTTACTGTCCATTTTACGTGGGAATTTGTGAATAAGCTCCGTTTTGAATATTTTTAAGATACTATCAGTATCAATATTAATATAATACCCTCATACCCGAATTTGTAGGGATTGGTACAATCGCAGTGATTATGTGATTAAACGGAAAGGATAATCAACATAACGAAATAGGCGATTGGATAAAAGTTTTTGAGGGGATTTACATGCGTATTAACATAGGCCTACTTGTATTCAGAGCACAGTGCGTAATTGAAATAGTAGATATTGATTTGTGATGTTATTTTATACCGTATGTCATGAATTACCGGACAACGTTTTATGCACAAATCGTTAGTACAATTTTTGCGCTCCTAAAAATCTTAGTTACTATTAATTATACCAAAATAATGTTTTCTAAGGACTCTTTAACATTAACATTATTTACGGGCCATAAGGTTAGAATCTTGATAATTTATCTTAACCCATTTTTTGCGCTTTTCATTATTTGCTACTATACCAAAATAATGTTTTCTGACGACTCTTTAAGGGTCATAAGGGTAGAATTTTGGTAATTAAATGGCTGGTATTAGGCCTATGTCTTTTGCCACAAAATCGTGACACTTTATTTTGTTAGCCACATTTCTCCAAATCAGGGAGACCTCTCAAGGTTATATTAGCATGAACATTTTCAGATTTAAACCAGATTTGTTGTTGTTGTTGTTGTTGTCGATGTTGCTGTTGTTGCTGTTGTTGTTGTTGTTGTTGTTGTTGTTGTTGTTGTTGTTGTTGTTGTTGTTGTTGTTGTTGTTGTTGTTGTTGTTGTTGTTGTTGTTGTTGTTGTTGTTGTTGTTGTTGTTGTTATTGTTATTGTTTGCTTTTTCCTTTTGCTTGTGCAATATCATTCAGGGATGGAAAAGACCCGCCCGCCCGCCCATAGCGGGTAACTTTCGTGTCGGGCGGGTGAAGATTCAAAGGTACCCGTCCGAATGGCGGGTAACATTTTTGAAGCTCAAAGTGTAAGTAACAGTTCAGGGTAATTTCATCATCAGATGATCGTGTGTCATGATGATAGAGGAGATCAGGTTGATATGAGATTAAAGAGAGTATTGGATTGATGAACATGATGAATACGAGGAGCTGTTACGGGCTAGGTTTACAGTGGAACATCGTACAATAAAGACAAAAACATGTAAATGTACGGTAGTCTTGCATTGTTTGCTGCAAAATGTTATGAAAAAACCTTGGGCTGGTAGAATTTTTGTCGGGCAGGTAGATTCTGTGAGTTACCTGCCCGACTGGCTAGTTGAAACAAATCTGAAGTTCCATCCCTGATATCATTGGTATGTAGCCTACACATTGGTTCTGTTTTTGTGTACCGTAAATATATTCTTAAAGCTTTTTAGCCGTTTCCAATTTTATATTTTATTTTGTTCCCAGTCATTTGGATTGAGCATGGTGATCAAAATCTCTTTAAGAATAATATTATTTACAAAATGCTACATCTACATTTAACTCAAAATCTAGCAAAAGAGAGATAGCTCGAGTCGAGGAGACAGGCAGACATACTTCAAAACACAAAGGACAGGCCCTATGACAATAGTACTTTAATTGAATTTACCTATTCGGGCAATATGCTTTACAAAACATGATGCAAAATTTAGCGAGGAAGGCTTTGCAACACCAAGTAAGACTGGCAAATCAATATGGGTGTCTGTATTTTATGAAATGGGTATGGGTCCCAACGGGTCCAAACAGGTCGAAATGGATCCAAATGCATCGAAACGGGTCGAAACAAGTCGAAACTTCGAGTCTACATATACTCATCATCGTACGTCGACATTTTTTGAAATGCGTTACAATCAGAAAACTAGAGCGGTTCTAGTTTGTAATGTTTTCCCGAAATGTCTCTAAACGTTTGATTCTGAAAATTATCCATCATTGATTGTCATGATAAACAAAATTAATGAACTTTGGGAAATGATGAGTACTAATAATTTCTGGACAGCCTGTAGTACACGCCCCCACCTCCCCTATTTGTTAAGGGGATGCTGAAGTGCTAGAAGTGATTTTCTAATGTTCTGCACATATAGTATTCATTTTTGGTTGGTTATTAATGTACCTTGATGAAACTTTTTAATTTTTACGAAAAAAATTGTCATTTTTTGTACGCTTGCTATGGCAACGGCGGCCATTTTTGGTGAGTTATGGGCTGCGCGCAACTTTTATCAGTAACGGTTAGTCTGTTTGTAACCATATTTGGTAAAAAAAGTTGATAATAGGTTTATCTAGAATTACTCAGTGTGAATTTTGGTTTGAAGGTGACTACGCCACTACGGTGAATAATCTTACTGTAACCATACTTAGCGATACTGAAAAAACTGCGCGAAAGGTTTAAAATGACGCGAACAACATCTTGCTTAAAACAGATTTCAAGTCTAAAAACACTAAATATGCAAATTGGCGGTCAAATATGTTAATTTTATCTCAACATTTGGTTAAACAATTTACAAAAATCAATCATTTAATCAAAAAAACTAATTTATGGTATATAACAGGGTTAATAATCAATTTAAACTACTATACAATTTTTTTTTAAATTTGCCTCATAAAAACAGTTAAAGGTAGATGTTCCGATTTTCAACTTTAAGTTTTCTATTCTACATGAAAGGTCATCCTTAAAAACGTCGTGTCCCAAAATTTGAGATGCATAGCTATTATGGTTCTTATTTTAGACGCACAAGATGCTGTGAACTGTACCCATTGAGTAGTACACAAACTATATCGGTGGTAACCACCATTCGCGGTAATTCAACGCTATTTCGTTGATTTCTCTGTCATTATACCGAATTAGGCCGTCAAATTTCAGTATGATGATGAGAAAAATACGAGCTTTCATATGATATGAAAATCTCCGTATGTTTGAAATAATTCTGTGTTACGAAAATGTGATCGGGTCATCTACCTTTAAATACATAAGAAATTGTACGCATGTATTAATATAGGAAAATATACGAGTTGTGTCAATTTTGCGTTGTCCAGTTACGTTCTACAAACCATAACTACTTAATTACCTAATTTCACCATTGACCACTTCAGCATCCCCTTAACAGTTAAGGTAACAACAAGGAGTGGAATTACAATACTTTTTTTTTTTTACGTGTTTCTCCATTCTTTTTACATTTCATTCATAGGCTACATGTATATTCTATACATAGTTATATAATATAATAACATACTGGTATCAATAAGTTACAAATATGAACAAAAACATGACTCTATCAGCGAACAGCATGTACCAACAATTACCATTAGTATGAATATAGATGGCTAATGATCATCAACGGCACATGATCTTCGCAGGTGAGTTGACAAACAAAGCAATATAATATGGGCTGTCATGTAGGCTTTTGCCAATCTCATGCCACATATTTTCACTATGTCTCAAGATACTAATTCTCCATCTTAATTCGTATAGAAACTATTTAAATGCATCAACGTTTGTATTATCAGTGATCTTGATATGTCTCTCTGGATCTATACAGAGTTAACGACGCCAGACTAAGCATTCTATTTAGCATTACATTCAATACATTTTGAATATCTGGTTTATAACCAAGTACAATGATTTTTAACGATATCTCTGGACATGGAATACCGTATTGTTAGAAATAACAAATCTTTTAAAATGAACCCAAAAGCTTTTTGACAAAGGACAGGCAATAAATGAATGTAGATAATCATCTGACGTACAATTGGGTGAGTTCGCCTTATTCCATTTATATAAGTTTGCTTTGGTAGCGATGATTCTATATAATAATTTGTAATTGAACTCCGCCAATTTTCTCTCTTTTTCAAGAATAGTTTTCATACTCCAAATATCGTCCGATTTTGGTGACGTTGACAGTTCCTGTGCCCATCTGTTCTGAATTATTGGCACGACTGTAAACTTTTTAACTACATGAACGTAAATACTTGATTGCCAATACATTCTATATATTTACACGTTTTTTATTTACATATATACAAGAGGTTCTTAAACGAGTACTTATTTCAATAGACATATTGTTGGCGTTTAATAAAGCAAACCAATTCTTTGGAATTGATTTGAAAATAATAAATAGCTCTGCAATCCAGTTGTGCTTATTTTAAGCTTGTCAAGTATGTAGTAGAAAAGATACCATCATTAGTTATAAGGTCATTGATATATATCATATCACTGTCAATCCAGCGTTTGAAATACAAGGTCTTGCCATTGTGCATGATCAGTTCATTCCCCCATATAATATGACTTTTGACCCTTATTGAGTCGTTGATTGGTCAGTTTCTATAATCATTATCTAGATTATGCCATGCTTTTACCAGATCTGAATAAAATTTTGGTAGACCAATTAACGATGGGGCATTCTTTGCTTCCACAAAATTCATATTTAAGATTAAAATATGTTGGACCATGAGCATTTAAATAGCGTTTAAAAGGCATTTCCATTTACTATCATCATCATACATATAACGTTTTAACCATATTTCAAAGCTATATACACTGAAATTTAAAAACACACATTTTTATTCTTTTTTTCTCCGGTTTTTTATTCCATAAGAAATTGAAAATATTTGAGTTCAATTCATTCGTGAAGTTTTCAGGGAACGGGTAGATAAGACATTAAAATGTTAAATTGGATATGCCAAGACATTTTATAATAGTTGCTTTACCATACAGCGTTACCTTTCTTCAATCCCATGAATTCAAGATTCGAATTAGTCGATCTTTTTTCTCTTGCCAAATGCTCTTGTAACATTCTATCATATTGTGTCCAAAATAAACACCAAGAGACTTAACATTTTCAGTTGGCCATTTTACAGAGTTATGTTTTACAAAATGACCAAATGCTAAACCTTGAGTTTTTTTCACATTGATTTTTGGTCCAGCAAAACATCCAAATGTATTAATGATTTTCAACATGCTATCAAGATATTCTTTCGTTGTGCAGAAAAGAGTTGTATCGTTAGCAAATTGGCTAATACGAGCTTCACATTTTTCTTCGTCATTGTCATCAATGACAATACCTGAACTAGTTTTATCTGGTCTTATGTTCAAAGCTAAGACTTCGGAGACAACAACGAACAAGAGTGCAGATAACGGGCAGCCCTGGCACAATCCTCTAAAGAACTTTGATTTCCAACCAAAATTTAAAACAGAACTCTCAATATTATTATACATTGCTGTAATCCAATTGATAAACGATGGTCCAAAAACTTCTGTAATGTTTGAACTACAGGGTGTCTCAAAAAAAATTACAACGTACCATTAGGCGATCATAACTTCCTAATTAAGTAACTGAATTTTACAATTCAAACGGTAAAATGAGGCCAAATTAGTTTTCTACCATTGGATGAAAACAGCGTTTAATTTTGTTTAGTAATTACGAAGATATCTGTGACTGATTACATAATAGCAGTCACGGAACACATCCATCCAAGTTTGCATATTTTGACAGATTTTCACTTGCGCGGCTAGTTATTTACTCATTAAGGTTCAATTAGCCAGCACTGTTTAATACTATGATAAAAAAAAGTTCAATTTGTGATCTAAGAATACTGAATAGTCGATCATAACACTCATGACACACAGAAAACCAAAATAAATACAACTCATTGTAAGGAGAGAAATATGACCATACTCTTTTAATGTAAACAAAGCATTTATTTTGTTTTCAATTGCGATACTAATAATTTGACCATCATGCGCAAAAGTGGCGATAATTTTATAATATACATGATTTCAGCTTTCAAGTTGAAAAAGTGAAGACTAGAAGCTTGATAAGTTGTATACGCGATGTTATTAGTTCTTGAACTTGGTTTAATAACGACAATGTTCATATTTACTAAAATTACTATAATTTTGTTTCCAATTGTTATAAAAAGATTAAACTTATCGTACACATTTTAAATTTTACTGTTCTTAAGTATAAAATGTGATGAAAATAATCTAGACAACTTTTATTTTATATTTTGTGTTAAACTTGGGTCTCATCTGGCATATTATTTGGTGTAAAATAAAAATCTAGAACCATAAAACACGTTAATCCATGTCATTTTGTAGTGAATTATTGATTCCATGTATGTGCTGTCTGAATCACTCAATATGAGCAAACTTGGATGGAAGTGTTCCCAGACTAATGTTACGTAATTGCTCATTTCTCTGGAATTACTGAACCGAAAAGTCTTTTGAGTTGTTCTATTCTGACACTTATTCAGAAAGTTACAATCCTCTAAAGGTGCGTTGTAATTTTTTTGAGACACCCTGTATAAAGTTCCATTCGACGGTGTCGAAAGCTTTTTCGAAATCTACAAACAAAATCGCAGCCGATTTATTCTCATTTATACATATATAAATTATTAATTGATACATTGGTCCATGGAACTATTCCCCTGTATGTAACCATTCACAAATGCCGATGCCAGGTTATACCATTTTGTTCAAGTTACTGTCCATTTTACGTGTGAATTTGTGGGATTGGTACAATCGCATGTGATTAAAACGGAAAGGATAATGAACATAACGAAATATGCGATTGGATAAAAAAAGTTTTTGAGGGGATTTACATGCGTATTAACATACGTGTAAGAACACAGTGCGTACAAAACATGATGAAAAATTAAGCGAGGAAGGCTTTGCAACACCAAGTAAGACTGGCATATCAATATGGGTGCCTATATTTTATGAAAATGGGTTAAAATGGGGCCCAACGGGTCCCAACGGTTCGAAATGATTTCAAATGTGTCGAAACAAGTTGAAACTTCGAGTCTAAATACTCATCATCGCATGCCGACATTTTTTGAAATGCGTTACAATCAGAAAACTAGAGCGGTTCCCGGGGTTTCGCGGTTATCGGATTTGGCAGTGGGTTTTTGGTTGTGCGGTTTTGGTATACATGGTTTGAGGTTGGTACATTAGGATCCCAGCGGAACCAGATTCGATGACGGCCGCATCATTTGTGATGTGTGTCGCGTGTTTGCTTATTTGCTATTGTAATGTATCCCAGTTTGAGCGATATGTGTCTTTTATCATGGATAGTACAATGGTAATATTTATGCAAATTTGATGTCTTTGATGTTGTGTTTCTACAGGTGTGTACTATTACATTGTTGCGGTGACAAATTGTAGCAGTGCAGCAGGCAGCGAATATGAATTTCAAAAAATGTGAAATCATATCAAACAAATCAAATCGGGTCACATTTTAAGGTATCTATCATCTTTTAGCTAAATCAGCAGCGAACAAAATAATCCTTGGGATTTCAATGCAAAGTCATTTGTTCCATCAAATGTGTTGGGGTTTTACCGGTTAGTTACATCGTCCTTATACGTAGCTCAAAAAGAGAAATCATATCCGCGAAAAGCAGCGAAAAAAATCATCGCGATTTTAATGCGTACAATTTTTGGGCTGGGAATTTCGGAATTCTTAATCTCTTGACCCGATTAGTTTTTCGGGCGGGACCCGGGATTCCCGAAATGTTTCTAAACATTTGTTTCTGAAAATTATGCATCATTTCATTGATCAAAATAATTAAAAAAAATAATAAAAATTAGCTTACTTAAAAATAGGCCTACACCTTGTCGGCTAAAACACGATGTTTTAATGCGAATTTATAGTGGAGATTCATTTAAAATGCGAACGACATTTGTTCCGTCAAATGGGTTGCGGTTTGACCAGTTCGTTACACAGACTTTATACGTAGTCAAAATGTGAAATCATATCCAAAAAATCAAATCGGGTCACATTTTAGGGTATCCGTCATTTTTTAGGCTAAATCGCCGGCAATTTTTATCTTCTTGCGATTTCAATGCGAACGTTATTTGTTCAGTCAAATTTGTTGCGGTTTGACGGGTTAGCTACACAGACTTTACAAGTAGCTCAAAATGTGAATTCATATCCAAAAAATCCAATCGGGACACATGTTATAGTGTCTGTCATTTTTTGGGCTAAACTAAATTGCCGGCAATTTTTTCTTCTTGCGATTTCAATGCGAACGTAATTTGTTCCGCCAAATGTGTTGCGGTTTAAAAGCAGTAACACCGACCTTATACGTAGCTCAAAATGTGAAATCGTATCTAAAATTCAAATCAGGACACATTTTAGGGTATCCATCATTTTTTAGCCTAAATCAGCAGCAATTTGTTTCTCCTTGTGATTTCAATGCGATCGTCATTTGTTCCGTCAAATATACCGTATTGCTGTTTGACGGGTTAGGAACAGACTTAATACGTAGCTCAAAATGTGAAATCATATCCAAAAAATCGAATCGGGACACATGTTATGGTTTCCGTCATTTTTTAGGTATAATTGCTGGCAATTTGTTGTTCTTGCGATTTCAATGCGAACGTAATTTGTTCCGTCAAATGTGTTGTGGTTTAACCATTTTTTAATACGTAGCTCAAAATGTGAAATCATATCACGATTATGTAATGCAAATTTATAGGTTTTTTTAAAAAGACCGAGGTCGAGGATCTTAATGTGTGGAGTAAAAATATACGTCATTTCATTTCCCAATACACAGAAACTAAATCGCTTTTGTAACAAAAGGTATTCAGCAGGATTCGAACCGACGCGGGGAGAATCCAATAGATTTATTATTATCAGTAATTTTAGGAAATTTGGGGCTGGGGGGGCGTATATTTTATTTGAAATATACATAACGTGATAACACACACACTGAAAGCTAACAATCAAATGTATATTGTCAGAACTGTTGGAACTCTTGCCCCATATACAGTAAGATGGACTAGAGGTAAACAACTTTTAGGTCAAGCGTTCTGGGTTCTATAATTGCGATCATAATTCATTAGCGTTAACACACCTACAAATTTCGATCTCCGGAATGATCGAGCATCTAATGCAACATAATTAACTAGGAGAATCTACGGGATCTTCATAACAGAAAGAGCATATCTCGCTACATGTAGTAATAGTGATCGCGCTAATGACTGACTGAACTGACTATATACTACGAACATTAGGCCTACGTACGTCATTTTCAGCGCCGCCGAAATTATTTTGTTAGAATGATCTTTTTAAAATCCGGCTTTAATCGCGAGAGGGCGCCATCTCTTTCAGAGTTTCAAAGTTGGCTAGATATCGAATATCTACGGTAATCATTTACGGGAGTATTGCAAGTCCGTAATCTTTTATAATCGGTTTCAGCAAATGTGTCATCTCATTAAAGAGGGCCTTTCCACACCTCGGGAGAGGTAGTAAACTGTTTCTCGAATAAATCAATATAACTTCGATCCTGAAACAGGCCAGAAAGGAAAAATATATACAGTCATCCAAAAAAGTAACTATACAGGTAAAACATGGGCTTCCTACCTAAAAATATTAAATATAAAGTTGTTGACAAAGATGTCTTCTTTAATATTTAGATATTGCACGCTAGGATAGTTTGAATATTGAACAGGTTACAATCCAAAATGTAAGGTAAAGTATGACATAGTTCGCGTGTAGAAAAGAAAAATGTGAAAATGAAAATCGAAATTTACCTTACATTTAGGAGTGTCAATTCCTCAATAATCACCCAGTCCTATAGCGTGCAATATATCATATTAAAGAAGATAAATTTCAGAACAACTTTATAAATTAATCATTTTAGGTAGGATACATATTTTTAGAGAAGCCCATTTATTACCTGTATAGTTACTTTTGTTGATGACTGTACACCATGGATATATCACGCATGGTTACTCGCGCATTTTAAAATTTCGGGCCAACAATATTAAACATGTTGTAATACGCTTATCATCAATTTGATTTGATTCGAATCTGCGTCGTGGTCTGAATCCTCAAATGATAATTTGGGGAATGACAATATCACAGATGTGATCTTTTTTACGAATTTTCAATTTCCCTGATGTGCCGACACATGTTTCCAGTCTGATGGGACACTTTTCCCAATACCTTATCGAATAAATTTTGAATGTCATTGATGTTGAAAGTTTTGTTGTGCTTTGCAACATGATGTTTAATTTCAATCACCTAAAACATTATTTTAGTAATCCTACTAGAGCTGTTGATCCGTGTAATGACCCGGACATCGATGTCTATAAGCTGGTTTTTTGTTTTAAAATACTAAGGAAATATTGAACAACCACCAAAAAAATGCACACAAATTGACGCTTGGGGAACTCTTAGAATTAGGGTTTAGAGTTTGGTGTATTTATTGCGTTTTTAGAAATATTGACACGATGGCTTTCCATGAATATGACGACGTGCTGTGTCTACACTCTGACTACGAGCTGTGTGTACCTACAATTCTCAATTTAAAATACACATCGAAGAGCATGTTTTGTGTATGATACGGTATACGATACATTTCATAGATATTTTTCAGTTCAGTTTCAGTTTCAGTTTCAGTTTATTTTACCAATATCACATAATATTAAACAAGTCAAAAGCAATGGCGGGAAAACCAAAAAGAGCAGAGCTCGATAATTATGGTCACCCAATAGTTGTGTTACAGGAATACATAATTATACCTTAAGTTTTATATATATTTGAGGCTTTTGATGATATTGATGTCCTTGGTGAAAAAGGGGGCTACTTTCAGTCATGTCAGTCAAAATGTGCGAAAAAGGAGGTCAAATTAGCAAAATTGTCCGCGAAACGCCGTCAAATAGGGGGTATTTCAAGATCCTGGAACGATCATGTGTTACCCCTCTGAATACGACGAGAGAACACCGGCACGACCGGTACGTATAATGAAAGTAAATTTTATTCACTGACAACTCAAACAGAGAACAGATCTGTTAATATTGGGTCAGTCAACATTCTTAATGAGTCCTTTTATTATTATTTTTATTTAACTATCGATTGAGAATTCCGGAAAATGAATCTTTGCTGAATACGCATGGAAGGGTTTCAATTAGCCTGTATATGATTTAGGTTGTGAGCTGTCAAAACTGGGATCAATGACCGAGTGGAAAACATATCGACAAACTTGAATTGGAAGTGGGATATGCATGAACCACGGATAAAACTGGTATTAAGTAGGGCCTACGGATGTAATCCATTAAGTATTAATAGGTTTGTGTAAAAACAAGTACTCATGCGCTTTTAGATCGAACTGTAGTAAAGTTAAAAACAACATTATCGATCAAGTGTGGCACAGTAAGAGACCTGTTGGGAGAATACCATCACCAAGTGGCAACGTGACAGAGAAGTTGTGTGCTGACGCTGGCTCGTCAGGCTACTATACCGTACACAGTTTGAGGAGAAACCATCACAAGAATGTTCCGAGGCGACGTACCAGAGAAGATCATTAAAGAAGTTCATTAAAGTAACTCCGATCAGTATAAGGTTAATACAAGCACCAAACAGAAAGCCAATGTGTCCAATGTAATGTAATTCAAGGTGAGCATGAATGTAATCGTTTGATCGTTTGTTTGTTGGATTTTTGTTTTTGTTTTTTGGTCTGTTTGTTAGTATATATTAATGTTTGTGTATTGGTTAGTTGATGGGTGCGGGTTTTTTTTTTTTTTTGGGGGGGGTATTTTGAATGCTAGATTAACATATTGACACAATGATTTCACTGCGATAGATTTCTTACTATTACCGTTGTGTTTAGTTAATACTTGAAAAAGGTTAAAGTCAATTAATTTAGTTGACACGGCTAATAAATGCTATACCTCTTACAAAAACATTAAACTTCATGTTCATTTGAACTAGTATCTTTAATTTTTCTCTCAAAATTGCAAAGTTCAACTTTGTGTATCATTAACGAACCGGTGTCATTTGTTATTCAAATCTACGGAAATATTCCACAATTGTCATAAGATATGGGGTTTAATAGCACAACTATTTCCATTTCAGGCTCGACAAAACGTTTGAAAACCGCATCAGCAACACAATATACAGCATAGTTCCGTGTCATCGGCATCAGCAAGACCTAAAATTCAAAATAGAATCCAAGAGCAGCTCAGCCACAACCACAGAACGTTTTTATTCCGCAGCAGCAAGGAGGGCAAGTACCTCTTCAACAGAAGTACACTTTCCACAATTTCACCGTTCATATAACTAAAAAGTAATAATACTGATAAAGTAGATCCATAATTAAATGCACACGCACACCATTTAAAAAAAGAAAATTAATTAATGACTGTGTATTAAATATAGCCACATTTAACATTGCTGCATACTACTATAATGTTAGTGTCGGATCTCTTCAATGCAATTAAAGAAAGTAAAGGATGGAAATCAGTATAGTCTGTAACTGTTTATGTGTAATTTAAAGGAATGTAATTTGAATATGCAGGGTGTATAAAAAAACCACCAGGACTCTCTTTCAACACGGATTAATTTAATCCCTATTGAAACCACTGAACCATGACCAATTTGATTTCATTGTCAAGTACAACTTATAAAGTTAAAATCCTGAAAAAAGGGGGAAATCCATCAATTACGGAAAGTGTGACTAACTAGGCAAGTCACTGTGTAGGCTAAAAGGGAAATTATTTGTATTCTTCTCATGCTGAATTTTTTTATCATGCGTATGGTAAAAATTGAAGTTGACTTTACAAATCCCACAAGTATCAATGTCCTTCTCTGTCAATGATTGGTGGTATAAACAAACTACTGACATGATTGGTGCTTTCCTACCACAACTTTCCTACATGCTGAGGCTTTTTCATGAGAACAATAAGCAAAATTGAACATTGCACAGAAATATTCATGCATCAAATTAATGAATTATGTAGCTAATAATGATTTGTGCCAGAATTAAGGGGAATACCAAACTAATATTTGCTATTGTCTATAGATAGATGATTTACAATATTTTTGAATGCAAAGTATTCAAATGTAAACCATGTCATTTTTTGGTTTGTATGTGTAAACCCCATTGTACAGACTAGTAAATGACAGGGTTTATGCAAATTATTCTAGCGGTCTTATTCTTCATTGGATTAATCTCAGATTTTCAGAAGATATGATCATTATTAATTGGGCTTTGCACTGACGGTGAGTTGGGCATGGTCCAGTGGTTTTGAAAAAGTATAAAAAAAAGCGCCATGAAAAAGTCCCTATTTTTTTGATATACCCTATATCACTACATGATTTTGGATCGATAATTATTTGTCTATCATTGTGCTTGCGGGACTGCTCCTATACCATTTGCTTTGATGGTTTATAAAATACCTGTTTGTTTCAAAATGTTACAATTAAGAATTTTAAGATGACGATAATTTAGGCACAGTTTGTGAATTAATAGAAAGATATGTCTTTCTCATGGTATAAGGCCAAATAAAAAACCGCCTAGTTTCTCGTCCTATCTTTTGAAAATAAGGAGGATGAGGGCACTTTTGTAACCCCCCCCCCCCCACCCAAAAAAACACAATGCGAAATCACCATGGTATTGCCTGATTTTGGTTGTGTAACTTGAGGAGGACAAGGCCTTTGTAAAATCTTTTTATTTCATAGTTTTGGGGGATTGGTTAACACAAAACCTGTTTCAAAATGCTCATTGGATTAACGTAAATCTATTGCCAAGATGTCAGCTGTTTAAATATTTTTGAAAAAGGTTATGGTAGAAATAACGAAAATAAAGATACATTACATAATTCCTGAAAAGGGATGCGCAGGGGACGATAAACTACTCTATTTTTTCACTTGGCCTAACTAATGTATTTAAATAACATGGTTCGAGTTTGATGTACTATGTTTAAATCGTGTGAAATACAATTATACAGAACACAAAACATCGTATCATTGTCATTTATACGATTTTGTAAAAGGGATTGATAATCTGTCATTCTATTGAGGTGTTAGATGCCATGATCATTCATAGTGTAATTCAATCGTATAAGTTAACCGATTAAAATGCAATTGAACGACTACCTAAAAAGTACTACTTGACAACTTGACAACAGTAACTGGTGCGTTAACCTTTAGTATTCATCAATCTTGACCTGTTAACTCCTTAACTATGTGAAACGTTGTTTCTATTTCCACAGCTTTATTGGTCATATCAATGTCCATTGTTTGTTAACGTCGATATCTACGAAAGCACTACCGGAAGTCTCAATCGTGCAATGTCAACATAATCGGTTGCCCCTCGCAACGTGCATTATATGACAAAGCTTTTAGATAATGCATGGGTCAACATTAGAAAGGGTAGCGATTATGTTGACCTTGCACGATTGAGACTTCCGGCAGTGCTTTCGTAGATATAATCGACGTTAACAACAATGGATAATGAACAATGGAATGAGCTCTAGAAGTGTATTATGTGATAACTTACTTAAGGAAACAACAATATTATGTGATAACTTACTTAAGGAAACAACAATCACATCATCAGATGCATCTCAGCATGATAAGGCGACAAAAAACCCCACCGTTACAAATCCCCTGTTCTACGGGAAATAGACCTCTCGGGTAGGGTCGGTCTGTCATGTTTTTCCTTCTTTTTCAAAATTTGTTTGAAAATGTTGGTGAATTTTCAAAAATGTTTCTCTTTATCTTGCTCCATATATCTGCGAACTTTTGCAACACCATAATGCAAATCGCGTTTTACGCTCGGTATCTCAATTCCGCCTCCACGTTCCTTGATCATCTACTTCGTCATCATACGGTATGAGAGTTTTTGCGATCGCGGCGCCTATGTTTTGGAATATTTTGCTTTTGACTGTTAAAAATGCCATTTCGTCTCTTCATTCAAACGTGCTCTCAAGACTCACCTTTTTTCATGATCCTTTTGGACTCTCTGTTTTTGTATCATTTTACGTTCCTGCGTGTGCATCAATGCTTCATGTTGCTGTTATATTCTTTGCCTTTCTTCCCGTATCTTTTATGTGTATTTTTGTGTACAGCGCTCTGAGGTATTTATACACGTTGCGCTTTTTAAATACGTTATTATTATTATATTACAGTATTAATGTGGTGGTTCCTAGTGAGTTTATCATCAATGGTGATGCCAAGGAATTCGTCGCTGTTCTGACATACCGGCACATCTCTTTACTTATTTCTGTTGTGATGTGCCGGTATGTCAGAACAGCGACGAATTGTATGGAATTGTGTAGTTGCCTTTAAACTTTCGTTTGCTTTTTCATTATATTGTTGTGCTCAATTTCAATGCCGTTTTCAACAGATACAACTGAGATATTGTAGCATATGAATAAAGTTATTATTTATAAATGTTGCTTGAAGTTTTGAGACAGGTTCACTTTCAAAAGGTGTGTCTTCGTATATACAGGGTGAGTCAAAAAAACTGCAATAGTGGAAAGAAGCCATCTTGTTTTAAAAACTAAGTTGAAGTTTGAATTCTATTAAACGTTATAAGAATACCCTACTTGTTACTAACTTTGTGTGAAAAAATGAAGTCAATATCACTTTCCGTTTGCCTTTGGTGAACCTTTTTACCAGTGCACCCATTTCACACGTTTGTCCACGAGATACCCAAAATATGCATCAGATCTCAAAATGTGGCTCTCATTCAAATTTGGAAACTTGAGTACATTTGTGATGTTATTGGAATTTGATGCATCCTTTCTTGTTTACATGTGAGTAGCATAATCAATTTACCATACCCATGCTATGAAAGCTTATAATGTTCTAAATTTTAATAAAAAAATGTTTTGTTGGCGGGATTTTCAAATATGAAAATGCAATGTGTGCCATTTCAATTGAACATCACTGTGCTCGTGGACAAACATGTATATTTGGTTGTGCAGCAAAGAGTGTCACCAAAGACAAACGAAAAATGCGATCGACTTTATTTTTTCACACAAAGTTAGGATTAAATACGGTACGTCATTCTTGCAATGTTTAAAGGTTTTAAAATTCATTTTGGTTTTAAAAACAAAATGGCTTCTTTCCACTATTTGCAGGTTTTTTTACTCACCCTGTACGTAGATATTGCATTCACTCGCTTAGGTGACGAAAAAATCCTGTTGTACGGGGTCGACAGACCCATTTTTCCAAATTGTCAACAAAATAAAGACTTGTTTTTACACTTGCCAAGAAATAATTGCCGTTTATAAATCTACAAATAAATAGGCTATATATAAATTCTCCACAATTATCAAAAATCAGAAAAATAGTACCCCTTTGGTGGATCACTCTTTAGGAACATAACATGGCAGCCGGCTACAACTTTTTTCGAACAAGAATTATACAACTTCGGAAATTTATTCTGAAATCGCCATTAAAAGCACAATTTTAATTTGTTAAACAAAATATTAATAAAAATATTTAGATTAAAATATAAGATCATAAAGAAGTATGAATACAAACAAATATGCTCGTGGCGCTACTGAAACAAACATGATTTTGCGGTGACTTTACCTCGTAGTGATACACAGTGGCGTAGCTAGGTTATTCATATGGGGGGGGGGGGGGGTACGAGAAATGAAAATGAACCGACAACTTTTGTGAGTCACGAAATTCGACTTTCTACCTATTTTGTGCACAATTGAGCTTCATTTTGGCTCTTAACAAGCTTGTACCAAACAATATTGCATTTTTGGAAGAAATATGCGCGCGTAGCGCGCGAAATTTTTTCATCTGTGTACCTTTGAGCATCATAATTCCATGATTCCTTTGGTCAAATGAACCGACAGTTCCAATCTCAACCGACACGACGTCAATATTGGGGGGGGGGGGGGGCGGGCGGTCACCCGCCCCCCCCACCTCGCCCCCCCCCCCCCCGGTGAACACCAGTTCGACCCTATTACGTAAAAATATGGCGCAGCTGGATTGTTTATTTCAACGAATGACGTGGCATCCTCAACTTAACCTGCAGCGCGCGAAATTTTAACAATATTTGCGCGAATCTGGCCATTATTAACGTATATTTATCTTTTGATTGGGCTTCGATAATTAAATTGGACTAGAAAAATGCGAGCGTAGCGCGAGAAAATATGCCATTTTATACTAAATTGCCTATCATCAAACCGGGCAAGGGCCTTAGATGGGAATATTAAAGTAAATCCCCTATATTCTTCAAACAAGCGCGCATTTCATCCAAAGTCAAAGGAGCGATCCCTTACCCAATCCGTTATGATTACCTTGGTGAAAGTCACTGAAGTTACTAGTAATGCATGCCGCTTACACAAAAAGTGTTTGGATGGTTAAATCTCTTCTCTTCTCTTAGTTTCTTTTCGATTATCAGTTTCAACTTATTTATTTTCCTTTCCTTATCAACTATCTGGGCCTACATTCAGTGGCGTAGCCAAGGGGGGGCAAGGGGGGGGGGGGGCAGCTGCCCCCCCTGTGGGGTTCTCTGCCCCCCCTGTTGCCCCCCCTGTGGGAAATGTCAGTTGAAATAATTTGGGACTAACCTATTCACAACACAAGGAAATTCAATCCTCAATTTGGTTGTTGCCCCCCCACCAAAACTCCCGGCCCCCCCTTTGCCCCCCCACTGAGAAAAACCTGGCTACGCCACTGCCTACATTATTCTTTTCTTTCCCCTCTTTCCTTCCTACCTCCGTTATTCTCTTTCCTTTTGCCTTTCCTTCCCTTTTATCTTCCTCTTCTCCCTTTCTTTCCCTTCTTTTCCCTCTCTCTTTCTCCCCCTCCACTTCCTTTCTTTCCCTTTCCTTCCCTTTTCCCTTTCCTTCTCCTTTTCCCTTTCCTTTCCCTTTTTCACTTCCATTCCCCTTCACTTCTTCTCAGGGCCGTAAGACACTTTTTTCAAAGGGGGGGGGGGGCGTTTTAAAAAAAAAATAACGGGAAGATTTTCGAATTTGCACCTATTTTTTGCACGATCGAGGTACATTTTGGCTCTAAACAAGCTTGTAGCAAAGAATATTGCATTTTGGGAAGACAAATGCGCGCGTAGCGCGCGAAATTTTTTCATCTGTGTACAAATTTTCCGGGGAAGATTTTCAAAGGGGGGGCGATCGCCACCATCGCCCCCCCTTCTTACGGGCCTGCTTCTGTTGTTTGAGCTGACCTTCCGGTCAAAGCCGCCAGAGAGGGGGGGGGGGGGGGGGGGGGACTCTGCCCCCTGCCCCCCGCCCCCCCATCGGAGATATGCTATCGGAGATATGCTCAGTGTCACATGTCAACCCATCTATCTATAGTTCGTATCTGTTTTGATATATACGATGGTCTCATAATGTATGGGCTGTAGGGCCTACCATATTTGTCATCGGCGGCCATGATACACGACGACACAAATACAGCCTATACATTACGAGACCATCGTATAGCAAAACAGCTACGATCTATATCTTATTCTCATTCTTATTTAGTTTATTGGTTATTTTGATCTTTTATCATAAAATAACGCATTTTGTTAGATATATTTTAATCAAACAACAACACATTTCCCCCTTTTTAGAATCGGCGAATCAAGCGAGCTGTTTACCAACCTCATGCTTCGAAGTAATCACGTTCACGTTCTTTACTGACACACCCCTCCCCCCCCCCCCCCCCAAACGCTGCTTTATACGCACAACGCATTCGCCGGTGACTTTGTGTAGAGCACACTAAACGCAATGACCATACGCACTAAAGGTATTATTATTCGAATGAATTAAGCCCCGCACCAAACTATTTATTATCGTCTCATAATATATAGTGCGTATCAGCTGAAAATCAGCCCAAAACCAATCAAATTGCCTGTTGACATCCAAAACCACACCCACTGTATAAGAATTGCCAATAAAATCTGATATGATATATTTCATACGGCTCTTCAGTACTTGACTGAGAGGATGGATGCAAACAAGCGCTGAAGCCCATGATGAAGAATATTTGTGTTTTCTTGCTATTTACTGGCACTGTTTTACTTGGCAGTTCTACAGCTGATGAAACCGGTAAGTTTTGTAACCAAAAGTGCTGATTGTATCTTATTTATTTATTTTTGTTTTATTTGCATTTTTTATCATAAACATTTGCTTTTTAGTAACTCAAAAGCAGATCATTAGCAATACGCCATTCTAGGAAAAAACATGGTTAATTGTCTGCTTTTGCTTATGTTTGGCAGTTTTACCAAATATACATATTGATGATTATTGAAGTTTCTGAATCCGATCCATTGGTTTTGAGTGGTTTGTATTTTTTCCTCATTACATTTACACCGTTAAGCCGTAAAATCATATTTTGTATTTATTTCGTGGCGCAATTTATGCAATTTAGCATCCAATATTCTAAGCCTATACCAATTCAAATATTCAAATACATGACTTTAAGGTCATAATTGCCTCCTTTCCTCATAAATTCGCTATTTCAATGTCAAACTTGGCTTTTCTTGGCAAGTATATACTAATGGTGCACGTGTTCTACGTCATTGCCCCCATTGGTTTCTCAGTATTTTGCTGGAATCTTTGTATAATGTGAAAGATAATAATTTAATTGGCTTTCAAATACCGTTTATTTGACTGTATTTACTTGTCTAAATCTAAAGATATGTTTGATCAACAACGAGCACTCAAAATGTGTCATTTTCATCATTAAACTTTCATATGAAAAGCTGTTTTGCAAAAGGGCTTACATCCACTTCTGCATGTTTCTCATTTTGCATTATTGAATGGATGGCTATTTCAATATTGGTATTCGTGGTAAAGTTTGGAATATTATTGATAGTTTGTATAATAATGTTTTATGTAATGTTAGATTTGGGGATATTATTACTGATTCTTTTGAAATTGATGAAGGACTTAAGCAAGGTTGTGTTTTGTCTCCCGTTTTATTCTGCATTTACATAAACGAGTTTAGATTCTCAAAATGTTGGTGTAAATATTTGTAATGTTAATATTAGTTACTTTTTTTTGGGCCGATAATGTCGTATTAATTGCTGAGAATAAAATTGATTTAAACCTCATGCTTAACATTGCCGCCGAGTTTTCAAAGAGGTTGAAACTTAAATGTAACCACACAAAATGTAATGTCCTTGTTGTTGTTGTTGTTGTTGCTGTTGTTGTTATTGGTAAATTATCCAAAACAAATTATGGAAATTAGGGGATGACGTCATTAAAGATATAAAGCTATAAATATTTAGGGGTCACACCACTAAATAGAGCTCCATAGGGATATGTACAAAAACACTGATATAAAACTCTGTTTTAGACCACTAAATTGCGAAATTGGACCCCGTAGTGTCATTTTTTCTTAAAGATGATCACATTTCCCCACCAAAAAGTGAAAAAAATAGGTAGGTGAACCTGCTCGATTTTCCAAAATATGCCCATGGAGTTGACTACCTCTCTGACGAGCTTGGACATGTCACCGTAATCGCCAATGTTTCCAGTAAAAAGCACATTTGAAAATTTGAAAGATCTCTCAAAATTTACCTAGATGATATTATTTATTACAGTTTATAGTCAAGGTGCATGAAGGTGATGTCCCATTAATCATAATTAATAAACAATCATAGGCATGTACGCAATGGTATTACTGTCAAGTCTTTTTAATTGAGGATTTTGTGATGCATACTTTCCGATTTTAGTTTTAAACACCGTCCTCAAGGGGAGGGGAAACCCCATTTAGTGTAGTGCACCCTTAAGGGGGACTTAAGGGGGCTGTGCACCTTCAGGTACAGCCTCCCTAAAACTGCCGTAACTTCTTTATTATTTATTAAATCTATATAAAAGTATACATTTGTTTGCAGAAAAGCGTTCAGTGAATCCAAACATAATCATGAAATTGACCATTTTGGGAGAAAATGATAAAAAACACGTTTTTTGACCCATTTTAGGTTCTGCAAAGATAACTCAAAATATATTTTGTTAAATTTTATCTAACTAGTTTTATTATATTCCTCATGCAATTCCCTAGGAATAGTTTTTTAATTTTTTTATTTACTTTATTATTTTTTGAATTATCGACCAAAAAGTATGATTTTTTACCAAAAAACGTGATTTTCACGATTTTGGAGGTTAAAAATCATGTTTTTTTAGCACTTTTTGGTCTATAATTCAAAAAATAATAAAGTAAAAATTCAACAAAAAAAACGATTCCTAGGGAATTGCATGAGGAATATAATAAAACTAGTATGATACAATTTGGCAAAATATATTTTGAGTTATCTTTGCAGAACCTAAAATGGGTTAAAAAACATGTTTTTTATAATTTTCTCTAAAATGGTCAATTTCATGATCATAGTTGGATTCATTGAACCCTTTCCTGCAAAAAAATGTATACTTTTATTAAGATTAAATGAATAATGAAGAAGTTACGGCAGTTTTACGGAGGCTATGCGAAGGTGCACATCCCCCTTAAGGAAGTTTTTGATATGATTTTTTGAATTTTGCGAGTGCTGTAATTATTGAACTATTAATCAACTGCCCATAAAAGTATACATTTTTGGAAAGGAAATGGATCAGAGAATCCAGATTTGGCGTCAATTTTGACCAAAAAAAGTAGATTTTTTGAGAAAATCACAAAATTCACTTTTTTGACCCAATTTTTTTTGCACAAAACTAACAAAAATAATTTTGAGTAAAAAATTGCCAAATCACTTGATAATGATGTTTTTTTAAACCTAATTTAATATTTTTGAAAATTTTGACAAAAAAAACGTGGAAAAAAATGGATTTTTGGGTTGTTTTACACGTTTTTGTCAAAATTGCAAAAAATATTGAATAAGGTTTAAAAAAAAGAATCATTCCTTCATTAGTGTCTTTACATCATCAAGTGATTTGGGCATTTTTAACTAAAAAATATGTTTGTTAGCTTTGTTCAAAAAAATTGGGTCAAAAAAGTGATTTTTTTTTGTGATTTTCTCAAAAAATCAACATTTTTTGTCAAAATTGATGCCAAATTTGGATTCTCTGATCCATTTCCTTTCCAAAAAAGTATACTTTTATATACATTTGAGTCATAGTTCAATAATTACAGCACTAACAATATTCAACAAAAAACTTCCTTAAGTCCCCCCTTAAGGCATTTATCACTAGGAATCTGTCAGATCACACGCACGTCAATGAAGTTATAAAGGTTATAAATTGATTGACTACATTAAATCCATTATCAATAATCATGAGGACTTCGACAGGGTGTATTATGGGGGTGTGTTGTAGAGGTCACTGACACTACCATCTATAAATAAGGGATGCGCGATTACTAATTATAGTGCTAGCGACTACAACAAACTTGAATCTCTTCAATTTCAGATGGCGAGATCAATTCTTTAAGAATTGATCTACAGTGCAACAGAGCATAAATTTCCAAAAGTGCATGTTATTGAAATTACGCTCTAATTCAAAAAGTAACATATGTAAGACAAGGAGACAATATCATATTATAGAATACAGCTTGGTGATTTCATGTCATAGACAAAAAAAAATGGTTTGATCTTATTTGCATATGATTAGCATATTATAAAGAAATACATTAACATTTTGCTTTTTGGAATTTCCAGCAAAAACTATAGATGCTTTTAACACCAAAATTACAGGAAATGAAGTTCCCATCATTGCCAACAATACTGTCTGAGAAAAAGTTCACATTTATCTTTACTTTTAACAAAAACCCAAAATCTGTCTTAATTAAGCTTAATGACCAAACTCGTAGAAATTATTAAGTAATACTGTGTATCCAAACCAGACTTGCATGGTATCAAATTAAAGGTAAAGATGTGCTTAAAAGAATGGTCTGAGCAGATAATTATAATTCAAGATCCCTTTAGTATTTAAAATATCGTCCTCCAAACATTTAGTATATTTAAAAAGAGAAAAAAACACATGTAACCACTATTTCATATAACTGTACACAGACTTGGCAAAAGTCTATTTACTTGTGCAGCCATGCACGCAAACAATGAAAGGAATATTCAAGGACATGCCCATGCTAAGGGACCAGTGGTTTTAAATTCGCGCTACAAGAAATTTGAAATGCAATTCGCCAGTGTGCAGTCATAATGGTGTATGTTACATTAGGTGACCATGTGCTGACATGCATGGGTGTACAAACAGGTATCGTGTTAAAGGCCTGCACTAAGTCTAAATAAAAAAGAAATGTTTAAATAGTCAAGGCCATGAAAGGAAGTAGGTAGTAGCTGGTTGGATTAGCTTGTATGGATAATCAAGTATTGGCCAATCCGAAATCAGGTTTTAATAAGAAATGTAACAATGCTGATAATCATACAAGGACACGAAAAAGTACTTTAAACCAAAGCTGTTTTAATTATATATGGTACACATACTTAGGATTGAAATGTTCGTTGTTGTACAACAATCAGGAGGCACTATATCTATAATTCAATATTTATAATTTGGAAAATTATGCTCTGTTGCACTGTAGTAAAAGGCACCACATAATACGCCGTCAATGTCACTCTTGGGCGATTTAGGATGGGACACCCTTGAGTCTACCCATAATAGGATTAATGTTAAATATTATTCACGTCTACATTATGGGCCTCACAGATGGCCCAAATTATTACTAAATGCAATGTTTATTATTCATGATTATGGTACTCAATTAAGATGGAAATGGCTAGACTCAATAAAACATATCTTATGTGATCACGGTATGGACTTTAACTGTTCATGCATACAACCTAATAACCCCAGATGGGTTCAAGTGTTTAAGAGAATAATTGCTCAACAAAATTATGATAGATGGTATCAAAATGTATGTGCTAAATCTTCTTTAAAATTGTATGTTCAGTTCAAAACACATCCATATTTGGAAAGTTATTTGAAGGACAAGCTTGATTTTTACGGGGCAAGCTTGAAGTTCAAAGTGCGTCCTAATACGCTTTCCCCAAATGGCAAGCTAGGTTTTTGGGAAGTTAATATTTACGGTATGTGCTTACTTTTTAAAAGTGGATGTGAAGATATTAATCATTTTACGCTCTCAAGTAAGTCTTTACATGCAATTCGTGACAATGAGCTCCATAACTTAAAATTAAATCTTCGCCGTGCAGATTTATCATGTATGGAATTTCTTTAGGGTCATGTGTTTTAAGCTCGCCTCCTTTCGCGTTACACACAGATTTTAGCTTTCGCGACATGATTTTAACTTTACACATTTATATTTGCTTGAGGTAGTAAAAGTATATATTTTCTGAAGGGAAATTGCATGAGAAAACCAAATATGCCATTAAAATCATAGTACAACCAAGAACTAAAATGGTATGATCGGAAATGTTCGGAAAAATATCATTTATTTAAATATTTTTTTATACCTACCCCTATTATTATTTTTGTTACATATTTGAGTTCCTCATGAAATTGAAATTTTTTATTTTATATATTTTTAGAATTTTCAGAAATATTTGTTTAAGGATGTACCCTTCCCTGATATAAACATGTTTAAGGGGGTGCAACAACGTCAGGCTTTTGCTTTTAGTTGTTCCTCCTCCATCATATTATTTGTTAATCTGTCATTGTATTTTGTCTTTGTTGATATGATGGAAAATAAATATTGAATTGAATTGAATTGAAAACTGCATTTCTGAATTTCTCTAGCACCAAGCTTTCCAAAAATGTATACTTTTGCTATCTTAGGTTGAAAACTTTTTCTGTTATAGTCATTTTTATAAATCCGGTAAATTAAGGCTTATTATTCATGTTGACTGTGTAGCGAAAAGGAAGAAAGCTGATGATCATTGTCTTATCCATAATTAATTAGTTGATACAAATAGTTGACAAGTCTGTTGAACCCACAGAATTATAAAGGAGAATACGGACGAAATGTATTGCCCTATCTCTTTACGTGTAACGGGCGCCATTTTGGATTTCCACCATGGGGGGAAATTTGGAGGTATGTCGGTATTTTTCGGAACTACACGGAAAAGAACGAATGAAGCAGCGTGCGTGTACAAGAGCCGTGTCTCTACCCGCGTAAAACGCAATCATCGCGTGTGCTTTCGCGCCCTACTTCGCGTACAACCGCGTATTTTTCGTGAACGTCACACCGAATTCGCCACATTTGAACCAGGGTAAATACCGCCGCGCTACACAGGCCGTGAGCAGTGGTCTGATGCTGTTTTAATCAAGAGGTAACTTACTTTAAATAAATGGTACCGTATTTTGTTGAATCTTCACACAAACAACAACTGACAACGATCATTTTGAAAGTTTAATTTCAATTATACACCGCCGCAGATATAAATGATGACGGTCCAAAGCAGCACGGCGATAAACACTCAGGCCATGATTCGTAGTTCAAATCCTAATATAGTCGGGTTTTGATTGATTAAATGTGAATATGTTTTAGCATACTTTTTGTATGTTTTAAACAAAATACATTTTGCTCATATCCATACCGTTCAAATAGTGTTCTTGATTATCGTAATACCTCAAGTTTTATCCATCTCAAGCAGACCGAATAAATGCTGCGCTCCCTTGAAGGCCATCTTTGTCAAAATATTGGTTGAATTTTATTTAATGCTTAATCAAAGACGATAACACTGTCTTTGGCTTAATCATGTTAATATACACATCTTTAGTAACGTAGCCAATTATCATCGGTAACACATTAATTGTCCAACACTAGAAGAGATCATTTTGACATTTCATGTACTTTTGTTTGGTAATGCTATCATGTATAGTTACACCAAAGAAAGAAAAGCATTTTTGTATAATTTTGAATTTTGAAAAGTGTAACCATACGGGGTACGCACTAGCTTGGACGGGCGGGGTATATGGGGGATGATTGTGCCCCCTGGCCTTCCTCACAGTTGGAAAATTGTTCAATTTTCGAACCCATGTGACGCGATCTGGTCTTTATGTTACAGCGTACAACTTTCTGATAAATGTTAATAATATCATTATTAATATCAGTTAATGTCATAATAATATATCGCTGTACAAACGATACCGCGAATATAAGACCACAGCAGAAAATAGGCCTTTCTAAACTTATATTTTGCAACATGCTACTCAATTTTAGCTAATTTTTAAGTCGGCATGGGATTACCAACATGGGTGACTTTATTTGAAATCTACTCTTTGTGTGAAAGATTTCAGATGACCTGAGATGGATAGCCCATTGGGCATAGGCCTAAGAAAAATCTGGCTAGACTGTATTTAACAACAAAGTTATTCATTTGAGAGAAAAATACTCAAGATGTGGCTCTTTTCTTCTATGAGATATTTCATATGAAAGCATTAAATAAAAGACACGGAACGCCACCTTGTTTTGTTTTTGTGGTTTTTTCGGGAAAATGAGAACACTTCTCATTTACCATGCCAACTCATTTTGCATGATTTAACTTTGAATATGCGCGAACGAGCAAATGTCTGCCGTCTGGATAATCGCTTGTTCAGATGAGCGTGATATTCATTTCATATGATGACACAATACATCGACACAATTGTGCACTAACGAAAAACTATAATTCTATAAAAGAGTAGCAATTATTATTTAGGTTGACTTTCAAGCTAGTCGATCACAAACAACCATGTAACTATATACATAATGCTTGTATTACCTTTATTGAGTATCAGTATGAACAGACTAGTGCTTTTGCGTTTTAATAACGCTTGTAACTTCTTTACTGACAATTGCTTAATAAAGATATATTTGAAGAAGAAAACACTGAATTGACTTGGCCTATTAAAAGCTTGCAACCGCCATTCTGACAAAAACGCCGGGCCAATACGACATGATTTATTTGTGTTTTTATATTCGTAAATTTCCACTGCCTCCTATATTAGTCTTACTCTTTAATTTTCCCGACATGCCACGCAACAATTACTGCAAATAACATCGTAGCGTGGGCGTAGTTCACAGAAAGCTCGCTATACGCTATACATATTCGACTTACGCACGTTCTATTGTATTATATATGTTGTTAAAACAGATTAGCTTTATTCCGTAAAAATTATATCGATTGAAATTCCAAACGCTGTCAGCCAACTCCTCGTGGTCTAATGGCTATGGAACAGGTCTTATGAACGAAAAGTTACTGGTTCGAATCCCGGTATCGTAGATTTTTGTGTTAAACCTTGTCTGATATTTTTTCGACATACGATGTAAGTACAAGTGCAAAACACTTGTATACATACAAATATTTCAGTTTCAATCAAAATGTTGTTTACGGTAACAAATATCGCGCCCCGGCCCGCCAGTTAACCCAGATTTCAAGAAAACAAATAGAAGTCGGGTAATTTACAACTCGAGATTGTGACAGATTGCCTGTATCAATTTTGATCATCTTAGGCTCATTTTAAAATTAATAATTTAATAACAAACACGGTTTTTCTTACTATTTTTGAGTCGATAAAGATGCATTTTCAACGCGAGCGTAACATCGAAATTGTTAATGATTTTTAGACGTCGTAGCAAAAACATCATGCACAAGAAATGTTCCGAAGGTATCATACTTTATCCAAAATATGTTTATTTGTACTACATTTTTTGGCCAGGGGTCAGCCGTCAGCGCCATGAGTTTTATTCCCCTACAGTGAAAATATACACCATATTCCAACACACATACAGGGTGAGTCAACAAAACTGCAATAGTGGAAAGAAGCCATCTTGTTTTCAAAACCAAGTTGAAGTTTGAACGTTGCAAGAATGATATAGTTGTTCCTAACTTTATGTGAAAAAAAGAAGTCAATTGCATTTTTCGTTTGTCTGTTTGCTGCACAACCCAGTTTACTTGTTTTTCCACGAGTATAGCAATTTTCAATTGAAATTGCACACATTTCATGTTCACATTTGAATATCCTGCTAACAAAAATTTGGAATAATTTCATTTTTATTCAAATTTAGAACATTACAAGCAATTCATAGCATGGGTTATGCAAATTGATTATTTTATCTCCCATGTAAACAAGAAAGAATGCATTATGTTCAATCAACATCACAAATTTACTCGAATTTTAAATTTTTAATGAGAGACGCATTTTAAAATCTAATGCATGTTTTGGGTGTTTCGTGGACTAGCGTGTGAAATGGGTGCATGGGTAAAAAGGTTCACCAAAGGCAAACAAAAAATGCGATTGATTTACATTTTTCACATGAAATTAGTAACAAATATGTTATTCTTATAACGTTTAAAAAATGTCAAACATCAACTTGGTTTTGAAAACAAGATGGCTTCTTTCCACTATTGCAGGTTTTTTTCCCTCACCCCGTAGACTAAATCGGTTTTTTTTTTAAACAAAAGGTATTCAGCCGGACTCGAACCGAGGTGGGTAGAATTCAATAGATTTCTTGTGCATAGTCTTAACCGCTCGACCATGTCTACTTATTGAAGCGAATATGTGTTCTCTAAATAATGAACTAGTGGTGAACTAAAATCGAGTATTCGACGACATTTTAGCCAAATGGAACCCATTTTCTAAATTGTATTTTAAATGTGAAAACGGTGTCGCTGCGGGTTAGTTTTGTAATCGATAAAGCAATAAATGTATGATCGTAAAGGGTTATTAATTTATAGCTTTCAATGAGACAGGGGTCAGGGCCACGGGAAATATACGTTATTTTGCAATGGTCAATAACATATATCTAGTCATTTTAGATATGCTTACATTTTAGCCGATAAATGTGAATTTTCTCAATTTGACCACTTTTGCGTGCACTTTTGGCGGCCATTTTGTCTACCATCTTGATTTTGATGATGTACAAATGCTGGGAATAAATTTGCAATGGTCAATAACATATATCTAGCCATTTTATATGTGCTTTTATCTTATATTTTAGCCGACATATATTAATTTTTCTCAATTTGACCACTTTTGGCGGCCATTTTGTCCGCTATCTTGAATTTGATGTACATTAGCAACATATAAATGCTGGAAATGAATTTGCAATGTACAAACACGTATATCTAGTCATTTTATGTATTCTGTTATCATATTATTTAACTGATATATGACTTTTCTCAAATGTTATCATTTTTGGCGGCCATATTGGCAGCCATCTTGGATACAGTTGGTTTGGTTTAGTACTGGTTTGGTTTAGTACAAGGATGAACAGGCCAGAGCTCCATTGTCAGAAAGAGGCGTTTGGTTTGAATTTTTTTGATAGATTCTTGTGTTATGTAATCTGATGTATAGTTTGACATACAGGGTGAGTCAAAAAAAAGTGTACCCTAATTGAAAAAAAAATCAAAAAAAAAAATGTTTGACCACAAAATCAAGGCAAACAAAACTTTAAATGATTGCGCCATTTCTTTGCTACCATCTGGAAAAAAATCACGCTATTTGATGATACCGTTAAGTAAATATGACTATTTCTGTACAGGAGCTGTTTTTTCACCTAAAACACGGTTTTTAATTTCAAGCTTAACGAGCTTAATAATGTTTACTAGGATTATGATGTAAAGCATTACACATCTTGTTTATTAAAAGAATTAAGTAGACAATACACTTGTTCAAAATTGTCTCCTAATAGATTAAAACAATAGACAGCTTTAAGGCCTATTTATGACACAATTACCACACTTTAATCATTTCATAACAAAGGAATTGATCCTTTCGCTGTCGGTATTGTAATTTTTTATTGGTCGTATCTTATGAAATAAATGGTCAAGATCTGGAAAGCGTGTTCGGACGTTAAATTGGTCACTTTTATTCAAAACAGCGTAAAATAAATTTCCCTCAACCAATCTAAACCAGATAAAATTCATATTAAAGCTAATTAATTTGTCTTTATACCGTAGTATATTGTTTTGAAAACAAACGAATACTCTTTCTAAAAAAAATCGCTGAAGTTGAGTACACTTTTTTTTGACTCACCCTGTAGTATGAGAGATTAATTTGTCAAAATATCTTATGAAAAGTGACAAAGAGTTGCATCAGCAAAATAACATTGTTACTGAAACGGTATCTTGCAAAATTATTCATTTTTGGTGGTAAATATAACAGGGAGCTCCAACGGTTAATAAGTACCGTTTATCAGAATTTATCCTAAGGAAGGTTTGACACTCTTATTTTGAACATATCGTTGCTGTTCTGACAGACCAGCACATCTCAACAGAAATAAGTAAAGAGATGTGCCGGTATGTCAGAACAGCGACGAATTTATAGGACAAGAAAAACTTGCTATACGTATTTTTCATGGGCCTATCATGTCAAAGTGGTCCTGTTTCCAATTGAACAAATCTTATTGACATAACTTGTGACATTTTGGTCATTTCGGCCACTTTTTTACCAAAAATATCATTTTGACCATATTTTGGGTTCAAAGTCATAATCTTGCTATAGACGTTTTCATAAGTCATCGAAGGTGAAAAATGGTCCTGATTTCATAGCAAATGTTTTAAAACTGAAATGCGTTCATACGCGAGATGTAAACAAATCTGAGTCTTTAGGGACACCGCGTAATTAATGGACAGAATAAAGTGTATATAATCAAAGTAGCCAACGCCAACGTATGCGTATAAGATTTTTCTCAAGGATGAGCTTCATTGTCAGAGAGAGGCGTTTGTTTTGGATTTCTTTTTGGATAGATTCTTTTGACAGTAGAGTTGACATTGTATTATGTAATCTGATGTATAGTATGACATCGTCACAAGATTTGAGAGATTGATTTGTCAAAATATCTAATGAAAAATGACAAACGGCCGAGTGCAATAAATGGCGGGTAGCTGACGAATAGCGCTACCTCGCTAGTAACTGAGGCGTAACCCAAAAATGTTAGAGCACCAAACCGGGGTACAAACCGGGGTAGGCTAGTAACTTGCGAGCAATTTACGCTAAATCTTATACCTGGCCCGACCCAAGAGTAAGTTGAAGCATAACAGTTAATGCTGTAACTAAATGATAATTTCTGATTTGCCCGATGGACGATTACATAGATATGATAATAAATGGGTGATTTCTATCATACAATCATTATCAATGTATGCATTATTTACTCAATGATACATTTATGACCAATTTATTATAAAATATTCTAAATCTATCCACAATGATGCATACGAAATTGTAGAAATAATGTCAAACAATCAGTCAACCAACCAATCAATCAAATCAATTATTTAGCATGAAATCAAATACTATTGAAATAAACGAATACATAATTGGAAAATAAATAAACACATACGGTATGCCTAGTTATATAAATGAATGAATGAATAATTAAATATTGTAAATAAATAAAATAATAAAATATTATAAATAAATTAATATACATTAAAAGTAAATAAAAAAGATGTATAAAAAATAATAATACAAACACATTTAATAAATCAATTGATTAATAATAAATAGATACTGAAGTATGTCAATACCTGGGCCGTTATATTGAATGATTTCATTAAGTCACCATCATGTTTAAAAAATAAAACATTTATAAGATGTTGTTCTCATTGTACTTATAGATCTGTCTGCAGCATTCGACACTGTTGACCATGGTTTGTTAATTGAGCGCCTGCAAAATGATATTGGTGTGTCAGAAACGGCGCTCGGTTGGTTTAAGAGTTATCTGAATTCTAGATCTACAATCTTGGAAAAAAGTCCTTGGAACGCGAACGCTGAGCTGAGCACACGTGCTGGGTATTGTGTGCATGTATTGATACTTAGTGTCTTCTGTTATAAACGGAAATTGTTCAAATGACATTTTTACTTCCCCACCCCCCATCGATCAATGTTGGGACACTCTGGCAAGCTGCAGGAGCCACTGGCCTTGGTCAACATTGTACGGGGGAGTGGGGGTGACACTTGTCCGTTAATCACACGCAAGTGTTCCAAGACTTTTTTCCAGGATTGTATAAGAGGAATGCAAAATATTTGATCTAAATTTGGTTTTTCTGTCATAAATCAAAAACCGAATGTCGTATGAATCTCATATTACACACGATTTGAGTAAACAATAGGGGCATCACAAATATAATAAAAATGATGACAGGGAATTAATTTTATTTAGGGAGTGGTCACTGAAAACAATTATGTATGTCATATTTAACTACAATTTGACCCGTTTCTTGATCCCGCGCGTAATAATCTGATGTTTATAAATCAATAAATCAAAAGTATAAAGTTCTTGCTGAGAAATTAACATGTTTATACTTTTAATAATGTTATCACATTGCCTATTTGTTTGTTATTTGAAATATGAAACTATACATTTACACTTTCCACGCGACAGGTGTCTGCAGACGACAATCCAAAATTGCACAAAATGTTTCAAAAACGTCAAAATTATTGAATGTCATTTTACCAATATTTGGAATCACCTTATGAAATGCATTCAAATAAGTACAAACGTGCCTATTATTAGTTCAGTTATCCTTGAGATAGACATAAAAGTTAGACAAATCTGTTTTGTACCGTGGTTAAACCAATAGCCGCGTTGAAAGTGTTAACATTTGCCGAGCAGTAAACGTTTATTTGCAATACTATTCCTATCTATTAAAGATAGCTCATAACAGAAAAAAGGAAAAAAACCACGCCATGAAAGCGACTCGAACCAACGCCAAGGCGATAAAGGGTGCCAACGAACCGGCGCTCCTATCCACTCGGCCAAGCGGTCAGTGCTTACACAAGCGTGGATTTGTTTTATTATACATGTTATAGTAATGCATTATTGCAAAGTGTCACACACTTTACAACAGTTTACCATCAGTTTACCATTGGGACATTTTGCTTAAAATAGGCAATTAAACGTTTTTTTCATACTGCCTTTGAGTTATCAAGATATGCATATGTGTTAGCTATACCAATCATGCATGTTGTAACTCCGAAATATAAGCCGCATTGGTCACATCTACGCATTTTGATAACAGTTTACCATTTAAAATGAAAACAAAATATGTATAATAATATTATACTATAGAAACGACGGTAAAGTGTTCAATGAACACGCGTTTCAAGGCAACACTTTACCATTCACTTTACCATACACTTTACCATTACGGTCCCAACTCGTCTGATGATTTCTTTGTGAATAAAGCTAAATTCATTTATCGCAGCGCTATTTTAATCAATAAATACAATAAAATATACTACTTAAATGGTTTATTTATGTATTCACGTATATTATATAATACTTAAATGGTTTATGTATTCACTTATTTAGTTGTTTGGGTTGTTTTTGAGGATGAGATTGAACTGAAGGCCTATAGATAATATTATCGTCGTGCTTACTCATCTGACTCATTTGCTCAGTTGACTAGAGCGCTGGTCTATAACCATCCAGAGGTCCCAGGTTCAAATCCTGGATGTGCAATTTCTTTTACTGACTATCATTTATAATTTGTGGAGTAAGAAGAAACATTTACTCATCATCCAACCATGTCCAACTATTGTTTTTCCAATTATTTTCAAATATTTCCAAAAAATAAATGCCGACAGTTTTGAAAAAAAATGTGTAAGAAAAAAGAGTAATATTTGAAAAATCCATAAAATAAGGGTTTGTGAATAACGTGTCGGGAAAAAATACCAGCAATTTCAAAATGTTCAAAATAAATTCCAAAAACTGTAGGCAAAAACACCCTTTGACAATTTGAGCCAAAAAATGTTGGTTAATATTAATATGTGGAAATGTAGAACTAAATCCAAATGTAGTTTTTCAAAAATTCTTTTGAATAAAAACAGCCCAAAAAGTGTACGTATAGTCCTATGAACATTCGAGCAGAAAAAAAAGTGTTTTGAAAAAAGGTTTTTTTCTTGCATTTTTTCTTGGTGATTATTGGGCCGGGGGATTCATCGTCCCTTTGCAACACAAGTGATGCAAAACAACGACCGCAAATAAAAAAATACATAATAACAGATGGGCATATGAATAATGAGCATCTATTATTATATTACAACCCGTTAATGCAATACGAAAGATAGCTGTCGAATCTGTCAAACAGAAGTTACTGCTATCTACTGAAGATAGTTATTTACAAGTAGGCCTAAGTTGTTTTACAATTATTTGTGTTACTTTCAACCCTATACATAGATTCCGTTACTTTTAGATACTCTTTTGCATATCTAACAATACATGAATAACTCTCGTAGGAGTATCTGAAAACGCCACATTATGCATTGCAATAATGGCCAATTATTATACATCTTCGAAATGCATTAGTTAGTATAGGGAATTGGTTTCACTGAACGTTCCCGTATTAAATGAATGTCTTTATTAAAAAAAATACTGGGGATGCCAAGCCTATGGTCCCCTGCCAAATACTGTGCAATTTGAGATACATGTGACATTTAGTTTTTGAGATGTGATAGAAAAACCAAATTTAGATGATTTTTTTTGCAATCTGCGTATACAATCTTGGAAAAAAGTCCTTGGAACGCGAACGCTGAGCTGAGCACACGTGCTGGGTATTGTGTGCATGTATTGATACTTAGTGTCTTCTGTTATAAACGGAAATTGTTCAAATGACATTTTTACTTCCCCACCCCCCATCGATCAATGTTGGGACACTCTGGCAAGCTGCAGGAGCCACTGGCCTTGGTCAACATTGTACGGGGGAGTGGGGGTGACACTTGTCCGTTAATCACACGCAAGTGTTCCAAGACTTTTTTCCAGGATTGTAGTTGTGTAAGCATTGATAGTGTATTTTCTGAGCAGTCTAAATTAATATTCAAATTTCAGTTCAATTTGTTATACACACAACCAATGGGTGCTATTATTCGTAAACACAATGTTAACTTTCATTCATATGCTGATGACTACCAGCTTTATGTATCTTTTAATCCAAAGTTACCTGGTGCAGCTGAGACAGCCCTTCACAAATTACAACATTGTATCTCTGACATAAAAACCTGGATGAATAAAAACAAACTCAAACTTAACAATGACAAAACTGAATTCTTTATAGCAGGAACGTATCAAAGCCTTAACAAGCTCCCCAAACTTCAGTTGTCAATCGGTGAGAGCGTCATTGAACCAACAAGCAATATCAGAAACTTAGGGATAATTTTCGACTCAAACATGACGATGGGCAAACAAATTAACAGTCTAATATCATCTGCATGGTAACTACCAGCTTCGTAATATTCGCCGTATATGCAAATATCTTGACCAGGACACACGGCACCTTGTACTTCGTGCACTTTTCCTCTCCCGTCTCGATTATGGCAATGCCCTTTTATACGGTCGAACTCAAAAGATCTTAATCGACTTCAGTCTCTCCAACATCTGTTCCGTAAAACTTGTCTTCTCGGCATCAAGACTTGACAGTCCATTACCTCTAATGCAGACTTTGCATTGGCTACCAGCCACAAAACGCATTAAGTTCAAAATTTGTCTTTACGTTTACAAATGTTTGAATGACTGTGGTCCTAAATATCTTTGTAACTTACTTTCTCACAATTCAATCCCAAAAAGGCCCAGTGACTAGATCTGCAATTGACAGGACTCTACTCTCAATACCTTCCAGTAGGAAACGTATAGGGCCATGTGTTTTGAACTCACCACCCAAAAAGGGTGGTGGCGTTGCATTTTTGGTGACGAATCACCCATCTCTCTCTATTAACTCAACAACTAAATGTGGTAGAGCTATGGTTGAGGTGTCATGTGAAAGCCTATTTATTTAGCTACATTGTGTTAATAAATCAGGTATTTCTATAAATGTTTGGCTGAGATATGATTGATTATGTTGTGAAAGTCAGGGGTGGTGGCGGTGGCGGCGGCGGCGGCGGTGGCGGCGGCGTTGTGTACAATCTCTATGGGGAATATAGAAAATGTTCCCAATTCCACGTTCAATTTACTATAACTCCTCATCCCTGTATGGTACAAACATGATTTTGCTCTCATTTGATAGATTATTTTATATGCTATAAAATTCTGTTTCAACAAATGTGACAACTATTGTGCAACAATTGTATAATCATAAATCGATTGCATTGTCCTTGGCTTTCCCCCTATTCGCTACACAGTGAACTTGCCCTAATTCATCGGTTTTACATACATGACTATAACAAAAGAAATATTTAACCGATGATAGCAAAATTATACATTTTTGGAAAGCTCTCAAATAGGGGAATTCAAAAATGCCGTTTAAATCAGGATAGGGTGCATACCCAAAATATATACTTGTAAACTCTAATAAATATGAAATTTAAACGTTTGTGCTCATTTACTTCTCGATATAGTATATTTTAACATGTTTACCATTAACAACTATTATGTTCTGATGGGTAATTGCACGAGGCACTTAAATATGCACAGTAAAATTATGATTGGGATAGGTATAAAAATATTATTGAGCTTAAATCAAAATATGAAAAAAATCGATAATTTATTAACATTCTTAATCACAACATGTTACCATTAGGTTTTATCTAAATTCCAATAGCATATTTAGATTCCTTATGAGATTACCGTTCAGAAAATATATAATTTTTATGGAATAGAACAAACAGTTATTGCGATATGCTAATTCGAATCTCAGATGGTGTAAAATGTAAAAATCTGGACATGCAACGGTAAGGGTGGCGAGTTCAAAACACACGGCCTTAGGTGAAAGAGCCTTTTCCGTTGCAGGTTCGTCACTATGGAACTCACTTCCACACCATATTAGAGATGCCGGTTCTACTGCAAACTTTAAGAAACTCTTATAATCATATTTGTATTGATTGTATTGTTTTTTTGTTATATTCATATTCATTGCTATAATTTTGTTTTGTGGCGCCTTGATCATGTATTTGGATATTGCGCCTTATAAGAAATGTTATGTATGTGTGTATGTATGTATGTCGATAAGGGAATTTCGGGAATCGAACCCGTGTTTTCCGTTTATAAAAGACAGGATCACAGTAGCACGCCACAGAGATTTGACGATAGAAGTGGCATCATGTTATTAATAAACCATTGAACTATTCAATTACAAAAACGGTTTTTAACATGAACATTGTACCTTTTATTGCAACATTTGTATGCGACACTCGCCCAGAATATGTTTTTAATGTCATGACAGTTATTTTTGGCCTAAAAAGGCGTCATTTTGTCCGAATCGCAAGCCGATTCAACGTGATACTTTATTTACACTTAGTCCTCGTACCAACAAAATCTAGGATTTTGGTACTTACTCGGGCAAGTGTTTAAAGGTATATTATGTGATCTTTCCAGGGAACGCCCTCAACATCGAAAAAAAAATTGAAAGCAGATTTTCTTGCAGATTTACATTTCTGATCATAAATCATGCATACATTCCAAGTTACAGGGCGATACGATTCTTAATTACTTCAAAATCATGGTTTTATAGTGAAAATAAACTGTCGGAATCCCGACACTATATTTTTCACTCTAAATTCACTCTAAAACCATGATTTTGAGGTAATTAGGAATTGTATCGCTCTTTAACTTGGAATGTATGTATGATTTATGATCGGATATGCAAATCTGCAAGAAAATCTACTTTCTAAAAAAATCATGAATAGAGGGCGCTCTCTGGAAAAGATCACATAATATGCCTTTAAGGTTGAAGCTAACCATCTCTCGAAACACGGACTAGACTGATTAAGTCTATAAAATAAGTCCATGCTTGTAAAAAAACTAATTTGTGGCAGATTGCATAATCAGCATCCATCTCATCTTGAAGGGCATCATGTTTATGATAAGAAGTTATTGATCGCTCCAGAAATGCCAGAAAAGATAATTTGGGATTAGGCCTATGTTAATCCATGCATGCCCAGCATAGAACAAACATGACAAAAGAATCAATAAACTTAATAAATGAATGAATAGAACAAGAAGTTATTGACCTCCACAGGAGACTCAATTGCTTTAATAGACTATGCAATAAGTCTGGTCAAGAAAATAGTCAAGAAATTGGTTCCCTTCAACACTGTGCCTGGAGTAAGTACCAAAATCCTAGATTTTGGTACCACGGACTAATTTACACTCACCTATATGACCTAGCGAGTGACGACACATTTTTAATTACGAAGGACCATTCACGTCAGTACTTTACAGTAAAGTATAGGTGAACACTTGGCATATACGACAATTAATTTTGTAAGGGGACGATGCTGATTAATGTGGATATTTACCTCGCAAGTTACTATTCCGGTGTTACTCGCCAGTTTTGCTCTCAGAATTACATCGTAAGTAAGTTACGCTACAGTTAGGGCATAACTACTAGGGAGGTAGCTTACCCCAGTTTGGTGCACTCGGCCGTATTATGTATTAATTTATTTATTAGTATTTATTTATTAATTAATAAATATACTAATATAAATAGGCATATGAATATATTTATGTATTTATTTATTTATTCGTTTATTTATTTGATTTCATGCTATTTATTTGATTTCATGTTATTTATTTGATTTCATGTTATTATTTGTTTTCATGTTATTTATTTGATTTCATGTTATTATTTGATTTCATATTATTTATTCAATAAATTGGTTATTTACTTATTTATTTAAGTTATTGATTGATTGGTGCACTCGGCCGTTTAGCGTAAATAATGGACGAAATAAAGTGTATAATCAAAGTAGCCAACGCCAACGCATAGTATGAACAGGTCAGAGCTTTATTGTCAGAGATAGGCGTTTGGTTTGATTTTTTTTTTGATGATTGAAAGTAGATTTGACATTGTGATTTGTGTTATGTAATCTGATGTATAGTATGACATCTTAACAAGATTTGAGAGATCAAATAATGTAAAGTGACAAAGAGTTTCATCAGTAAAATAGCATCGTTAGTCAAACGATATCTTGCAAAATCGATCATTTTTGGGGTAAATTTAACCTGGAGTTCCAAAGGTCAATAAATGCCGTTTATCCAGATTTTTCCTAAGGAAGGTTTAACAATCTTATTTTATGTAAAAAATTTGCTCAATTTAGGGTCCAAAATGTCAATTGTGACTATATGCAAGAGAAATCGTAAAAGTGGTCCTATTTCCATTAGAAAACATCTTATTAACCTTACTTGTGAACATTTGGTCATCTCGGCCACTTTAAACCAAAAATGTCATTTTGACCATATTTTGGGTTAAAAGTCATAATCTTGCTATAGACGTTTTCATAAGTCATCGAAGGTTTGACAATCTTATTTTGTGCAAAAAAATGTGCTCAATTTGAAGTAAAAAATGACAATTGTGACCATATTTATAGGACAAGAAAAATCAGTATCTTGCTATATCCTCCGTGTTCTTCATGGTGCTATTATGTAAAAGTGGTCCTGTTTCCATCAAAAAACTTATTTACCTAACTTGTGAATTTACCCAAAATGTAATTTAGGGTTAAAAGCCATACTCTTGCTGGGATGCTCAATTTGGGATTTTGACTATATCTTATTCTTAGAGTAGTATCAGAAGCCTATCTTACGTAGAATAGTTGTAATAGTCAAATCATGCAAAAAATCATGAGTGCTGTCAATAATAGTAATATTTGTGAAATCGGCACTGATCTGATTTGTTATCCCAAATGTGACCAGGCACCACAATGAGAGTAACGTAGCAAAAAATAAAAATGATTTTTTGTTCACATTTTCAGAAAGTGGAATGTCCTCAGCTTTAAAATGACTCAATCAAAAGTTGTTATAATAGGCCATTCCAAAGTGAAATTATGATAAATTGAAGTCAATCACCGCTGGATTATTGAATTGGAGAAAAAGGCCTTCACAGTGAAGCTTATCAGATGTACAGGGTGAGTCAAAAAGACTGCAATAGTGGAAAGAAGCCATTTTGTTTTCAAAACCAAAATGAATTTTAAAACTTTTTAAACTTTGTAAGAATGATGTATTTAATCCTAACTTTGTGTGAAAAAATGAAGTCGATCGCATTTTTCGCTTGTATTTGGTGACCCTCTTTTATGCACAACCAAATTTACTTGTTTGTCCACGAGCACAGTGATTTTCATTTGAAATGGCACACATTGCATTTTCATATTTGAATATCCCGCCAACAAAAAAATGGAAACTTTCAGTTTTTTATTAAAATTTAGAACATTATACGCTTTCATTGCATGGGTACGAATATAATTGATTATGCTAATTCACATGTAAACAAGAAAGGATGCATCAAATTCCAATAACATCACAAATGAACTCCAAATATGAATGAGAGACACATTTTGCGATCTGATGCATATTTTGGGTATCTCGTGGACAAACGTGTAAAATGGGTGCACTGGTCAAAAGGTTCACCAAAGACAAACGCAAAATGCGATCGACTCCATTTTTTCACACAAAGTTAGGATTAAATACATCATTCTTGCAACGTTTAAAAAGGTTTAAAATTCATTTTTGTTTTGAAAACAAAATGGCTTCTTTCCACTATTGCAGTCTTTTTGACTCACCCTGTATGTAAATTGTGTGCACACATAAAGGGGTGTACTACAAAAATGCATATTGTCCTAGCAAAATGTCATTTATGGTTAAAAGTCATACTCTTGCTATGAACGTTTGCATAAGTCTATCGAAGGTGAAAATTGTCCTAATTTCTAAACAAATGTTTTTATTGACCTACATGTTATTTGTGAAATTATGATCACTTTGACTATTTTTAAACCAAAATTTTTATTTTTGACCATATTTGGGAAAAAAAATCAGATTGTTGGTATTGATGTTTTTGATAAAAATTGTGCTGATATCAAAAATTTACTCTTATTGACCAAACGCATAATAATATGTTGCTCAATTTGGGATTTTGACTATATCTTAGAGTACGAGGGTCGTTCAATAACTAATGAAAGTGATCATGGTATGGGATGCATGAGTGATTCTATTGAGGGATAATGTGATCAATACAAAGTATGAACCTTTGTCTTTCAAACAATACAGTTTTGGATTTCTAAGTGTGAATGATGACGTCATAGCATTGTCTCAAAGTAAGTACACTTGGGACACTGCTAAATCAGTTATTTGGCGGTAAATTTAAATTGTTTTTATGAAACATGTGGTAAGAAGATTGCATAACATGACACCAGAAACAGGTAAATCCCAATTTCTTTCGCGTAAGTACAATAAAAAAGACCATAATTTTAATCCCTGTGTAATTTGATATATGTAGTATAAGAGGAAAAAGTAAGGAGAGGCAATTGAATAAAAAGTATACAAATATCAGTATTTCAACTAGCCAATTTCATTTAAAAATGCCCAGTAAGTGAATCACTCATATTGCGGAAAATCAAACAATTTAGGAAAAATCCTAGCAATTAACCAGTTTTGGAGATTCCATATAATAGCTAACTAAATATCTGAACTTATTCGCATGAAACCTGCAGAAAATATGCGCATGCGCAGACGGAAGATCATTTTGAACTGGGCCAAAAATGGCTAAAATCATGAAATTTACCAGATAAAAGCTTACTGTGCCTTAATGAAATAATGAAAAATGCTTAAATCAATGTGTATAAATATTGTAATAGTCAAAATGAAGATATACATGAATGTATCAATCAAAGATGGCTGCCACAACCTCTCTTATTACTGTTATCTTTAGAGCTACTAGATATGTATTGTTAAAGTAATCGTCACATAATTTCAATGGTTTGAGGAAATTTTATGAACAGTTCCTCTTGAAATCCCCACTATTATTGCTTTACATCCCACAACAATTTACTAAATTATAATCCCTCCATTGTTCTTTACCCTTTGTTGTTTTCTAAGGTATATTATTGCGGATTTTGCTAAATAAAAGCGTATTTGAGATGGTCCCTTCTTGGTTTGTATTAAGGAATTCAGATCTAAAAAAAGTGTTAAAAGAGATAAATGTGTGTTCTAACTATATGACGTTACATAACCAAAGGTATCTAACAATCCAAAAAGTGTATTGATTGAAAGACAAAGGTTCATACTTTGTATTGATCACATTATCTCTCAATAGAATCACTCATGCATCCCATACCATGATCACTTTCATTATTTATTGAACGACCCTCGTAGTATCAGAAGCCTGTCTTACGTAGAATGGTTGTAATAGTCAAATCATGCACAAAATCATGAGTGCTGTCAATAATATTAATATTTGTGAAATCGGCACCGATCTGATTTGTTATCCCAAAGGTGACCAGGCACTACAATGAGAGTTACGTAGCAAAAAATAAAAATTGATTTTTGTTCACATTTTCAGAAAGTGGATGTCCTCAGCTTTAAAATGACTCAAAAGTTGTTATAATAGGCCATTCCAAAGTGAAATTATGATAAATTGAAGTTAATCACCGCTGGATTATTGAATTGGAGAAAAAGGCCTTCACAGTGAAGCTTTAATATCAGGTGTATGTAAATTGTGTGCACACACAAAGGGGTGTACTACAAAAATGCATAATGTCCTAGCAACCAATATGATACACTTATTGGATTAACTTTTAAGACCATACCAAATTTGCCATGGGGATACATTTTTTCTCTCTTTGCGTTCATTTCTTAAGATGTTTGATTTTGAATAAAATGCCTTCTCTTAAATCACTTAAAAACCGTACTTAGACCCAAAATATTTTCTTAATACTTCGGAATGTGATACATTCTTGTCTTTCCCAAGATGAAAATATCTCATTTTCAACCTCCCCTTAGGCATAATTCTGTTATACCCTGCACACCTACATCGGTAGTATGCGTCGTTCTTAAAAATCATGCACTATGAATACATCTGTGAAGAGTATAACAGAATTACTCCTCCCCTTATTTCAGGCCATAACTCAAAATCAGCCCCAGTGCCTTTACGCTCATTTTGTGGTGCCAGGTCACAAATATGGTCAAAATTGACATTTATTTGGTAATCAACACAATTTGTAGATCTTTTAAGACCTTAGGACAGGCTTTGATATATTAAGATTATGACTTTTTTATAACGTCAATTTTTTTAAATTATTTTTGTCTTAAAGGTTTTCTTCTAGATACAATTCATTCTCAAGTTGCAGCAGCTGCGTATTTTAGTAATGTTTCTAAATGCTAAAATTACATCCGGTCGCAGGTGTCATAATACGCATTATAGTAATGATATAATTTGTCAAACGCTACACTACAAGTATATACATCGAATACGATCTTCTTTAAAATGCTCTTTAACAATAGGGGTTGTTCAACCTGCTTTAAAAATTTGTGAGTATTGAAACAGTAGTTTAAGTTGTTTAAAAGATTTAATTTAGACTGCGTTTTACGGTGTCAATTTACGGTGTAAAATTGTGCGCTTAAGAATTTCATGGAATTTCACTACTACCTTTTGAATGAAGTAGAGAACAGTTCCAAGAAATGTCATTATAATATATAGATACAGTGCCAATCAATCGTTGAATTAAAGCAGGGACGCTCCTAGATTTGGTCCCCGTATCCCTCAATATGGCCGACATCTTTAAAAATGGCGGTTCATTTGAGCACCCTCGCAGGGCAGGAACCGTGTGTAAAATAGGGAAGACATTGGGTTTCGAGTCTAGGATGCTCCTATTGACTAGAACGAGTAAATGGTATCTCCCAACCTGACGTGACACGAAGTATTGCAGATTCTCTATCAAATTAAATGAATTTAAACTTGAATAAATGGTATTGATACACTATTTATATACAATTATTTATTCTCTGTTTGATTGCGGATTGATTTGTATAATCTGTGGTTTTGTTCAACCCTGCTTGAACAATTTGTGAGTATTGAAATAGGATACAAATACAGACAATTCTTCTCGTGAACTTAAAAGACCTTCGGAATTATTATATCATATTATATAGTAGATGATAAACCAAAATAGTATTTAATACCTTTTCAATTTCTAAAATCAGAGTTCTTTATTAACAGATTAAATCTAATGAGTGTATGATGATATGACCCCTGTTGAATGGCGTGTGGGTGTAGGTGGTACTGGGAATATTATAAAATCAAATTATGTGGTCTTCTTTAATATTTCCTAAAAGACTTAATATCTATTGGTTTATGGATGTAGCTTTATTTAGAGTGCCCAAAAACATTATTACTAAAAAAAAAATTACAACAAATTGAAATCGAAATCGAAATAGATTAAAGAAAAAAGGTCCTTTTTCATAATGAGAAGTGTGGCATTAACAAGTCTGATTTACGTATAGGAGTAGCTTAATAGTGTATACGTGTAGATGATATTACCTTTGATGGTATGTTTCAACATTTGTAGTATAATACATTGAATGAATCGCTGGAAGTTGATTCTCGTATGCAGACTGAGCTCATGTATCGTATAGATTATGAAAACAGAATATGTTAACACTTTCCACGTTGTAGTAATCTGCAGTTTCACAAAAAGGTCAAAATTATTGAATTTCATCACCATATTCGGAATCACCATGAGAAATGCATTAAAATAAGTACATAAATGCCTAGTATTGGTTCAGTTATCCTTGAGATAGACTTTGAAAGTTGGGAAAGGTTTCTGAAAAATCTATTGTGTGTATAATGGTAAAAATAATAGCCGCGTGGAAAGTGTTAAGTATGATGACTTTACAGGGTGAGTCAAAAAAAACCGACAACAGTGGAAAGAAGCCATCTTTTGTTTAAAACTAAGTTGAAGTTTGAAAATGTTTAAACGTTATAAGAATAAAATTGTGAGATAGGCTTTTACGACGGGTATTCATAATATAAGTTAAAAGGGGCAGCCCAAATGATGATAACAAGAGAAGTGGCAATCTCTATGTTTTGTTCAATATTATAATAATTTGGTCCTGAAGAAGTCAGAGCTAATCCTGACGAAAGCTTGACAGATTAAAACTCGTCCGACGGCGAACCCGTTAAACTTTTAACTTATGTTATAAGAATAGCCTACTTGTTACTAAATTTGTGTGAAAAAATGAAGTCAATACTATTTTCCGTTTGCCTTTGGTGAACCTTTTTACCCGTGCACCAATTTCACACGTTTGTCCACGAGTTACCCGAAACATTCATAAGATCGCAAAATGTGTCTCCCGTTCAAATTATGAAACTTGAGTACATTTGTGATGTAATTTGCAATGTAATGCATCCTTTCTTGATAACATGTGAGTTAACATATGATCAATTTACCTCACTCATGCTATGAATTGCCTATATAATGTTCAAAATTTGGATGAAAACTGAACCTTTCCAATTTGTTGTTGTCGGGATATTCAAATAAGAAAATGCAACGTGAGCAATTTCAATTGAAAATCACTGCGTTCGTGGACACACATTGTCATTGGAGTGTGCGGAAAATGCGATCGACTTCATTTTGTCACACAAAGTTAAGAACAAATATGTCATTCTTGCCACGTTTAAAAAGTTTCAAAATTCAACATGGTTTTGAAAAGAAAATGGATTCTTTCCACTATTGCAATTTTTTGACTCACCCTGTAGTATATACACCTGGAAAAAAGTATCGCACCGCTGTTTTTTTGTTGTTGAAAAGTGCAAATGTGGCCTCGAATTTTGCCACCATGGTGTGATATTAAGGATCATTTTTTTGCGTAAGCTGTCCAGCAAAATGTTATGCAATAAAAGGGCCACATTTGAGTTTGTGACGTAATCGATGTAATGTTTTTCAAGGCCAAGGGGAAAATGCATGTTTTTATCCAAAAACATGCATGAACCACGTTTGGGTATAACGCGATATTGAATAGACTTTAAAAACTTAAAATAGTCATTATATTATTAGTTCTGTATGTGGCGCAAGATATATTCCATTTAGACGTTCTAGGCTACAATGCAGTGAAGTCCAAACATGAGTGAGTCCAAACATGCCAACGGCATCGATACTTTTATCTACTAATTAAAGAATAAGTATAGATGTTGTGTGCTTTGGTCTGATCTCGTACTTCCATGGTCTGATATCACAAACACTCGTGGCTTCTCATTCGAAGACTTCTTATTGATTGCTGGGTAGGGAGAGTAATTTTTGTTTTTGGAGGCGGGGCAACGGCCTTCGCCTCCTCTATGGGTAGGTTTTGACATTATTTATTTTGGTTGAGTGGTTTTCAAGATATGGTCTATTGAACATTGCTTTAACAAAAACAGACTTGTCCTTGGAGCAAAGGCATGATTGAACACAAGTGAGACATCAAAACTCGATTATTGCCGGGTCCAAACCTGGTTTGTGAAACTCCGTGGACAAGTCTGTTTTGCCGAAGTAATGTTCAATGGACCATATCTTGAAAACCACCCAACCAAAATAAATAATTTTTTCAGGGTAGTTGCTCCATTACCCATTCTTTATAATAAAATAAAAAAGACAGATATCAAATTACAGGAAGTGGAAAAATATCACTTTCATTTTGGGTAAACTTTTTATTGGGTCACCCTGTAAAGTAGGGGAGAGCGGGGCGAGTCCGCCCTCGGGGCGAGTCCGCCCACCACGTGTTTCTCATCACGTGACTGTTGAAAAAATATCAGACTGGTGTAATTCGGTCCTAGCAAAGTAACTATTAAAACTTCAGACCCGGATACAGCTCCCCTAAGGAATTATATTGAATAATTGTTTTTGAATAATTAAAGTAAAATTATCTGCCATTAAAAACGTTGCATTAATCTAAAGACATCACAGCGATGGTACTAACTTTTATAGTCATTCAAAAGGTATAAGGGCTTTGCCTAACATATTATGCAGTTAAAAACTTCCCATTCCGTGTTTAGTAGGTATACCATGAGATTGAAAAACAAATTAGCTCTGGGGTGAGTTCGCCCCCATACCGCCGGGGCGAGTCCGCCCATGTCCTATTACACGCTAAGAAGGGGGCGGACTCGCCCCAACATAATAAATGGACACATGATGTGTCCATTTCATATGTTGGAGCCACATGGCCTAATTTGTCATAGTTGTGTCTAGTTGACTTTTGATCAATCTTTACATGGAATAACTGATAGTTTCTGCAATATTTAACTTGCCTATGAAGCCGGACGAGCTTGCACATCATGAGGGCGAACTCGCCCCGGCGTGAGTAGTATGGGGTAAGTCCGCCCTGTTGGTTATTTTCCTTACTCCTGCACTTTCTAAAAGTTATAGAGTGCTGAAAATATGGGGGTATGTAGCTAAGAAACGTAGCTTTCATTTGGAAGTAGGATAATTTTCTAACTTGTAAAATGAGTCCAATAGGCAAGCCTGAAAATTAGAGGGCGGACTCGCCCCGCTCTCCCCTACCTTTTAAAGGCAAGCTACCACATTCGGTTTCTAGCCATACCCAGTTCTCTTGGGGAAAGTTACAATTTCTCCATTAGACTGTCAGTCACCAAATAACAGGTAATGACCAATTTATCTGTGGTAAAATGCCAACGTGATAAACCAGCTCTAAGATGTAACATACTTGATTCCAAAAGCCTTTGATGTTTTTACTCGTCAACATTGTCCTGACTTTTTATAGTATTATCAACATTAGTTAGTGATTTCCATTCATGTTATATTGATAAATAAAACTTATGACATAACCACTCTTTTTGTTACCTATATCACACTGTCTGTTTCTTTAAATTTATATGACCGCCTCTTTTGCTTTTTAAAGGAATTTTTATTTACAATAAAAATAAGGTTCTTCTGATTTATAATATTTATTTTGCTATACTGAGCTAGTAGTATTATGGGTAAAGCAAATGTTTAATTCTAGGCCCGTATAATATCACGGTTTGGCCAAGTTTCCATTCCTGCTGAACAAGTTTGAACCACCATCATTCATTGTACATCAAAATAAAGACGTGATGTAGCAGTGATGCGGGTTTTTAATCAAATCCCAGTTCAATTTAACGTGTTATATTTTTATGTTTTACATTTTTAGAAGCTCTTGAAATATGCCGTTTCATAAACGTCGGTGTACTACGCATGGTGATACTAAAACTCGGCTCGACGTTTTTATACTGTATCTCATTCTCCAGGATGAGTCAAAATATCCAGGTCCCGAATTCACCGATTTGTTAAAGGAGGTGTCCTGCAAGCATAAAAGTATACATTATATGTTAGAAAATATCTATCGAGCCCAACTTTTGTAATTAAATAGAACAAAACACCACACTTATGACAAAAACAAATAAAAACCGCAATCTCTCAACATGCACTTTTTAAAATTCGCGGCTATCGAAAGTCCCAGTGTCGATGATGTCATAGTTATACAATACGCAAATTTGAGCACCGATACCCATGGCGTCATCGACACCGGGACTTTCGATCGCCGCGAATTAAAAAAAATGCATGTTGAGTGATGGCAGTTTTTATTCATTTTTGTGACTAGTATGGGAATATGGGGCAACTGGTCCTATGGGGCAAGTGGTCCGAAATGAAGGATTTTGTAATTGTATGGGCATACTGCTTTCTTTTGAACAGTGCGACTTTTGTTGAAACTTGACATATATCCTTACCGTCTAAATCCAAAACATTTGGAACTTTAGGGTATTTACACATGTGATATTCTCCAGATCTTTGAAGCCACCTTCTTTAGTGACTGATTGAAAATTCAGGGTTTAGATCATGTTTAATGTACTTTATATGATTGATAGATATGCAACAGTAAATATATACATGCAGTACAGTCGTCTTAAGATACTAGGTGCATATTGCATTTGATGGGTGCTATATTGTAGTGTGCTTAGGGACTTTCCGAAATATGATTAAAACCATAGGTAGTGGTTGAAATGACCGTAGAATGGCGCATATTGCTATCTTGGGACATTGGTGGTTTGGATTTGCGATCAATATTATCATTTAAAGAATGCTTCAACTTAAATTATTATCACGGGTATTCATCTGTTAGAGTTATTAGTTTATGAATTTGCAAATAACAAAGTACACCATTTCTTTTTTTTAATCTAAAGACACTCGTCTACTTGTATGACCCGAACGCCGTAATATTTGCGAATTCAAAGTTACTCGCTGGCTACAGAAATCTGTGTAATGGCTAAAAAAAAATGCAGTTTTGCCTTTTTTCTGAAATGTATTGGAGTTATTGATTATTATGACAAATGGTGTTATGTTTTAAACAATTTTGGCGTAAAATTTATTACGCCACAGACGTGTTTTATTAATGTTTCATCTCATCTCAAAGTGCTAAGTCATTTGTTGGGGCAAGTGGTCTGAAGTGGTATGGGCAACTGGTCCGCCTGCCAAAAAATAATCAAAATTGTAAAATTCATTTGGAAAATTAGTTGTTAGTGTCAATATAAGATGACTCGGTATTGAAATGAGAATACATGTAGAATATGAAATAATTCATATTCTTTCTAGTTCTTAGACAATTTGGGGCATTTTGGGTCTAATACCACTATTTCTGCTATTGAAGGATTACAATATAATAAGAAATTGCTTTAGAATGTATTAAAACCTCAGTATTATGAATTATGAAAAATCTTGATTATATTTTGAATGGTGTCTGTAAAGGTATTTGCAATGACGAAATATCATGATTTATGTATTTTATCCACTGCTTTTGTGTATATTGGCCGTTGGGTCATCATTGTCATATTGATGGTTTATTATAAGTACTAAATGATGATTATATGAAGTAAAAAAAATCATTAAAGAAAGGGGGTATATATAGACAAATGTATGGGGCATCTGAATATCACAACCATGTAACCATTTAACTAGGTTCATACCGTTTTATCTAATAAATGTACAGTCGTTACACGTTAACCACGAAAACTGTATAAAACATGGGTTTCATGAGACATGTATCATTTTTACATATTAAATAATATGGAAATGTGTTTGTAAAGAAAATACTGCTTAGTTTCCGTGTTGTCATTCACTGATTTCTGTGTATTCTAACCGTTGGAACATCAAGGACCAGTTGCCCCAATGATGGGGTAACTGGTCCGTGCCAAGCAAAGTTTTCAGTTAGTGGTAATTGGCCTTTTCTTTATATATTTCTTAACATTGGTTATGTTATATGTAAACAGTTACATTGGTGATATTTTCATAGCAATTCCATAAATATTTACACGAGCTTTAATCTTTTATATCATGAAATATGATTAACCGGACCAGATGCCCCATCCTCCCCTATGGTGTTTTGTTCTATATAATTACGTAATTTCGGCTCGATAATTATATTTCTAACAAATAATGCTAAATGTTGTGCTTGCGGCACCCTTCAGCCAGCAGGGAGGTCACGCTGCGTGTCAGATTTTGTTATACGCAAGAAAACAATGGAGTATCAGTGACTGCAATATTTGCTAGAAATAGCTTCGGAAAACGGTCTATTTGGGCATTTCAAAAACTGAGAAACGTGTTAAAAATCATGTAGAATTTTAGAGGAGGGTCATTAACATCTGCAGAACGGTAAAATGTATAGTATTAAACACGTTTTGTGACCAAATTTATGTCGTAAAATGTTGGAAAATTCACGTTTTGAATATCTGTGGTCTTCGAAATTACAGGAATCCTAACTCATTCTAAACCTCACCAAATCATGAAATGAACCCTCGTCTACAAAAAAGTCCATGTACTCGTACGTATTGCTCTATCTGCTTGGAGATAGCGAAGACCACGCAAACATCATAGCTTCATACAACGGAATAAAATCCGCCATAGAGATTACATAGCGAAAATCGTAGAGATTTGCACTGCAGTCCTCTGTGTAGGGAGTGTTGACAAAAGCAAGGTCCTTTGGCTATTGTGTTTGTGCATGTTTGTGACGACTGACCCCGTTTAACAATCTTCATAGCTTTCATATAGGGCTTAGGCGACCTAACTATTGACTGCCTTACTTTAAACCAGTTCAAACACTGTGTGTGACGTTTCCAAATTCGCATTTTCTACACACGCGCGCAAGCGGAGAGAAAATGCTGAATGGCCAGGGATGAAAGGGATATTGATCACACATTGAAATTGCGTTGGTTCACGACTGAGCGAGCGGGCTATTCGATTGTGAATAGGTAACATGTGGTCTTTTCTCCCCGTGTAATTTGTTAAAAATGTGAATTAGGAAACGACACGGATTTAATTAAATGGTGCTAATCATGGCTTATCTTTGTTGCTTGGTGGCGAGTATGGTACCAGATTGTGCTTAGAAGATCCATCCAAATGTCTATCTAGCCTGCTTGGGCACTTTAGGTGTAAATACTGCAATTTCATTTGATCGATATCGTGTAAACAAGTCAAACGACACGATTCATATCGTCGATTAACCTGCTTTACCAGCATTTGCGTGGTGTGATTGGTAAGATATTACGTGTAAAGCGATTGCTTTGCGTCTGTGTAAGAGTTGCTTAAAATACGACTCGTAAATAATAAACAAATAAAATGGCGGATGATTTAAATGCACTAACTGAGTCGATTCGATTTGTGTTAAATTCTGATGCCGAAATAATGAACGGAATAACATTAAATTAGATAGTTCACCAATGGGATAAAGAAAATACTGAACTTCTACGCTAAATATTTACGTGGAGAATTGCTGATCAGAAGGAAAACAGGAGCTGTTTAAACTTTTCCAGTATTTTTTTGACTCTCTTCATCACATTTATTTTTATGTTTTACCAAGCGTTGAACTTCATCGATTTCTCAACAATTTGGTATATACGAGGGTCATTCAATAAGTTCTACCCATACCCCCTACCCTTATATAAGCCAGCCGTATGAAATATCCCACAATTGCAGCTTTTTAAAGCTTAAAAGTCTCAGCTACAAATTCATAGTGAATTGGTCTGAGTACCTTTGCCAAAGTTGGTCCTGGCCACGGGTTGGCGCCAATATTGAAAGCCAATATTGGGCCAATGAAACATTAATATTGGGCCAATATTGGGCAAGTTTAACCAACATTTTTTAACAAACCACTGTTGGTTAAACCATATTAACCAACAAATGATAAAAAATTGTAACCAACCACAGGTTAAAGTTTAACCAACAGCTGTTGGTTACGGTTTTAACCAACCAATTGTGTAGTTCACCTGGTAACCTCCCGTTGGTTAAAATTTTAACCAACATGGTTAAAGATTTTAACCTTCGTTCTGAGAGTGTATCATTGAGTATAATTATTATATCAACTTGATAATAAATTTCATGATAAAATTCTCCCATTGATCATCATATCTATGTAATCGTCCATCGGGCAAATAAGAAATTGTCGCTTAGTTACAGCATAAATTGTTATGCTCCAAGTTACTCTTTGGTCCAGTTAGGTATAAGATTTAGCATAAATTACCCTCCAGTTACTAGACTAGTAGCTTACCCCGATTTGGTGCTCTCAAAATGTTGGATTACGCCTCAGTTACTAGCGAGGTAGAGCTATTCTTCAGCTACCCGCCATTGGTGCACTCGGCCGACTGTAAGTTAACCAATAACCCGACAATATTTCTTTATATGCAGCTAATTTAAAAATACCGTTGCCACTTGAAACGAATAGACTATAAACAGACTTTATTGGATTTTTCATTTGCAACAAATCATTTTCTCTTATAACCCGTGACTTCACTTTGTATGCATTATGATCATCGCCGTCGTCGTGTTGATGTCATCGTCATCGTCGCCGTCATCGTCATCGTCATGGTCGCAGTAATCGTCGTCGCCGTCACTATCACCGTTGATGTCATCATCATAATCACGATGACGACGGTGACGGTGATGATGACGATGACGATTACATGAAGTTATTTGTACCAAAGTAATTACATACATAAAATACTTTTCGAGTAGTAATAAATGTAATTCATCACTCAAAAAAGAAATTACAAGACAAAGAAGAAAGATTTTGCCATAGATGGCAATAACGAGGGGAGTACGTACAAACAAGTACAAAGCGCCCTTTTTGTGTAATGGAAGTCACTCGACCATTATGAGCTAAGGGATTTATTTGAAGACGAAACCATCCCAATTCTCCACTATTGAAATTTATTAACATCCGTAACACTTGTTCGTATAAATGATATGAATGTGTTCGCAGTGGTGGAAGTGATTTCATTTTATAGTCGACAAGATAAAAAAAAGAAAAAAAAGAAAGCCAAATGACTTCCTGAGATAGAGAACTTTCCTTTTTAATAAACTGCTCTCCACTTTAGATGCCTTTAATGAATAATGTCGTCATTTTATACAATATAGAGGACAATCATAGTAAATTCGATGCACTTTTATAGCTCACATTTTTATTACCGTAAACCAGAATGATATGTTTTCTATTCAAAACAACTCATGACGTACTTTCAAGAATGGTATATTTGGAATAATCCTTTCAGAAAAACATATCAGCATAATCAGTGCTCAGAATACAAAGACAAACGTATCAGAGACTAATATGGGTCTTTGTGTGTAAACTGATATTAATATAATGTAACTATAGAGATAGGAAGCGCCAAAGTCCTACCTGTTATGAGCAGCGATCCAGGTCTACTGCGGCATTGTTATAGTTGATGACCATTCAATTATCATCATTCAGTTTAATTTGTAGCACGACCCCTTCATTTGAACATAGAATACAGAATTAGGAACAACAACGATCCATGATTAAAGCTCCAACCACATTGCCGATCTTTAACATTGATTGTTATTTAAATGCTATAGAGAGCATTATCCTAGCTTTAGCGTAATGCGATAATGCCCCTTTTATATAGCCATGGAATTAGTAGTGTGTCTGTTGGCGGAAGTTTTTGAACAGGCTTATCAATAGCATTGTTGAGCCTGTATACATTAAAATGATATAGCGATAGTATCATGATGTGTTTGTCCCTGCTCATATCGTCCAATAAGAAAACCATATTGAATTATATGTGTAATGTCCAAATCTGTGTTTTGATTTGGGAAGGGTTTTATAATTCTCCCTACTCGAGTTTGTTTCTGTTTATGTCGCAAAGCATGATGGGACGATTGGAAACCTACATGAAATGAAGTCTTTGTTACGATAACGTTTTACATCTCTTATTATAGCAAATAGAAGACTTATTATAATTGTAACGGGATCGGGACGGCCTCAGTCACCAACTACCAGGTAGGTTGGTAGCGTGCACTGGAAGTTGGCTATGTAACACCAGGGCTCGTTGTATAAGTGTAATTATACGTTTGCGAGGCGAAATACAGACTGACGATGAATTTACTTTCAACACAATTTATTTACAGCTACATTTATCTCCATCATTCACATCGACAATACATCACTTTCCCATTCACATCACCCATGATTATTCTGCCCTGATTTTAGTGCTGTAGCAATTAACTTGAATTTTACACCAAACTTGACTCCCTGATTGATCCTCCCTAATTGATCTTCCCTCTTTGATGATATAATCAGAAGATACATGAAAATAAAGCAATACAAAATAATGTTACTTAAAGTGTACTGATAATTTGGAATATAAATCATAACAAAACATTTGGGTCAATATAATTTAAACATAATAAATCACACCTTTTATATTATGCATGTAAACATTATGAGCATTTAAAGATACACAATATAATTGTAAGGTAGGTCAAGAGTGATACGCTGATACTGACGCGTCAACAGACAGGGACTCGAACCCACATCTAAACCTTGTCGTCGCACCAATGACTCCGAACCACCACATGTCGATCTCTGGACTGGGACTTTAACCCAACTTAGTCGTTCCGATCCAATCCACGTAACTTGTCAATCACCGCGCGGGACTCGAACCCCGGACTTTAACCGTACTAAATATCGTCAGCTGATCCGATCACAACTTGCGTATAATAACGTCGCTTACTGGTGGGACTTGAACCCAATCTCCAAATACACTCCTGACCATACCCAAATACTTTAATATTTAGACTTATGAGTACATTACATTACAGCTTAAACATGTTACGTAATAATAAATGGCAAGTGGATACTCCGCTTTATGCGCAGTACCTGTTCACATTGAAATAACTCACACGGACACAGATGATCAATACTGAGTGGGTGCCAGAAGTTGTGACTAAAAATATAACACTGTTATTGAATAATCTCAAAAATCGACTATTTACTCGCTTCGTGCGCACAATAACAAATTTAGGTCAACGGAGTTCTTACCGTACAATAAAACTCATAAATATAACCGCACCAAAACAATGAGCGCACTTCGCATTCTTTCTGCGCGTATTTTGGCAGATGCAAAACGACAAAATATTACAATCAAAATAACAAAAAGGAAGCGCACTGGAAAATCTTGCGTTAAATGCGTACACACGACAAACGTTAAATTCACGCACTAATTAAACGCTGTACCAATCGCTTAACAATACAACGCATCCAAATATGACATGAGTTTGCAGTTATTTTTGTTGACTGCAAGTTTCACAAAATACACTATAGGATCATTTTTATATCAAATAATCATGACTTTTACAAAAAGCATGACTCTTAATATATAACACTCTGGTATCAAATAATCATGACCTTTACAAAAAGCATGACTCTGATAACACTCTGGTATGCTAACCATGGCCGTAGCCGTCACCATCAATAATAATGATAAAATATAAGTAATGTAGATCTGGCAACAAATATTGGGTACATAAATCTTGGAATATAAACCAAAATAAGTGTCCATCAAGCACAAAGTACATCTAATTTCTCACATGTCAATTTTGAAATGAACACACTATAATAGGAGTAATTTGGTAGAAGGTGATATTCACATAATCATGAACATAAATAATCAAGAAATCACGAGCTAGCACACCAAGGTAATAATTTGTAAAATGGTTTACAACATCCAGGCAACCTTTGACTGACACTTACTGCCTGTAATATTGGGGGAACTCACGTTTACACAACATGACGTATTTTTATTGAGACACTCTGTAAAACACGATTTTATCTTGCCAATTTTCTGGATAACAACAATTATTTATACCTGATTAAACCAACGTATTTTTACGACCATATAATGACAAGCAAATGTAGAATGTGATTGAAATGATCACGCAATAACCAAAATAACAACATTTTTGAAGTTGTACACACGTGAGTCACGTAGTAAAATTAAGAAATTATGCTTCTGAAAATCTCACTAAATCTCACTTTTACGAATGCATCCTTGAATATAACCTATCCACATATGATCACAAACATTTACTCAAGACTCGGTTTGTACTATGATTGAAATTTGTTAATGATTAAACCGATAAAATAAGTGAAAGTTTTCCCCATTTTAAACCTTGTATCTTTTTACCTTTGATGATATAATCAGAAGATACTGTACAGGTCAAAACGGGGATCAAGTTAATTAACGGTCCAGCTATATAGCGCCCTCACTAATTCAGCAACCGGTCAAAGGGTATCGTATTGCACTCGGTGTCGGACGTATTCTCGATCCCATCACACAGCCCCCTCCTCAGTGTGAGCCGTCCCCGGCACACAAACTCACGGACTCCAACTCCCAATCTGACTAACAATACTTCACACTGTACGAACTACACGTCATATATTGCCGGGACTTTCCGAATCCTCTTAGGGTTACGGCGTACACGATCATCCACTCCACTGTCGGTATCGTCATCTTGGTCTTGCTGAGTTTCTTTCCCTTTCGTCGATCACAGTATTTTACTCCAGCGTCTTTCCAACCTTGGTATCAAAGGAGTTGCTCTACAATGGATTCGCTCCTACCTCACTGGTAGATTTCAGTCCGTTTCTGTTAAAGGTAGTACTTCATCATCAAAATTGCTAAACTTCGGAGTGCCTCAAGGCTCAGTTTTAGGACCACTGCTGTTTTCCATCTACATTTCTCCTCTTGGAAATCTGATTCGTCACCTTAACCTCAACTTTCACCAATATGCTGATGATAACCAATTATATCTTTCATTCACTAAGTCTAATACTGCATCAGCCATCATCTCAATCCAGAGCGGTGTTCTTCAAATCAAGGAATGGATGACGCAGAACAAACTGAAATTCAATGATTCTAAGACAGAAGTTCTTTACATTCACTCTAAGTTTGACCGCTCTCCAATGCCTTTCAACTCTATCAACATCGGCTCCTGTTCAGTTACGCCTGCCAAACAGGCCAGGAATATTGGTGGTACTTTTGATGATACTTTCTCTTTCCATCAACATGTCTCGTCTACGTGCCGTTCAATTTACTTCTTTCTCAGGAAAATTGGTCATATTAGAAAGTACCTCACTAACGAGTCATGTTCTACTATTGTTCATGCTATTGTTTCATCAAAACTTGACTATGGTAATTCCTTGTTGTATGGTATCCCAGATACACATCTTCATCTTCTTCAACGTGCACAGAATACGGCCGCTAGAATCATTACCCGCACAAAAAAGTTCGACCATATCACTCCTGCACTCAAGCAGCTTCATTGGCTGCCAATATCATCCAGAATTGAGTTCAAGATCTTGCTCCTAACTTATAAAGCCTTAAACGGACTTGCTCCACAATATCTTGCAGATCTTGTCCATTATCGACGTACATGCCGCAACCTTCGTTCCAACAACAAACTACTCCTTGAAGTACCACGATGGAAACTCGCTACGTACGGTCGCCGTTGCTTTTCATCAGCTGCACCTGTTCTATGGAACTCATTACCACTGGACATTAAGTCATCCCCGAATGTCAACATTTTTAAGAAGAAACTAAAAACTCATCTCTTCTCGAAAGCATACAGTGCATAGCACTTGACTCTACAGCGCCATTGAACATTTCTTTGTAAATGGATATTAGGCGCTATATAAATTATATTATTATTATTATTATTATGTTAGTTGAGCAACCTCGTCATACTAATCTCCATCTCTATCCTCCAACTGTACATCTCTACTACCAGTATCCTCCTCTACAACTTCTTCAGCAACATTTAAACTAACGCCAACTTCCTTCTCTACCACTACCTCGTACTTCCATCCTTTCAGCTCTGGACCTTCATACAACTTTAACCTATCCACGTGAATAATTTTGGGCTTGCTCCTAGCAGTCTTCTGAATTCTACATGTCACGTCCGACAACTCAGTCACGATTAGGTATGGGCCTTCCCACGGAAGCATCAATTTCTTCGATAGGTTCGGTCTTCTCTGCATATTATGTAACCACACGAACTTCCCCTGCTTAAATACCGACTTGCTTGCCGAACGGTCGTAGTTACGCTTCTGTCGTCGCTGACTCAATTCAAGTGCATGCCTTGCACGCTCATGTATGTCACGTATCTTGTCTCGCAGCTCATCTGCATACTCAGTCTTACATTCCTGCTCATACGGCACTGCTCCAAAAACTAAATCCACTGGCATGATCGTCTCGCGTCCCAACATCATTGCGTTCGGAGTCTGACCTGTCGACGCTTGCACACTACTTCGGTACGCCATTCCCACATATGGTAGATATTCATCCCAGTCCTTCTGATGTTGATGGGGTTGTATCATTAGAGAGACTGCATTCACTATTGTACGATTATATCGCTCCACGAGGCCATCTGACTTCGGATTATATGGAGTGGTTCTGGTCTTATTAATACCCAATATCTTACACATCTCGCGAAAAACATGAGACTCAAAATTTCGGCCTTGATCGCTGTGTAATTCTACCGGCACACCAAATCTGCATACAAACTCTGCAACTAACTTTTCAGCCACTGTTTCTGCCTGCTGATCCTTAATTGGATACGTCTCCATCCACTTTGTAAAATAGTCGCCGACGACCAGAACATACACATTCCCCTCATGTGTTTCGGTCATCGGACCCAAGACATCGATTGCAATTCGTTCCATAGGCGCTCCAACCCTGTATTGTTGAAGTGGGGCACGTCGTTTCTTCGGCGGGTTCTTCTTCCTGGCACACGACACACACTTACGAACATAAGTCGCCACATCTGCACTCATTCCAACCCAGTAGAATCTTTCACGGACTTTCGGCAGGGTATTCTCACGTCCTAAGTGGGCAGCTGTCTTCGACGCATGTAACTGGTCTAATACTCTTTCACGAAGTTCTCTCGGTAGTACCGTCAGCCATTTCACAACTTTTCCATCGTCACTCTCCCAACGTTTTACTAGAACACCTTCTTTCACGGATAACAAGTCCCACTGGCTCCAGTAACATTTCAACGCACTCGACTTGCTTGACACTTCTTTCCAAGGTGGTCTTTCCCCTCCAGCTTCCTTCCAACCTAAGATGGGTGAAATAGTCTCATCTGCTAACTGCCCAGCTCTTATCATGTCAAAGGTGATCTCTGGGGCACTACCGATGTTACGAACATGAATTGCATCACACTCACAATTATCCATCCATGTAGAATCGAGCATTGGTTCAAAACCAATTGATGCACTATCGTCTACTTCTTCCTCAGTCTGCGAACTTTGTTGTGTCTTAGTTGAAATGGTCCCACATGCTCTACATCCTCATCTTCACATACAATGTGGTCACGGTCACTATCGGCATGTTCCGTTTGGCTTCCGACATCACTTGTAACAGGTGTCTCTCGCTGTACTGATTCCACAAGCTCAGTCTTATGTCTTTGTTGTTCTTCATTCTCCTTTGCTATCAAGCCTTCCCAACGACCGCACTGTCGACATGGACGTCTAGACAACCCATCAGCGTTCTGATGTTTCTTGCCGGGCCGGTACTCTATATCTAGATCGAAGCTTGACAACACTTCTAGCCACCTCGCAAGCTGACCCTCAGGGTTCTTAAAACTAAATAGCCACCGTAGGGATCTGTGGTCAGTCCGAACTTTAACCCTACTACCACCAACGTAATGATTGTACTTCTTCAGGAATACTACGATCGCCAGCAATTCTCTCCGTGTTACACAATAATTGCGTTCCGCCTTTGAAAGTGACTTGCTACCATATGCCACAACCCTTTCCTCACCATCTTGCACTTGTGATAGCACACACCCAATAGCAAAGTTGCTCGCATCGGTATCCAACACGAACTGTCCTTCGGCTCGAGGGTAAGCCAATATTGGGGCACTAATCAGCGTTTCCTTCAGTTCTTCAAATGCCTTTGTACATTCTCCCGTCCACACAAACTTGGCGCTCTTCTCTGTCAACTTATTCAGCGGCGCAGCAACATTTGCAAACCCTTTAATGAATCTCCTATAATACGACGCCAGTCCAAGGAAACTGCGTACTTGCGTCTGCGTCACTGGTACTGGCCAATCTTTCACGGCCTCAATCTTCGCTGGGTCAGTATGAATGCCTTCTCTGGAAACAACATGGCCGAGGTATGCCACTTCCTTCTGAAAAAGATGGCACTTCGAGGGCTTCAACTTCAGACCAGCACCTCGAAATCTGTCTAACACGGTGGTCAATCGCTCTATTGACTTTGCTATCGTTGGTCCAAAAACAATGACGTCGTCCAGATATACTAACAGCGTCTCCCAACGTAACCCGGAGAGAACGTTGTCCATCAAGCGCTCAAAAGTAGATGGAGCGTTGCATAGACCAAATGGTAACACGTTCCATGCATACAATCCACTTGTAGTCACAAAAGCCGACTTGTCGCGTGCTTCGTTTCCCATTTCAACCTGCCAGTACCCAGCAGCCATGTCCAAAGTCGAATAGAATTTCGCACCACCAAGGGCATCTAGAGAATCGTCAATCCTCGGCAATGGATAGGCGTCTTTAACGGTAACATCATTCAGCTTGCGATAATCAAGACAGAGGCGCTTTGATCCATCCTTCTTATTTACAAGAACCACTGGACTCGCCCAAGAACTATCGGAAGGCTGTATCAAACTCTTCTCTAGTAACTCATCAACTTGTCTTTGAACTTCTGCTCTCTGTGCAGGCGATGACCGTCTCAATGGCTGTCGAATCGGCCGTGCATTACCGGTATCTATCGTATGCTTAACCAGCTTCGTCCTTCCGATGTCAAACTCTCCTGTAGAAAATACGTCAGCATACTTGATCATCATGTCCGCGACCATATTTCTTTCACCATCATCTAACTCACCAACACACCTTTTCAGCAAATCTTGCAAGTGTTCGGGAACCTTCTCGGGGCATGCACCATTGGGTGGATCCTCCTTCGTTGACACGGTCCTAGCCATCTCTATGTCTTTTTCTTCCACCAAGATCAACTTCGCCAACATGGTCCCTTGTTTCACGACCTTCTCTTCTGGCGTCGGATTCATGATTCTTACTGGTACGGTACCGATATTAGTCTTCACCACCGACCTAGCAAGCAGCATGCCATTCTCAATTAATGGGCCCTTATCCACCGGCTCAATTAGGCCTACGCAGCCATCACCAACATCACCAACAATACATGCTGACACCACTAGTTCGTGCTCAGCTGGCACTCGCAGATCTGATGCTACAACAACTCTAGCAAAGAAAGCCTTGTTCCTCGCGGTCCTACAATGCACTGCCGTATCACCAACTTTCAACAGCAGTTGCTTACAATCTAACATTGCACAAGTCTCCACAAGAAAGTCTATTCCCAAGATTCCGTATCCGACCTTGGCTACTATCACACTCAGGACATGGCAACTGTTCCCAACTTGCACTTCTACCGATGCTTTTCCTAACGCCTCTACTTCTTTGCCATCTGCTTGTATCAACTTTACATTACAAGGTTCCAACTTAGGTCGTCGTTCTTCTGGGATGAGATGGTACTGCTCCGGTTTCAAAATAGTATTCGATGCACCCGTATCAATCAGAAGCATCACCGTCACACCATGAACAACAGCCGGTACATACAATTCTTTAATAGACTTATTATTATTTACATTCTCCTCCTCATCACCTATTCCTACTGTCCGTAAGTCGATGACGTGCTCGGTGCCACCATCTGACGACTCTCGTTTTGACCCTTCATCACTTCTGCCGGCCTTCCCCAGGGCCTCGGTAGTGGCCCAATATCGTTTCCCTGCTGCCTATTTGGACACTGCGGGCTGATATGACCTTCCACACCACAACTATAACATATCGGCGGTCTCCGTCTATCACAATTACGGGCAATGTGTCCTGGCGTATTACATGAATAACAGACAACGGGCGGCATAGCTGCGAATCCATTCTGTCCAACTCCGGCATTGATTACTTGTCCACCATGTTGAACACTCGCTGACTTATACCGACACTCCCTTGCAATGTGACCAATTTCTCCACATGAATAGCAACGAAATGGATCACGTGAGCCGCTACCGCCACCACCATTAGACACAGACAACGGAGATATGGCGTCTTTACTCCTCGTTGGGGTGGAGACTTGTTCTACAGACCGTGCATTCATAATCTCAAGGCGCAACTTCCTCTCCAAATCGCCAACAGTAGCTGTCATTCGAGCCTCAACTTCCTCCATGTCAGTTTTAGGAATGTCCTCTGCTTCAACTGCTCTATTATATGCTACTGTCTTTGATCGCCTTCTAGAATGTTCAGACTTTGAAAACGACTCTACAATCTCAGCCTTCATAATTGCTCCATCCAAAGTCTCAGGGGCAGCACGGAACAGCTCTTTCCTTAACTCGGGATCTGCTATTGCCCTCTTGTAATGTTCTCTTGCGATTCTATCTCTCTCCACTTTATCCGTCCGTGGATGTGCCAACGCAACTAACCGCTTAATGTCTTTCCCCAAGTCATGAAGATTTTCTCCAGGCATCTGTTCCCGATTATTCAATTCCATAAAATAATTTTCCAAACACTGTCTTGGTCCGAACTCTTTCACCATCATCGCCACCATCTCATCATACGTCAATTCCCCGGGTGAAACATCATTTACACTCAGCACCGACAGCGCATCACCTTGGCAGCTAGTATATAATCGTATGGCTGCTTCACTATCCGACCATCTGTTAAATCTCCGACAAGCTTCAAACTGTAAGATGAAATCTTTCCAAGGACCCTTCGCAGTAAACTTTGGCGGTTCCACCTCACGTCTCCTTGGGCCGGATTCATCCTTATATTCACTTTCATACCGCACTAGGCCTACGATCTAGTCGAGTCTCACATATCACCTTCCGTGCAGGACTACCATGTACATGCCGATCACGAGTTTTTCTTTCCCTACAACGTTCCTTCCGATGCGTCCGGTCAATGGAGTCACGTTTCTCAATGCTTCTCGGGACTGAAGGCTTACATGAACCACTGTCACGTCTGTGTAAGCTACTAGCGTGTTTCTCATCCTTATCCACTCGTTTTCTCCTGACCAGCCTTTCACGTTCACTCTTGGTCTTCCTTTCCAACTTGTTGTTCTGGGATTTCAATCCTTGTTGTTCCGGAGCCAACTTCGTTGTACGTTGCCGTCTACTCTTTTCAGATGCCAACGGTGCAGGCGAAACCACTTCAAGTTTCGGTACGTTGCCAACTCGTCTGTCTTTGGCAGCCGTCTCATTCTTCCTAACCAATCTGCGTGAAACCATGTCATGCTTTGGTCCACCGCTAACTTGTCTTTCTCCCTTGGCCATCTGTTTCTTCCTAACCAATTCTTTACAAAGGTTCCTTGATTTCAATTTTTCTTTCTCCAACTTGTTGTTCTTCACTTTCAACTCCTGCAGATCTTTCATCAATGCTGACAGTTGACGTTCACGAACCCGGGCACGAACCTCAATCTTTTGCCACGCAGCCGCCATCAACGCTTCCTGTATTGACTCTGTATTTCTATCACTATTATTTTGCTTTCTAGACTTTCTCCTTAGTTGTCGTCTCTTCTTTCTTTCATCCAGAGTCGAAACATCACTAGAGTGAGTGGAGTCCCATTGACTTTCTGAAGAATGTTCAGTACCATCACCATTGTGAGAGTGAACGACTTCAACGTCCAACTCACTTTCGTCCTCTGACTGATCTTCACTCGAGCTATATTGATTTGCCGAAGAGTACCAATGGCGTCCAGAACCATCAATGTTGTGTGAGTCAACGACTTCAACGTCCAACTCACTTTCGTCGTCTACTGACCGATCTTCACTAGAACTCCATTGATCTTCTGAAGAGTCCAAATTGCGTCCAGAACCATCAGTGTTGTACGAGTTAACGACTTTAACGTTCAACTCCGAGTCAACGACTTTAACGTCCGACTCACTCGCGTCCGTAGAACAACCTTCACTGCTACAACTTGATTTTCTGTGATCTTCATAGGCTTTCATATACGCCATCCTCCATTTTCCTCTCCAATCGCCACTGTCCGCCATCTGTCAGTCTGTACATTCACAAAAATATGCAATCCCGCCGCTGCCACCACTTGTAACGGGATCGGGACGGCCTCAGTCACCAACTACCAGGTAGGTTGGTAGCGTGCACTGGAAGTTGGCAATGTAACACCAGGGCTCGTTGTATAAGTGTAATTATACGTTTGCGAGGCGAAATACAGACTGACGATGAATTTACTTTCAACACAATTTATTTACAGCTACATTTATCTCCATCATTCACATCGACAATACATCACTTTCCCATTCACATCACCCATGATTATTCTGCCCTGATTTTAGTGCTGTAGCAATTAACTTGAATTTTACACCCAACTTGACTCCCTGATTGATCCTCCCTAATTGATCTTCCCTCTTTGATGATATAATCAGAAGATACATGAAAATAAAGAAATACAAAATAATGTTACTTAAAGTGTACTGATAATTTGGAATATAAATCATAACAAAACATTTGGGTCAATATAATTTAAACATAATAAATCACACCTTTTATATTATGCATGTAAACATTATGAGCATTTAAAGATACACAATATAATTGTAAGGTAGGTCAAGAGTGATACGCTGATACTGACGCGTCAACAGACAGGGACTCGAACCCACATCTAAACCTTGTCGTCGCACCAATGACTCCGAACCACCACATGTCGATCTCTGGACTGGGACTTTAACCCAACTTAGTCGTTCCGATCCAATCCACGTAACTTGTCAATCACCGCGCGGGACTCGAACCCCGGACTTTAACCGTACTAAATATCGTCAGCTGATCCGATCACAACTTGCGTATAATAACGTCGCTTACTGGTGGGACTTGAACCCAATCTCCAAATACACTCCTGACCATACCCAAATACTTTAATATTTAGACTTATGAGTACATTACATTACAGCTTAAACATGTTACGTAATAATAAATGGCAAGTGGATACTCCGCTTTATGCGCAGTACCTGTTCACATTGAAATAACTCACACGGACACAGATGATCAATACTGAGTGGGTGCCAGAAGTTGTGACCAAAAATATAACACTGTTATTGAATAATCTCAAAAATCGACTATTTACTCGCTTCGTGCGCACAATAACAAATTTAGGTCAACGGAGTTCTTACCGTACAATAAAACTCATAAATATAACCGCACCAAAACAATGAGCGCACTTCGCATTCTTTCTGCGCGTATTTTGGCAGATGCAAAACGACAAAATATTACAATCAAAATAACAAAAAGGAAGCGCACTGGAAAATCTTGCGTTAAATGCGTACACACGACAAACGTTAAATTCACGCACTAATTAAACGCTGTACCAATCGCTTAACAATACAACGCATCCAAATATGACATGAGTTTGCAGTTATTTTTGTTGACTGCAAGTTTCACAAAATACACTATAGGATCATTTTTATATCAAATAATCATGACTTTTACAAAAAGCATGACTCTTAATATATAACACTCTGGTATCAAATAATCATGACCTTTACAAAAAGCATGACTCTGATAACACTCTGGTATGCTAACCATGGCCGTAGCCGTCACCATCAATAATAATGATAAAATATAAGTAATGTAGATCTGGCAACAAATATTGGGTACATAAATCTTGGAATATAAACCAAAATAAGTGTCCATCAAGCACAAAGTACATCTAATTTCTCACATGTCAATTTTGAAATGAACACACTATAATAGGAGTAATTTGGTAGAAGGTGATATTCACATAATCATGAACATAAATAATCAAGAAATCACGAGCTAGCACACCAAGGTAATAATTTGTAAAATGGTTTACAACATCCAGGCAACCTTTGACTGACACTTACTGCCTGTAATATTGGGGGAACTCACGTTTACACAACATGACGTATTTTTATTGAGACACTCTGTAAAACACGATTTTATCTTGCCAATTTTCTGGATAACAACAATTATTTATACCTGATTAAACCAACGTATTTTTACGACCATATAATGACAAGCAAATGTAGAATGTGATTGAAATGATCACGCAATAACCAAAATAACAACATTTTTGAAGTTGTACACACGTGAGTCACGTAGTAAAATTAAGAAATTATGCTTCTGAAAATCTCACTAAATCTCACTTTTACGAATGCATCCTTGAATATAACCTATCCACATATGATCACAAACATTTACTCAAGACTCGGTTTGTACTTTGATTGAAATTTGTTAATGATTAAACCGATAAAATAAGTGAAAGTTTTCCCCATTTTAAACCTTGTATCTTTTTACCTTTGATGATATAATCAGAAGATACTGTACAGGTCAAAACGGGGATCAAGTTAATTAACGGTCCAGCTATATAGCGCCCTCACTAATTCAGCAACCGGTCAAAGGGTATCGTATTGCACCCGGTGTCGGACGTATTCTCGATCCCATCACACAATCAACAAATTAAAAAGAAAGAACATTAATGGTTTTTAGGCCTAACTGTAGAAATTGGAACGTTGAAGAAGTCAAATCAAGTCGTACTCGTCTCTGACTCCATGTTTTCATCCCGGTAAGCAATTTCCGTAAAAATTGTAGTGTCCTGCCCGCAACAATATTGACCACTTCATAATTGTGGCAGAGTATGTTTGGCTTATGAAATATGATTGTCTTTGAGCGTGTTTCTTCTGGGGAACTTAAACGGTAATAACCGATAAGTTTCCCAGTAGAAACAGTCAGAAACGCTAATTAACGCTAAGTTTTGATACCGCAAAAACCTTCACAAACCAGGTTTGTCAACGGTAATTAACGCTAACTTTAAGAACAGCCACCTGTTATATCGTAACGCTGAGTTCTTGTGACCTGGAAGTTTACACGTACACGCTGGATTCTACACATTGTGACTCTGTGTTTACAACGAATTTCATGTTCGTTTATAGTGTTTGTGTTGTTAACATGCAATTATTAAACGACACGAAATTAGCTGACGATCATTACCTGTGACCTAGATGAAATAATGGCGCATCACAATTTTACGAAACTATGTTGCTGTTAAAATATCCAAAAAAAAATAAGCGCGATCATGCCAAAAGCTGGAGAAAGTTTCAGAAATGTGGCATAATATGCCGCAAATCATAATGTCCAATACATGTATCACAGCAACTGATGATTTCTCTGATGTAAAGTGGAGCAGTAATATTTTCATTATATTCGGTGACCAAAAATCGCTCGGAGTGGGCGGTAGACTACGACCTGGGCAATGGTTGGACCGAAGCAATAGTAGCAAGTGGTGCGGGTGACGTGCAGTGTCTACTTCCGGCAATCCCTCACGTCACAGTAATTTTCAAAATTGATAAAAAGCTGATTTTGCCGTTTTTAAACAACGAAATAACTCTCTTATCACAGAAATAACGGTTGCAAAGGCATCACTTCTGAATACTATAGGGCTTATGTTAAATGTAAAAATTATCACACTTACCCTAAAAATTCTATAAAATGGTGTAATCTCGTCTAAAAAATGGTGGTCTCATCGCAACAAACCGGTCTAAAAAGACATAATTTTAGCTTGAGTCGTGTGATGTTGGGTCAAAGGTTAAATTAAATCATCGAACTGGATGTCGCAAGGAGTTCTGGTACCTTATGCATGCTGCCCTCAACTCCTCAACTCGATGGATAGTTACTTTTTATGCATAATGGGGGGTAAAAGGCGAAAATTCAATCATTGCGCAAGTTTACGGGTGTGCGTTACCTTGGTTACGTACACCCGTCGTTTTAGAGCGCCCTCAATTGAAACGGGGCCCCGTTCTACAGCTGACTGCTAACCATCAGCAGCTGATCAGTCTATTCGTCCAAACAAAATATGGGATGCATTGAATAATGATTTGTATTGATATGTTTATTTCATTATTTTTAGAAATTTGCAGTTTATCATGGCAGAATTTCTCATCAGGGGAAGTATTCAATCTGACGTCACCAAACTACCCCCAAGATTATTCCGACAGCAGAGACTGCATTTGCTATTTACACTATATCGACACAGATTTGACGATCTTCCTAATTAGCATACTGCATCTAAATCTTGAGAACAATTATGATTTCTTGACGATTGGAAGAGGATCCGAAGTAACGGTCGAGAGCAAAGTAATTGATCTGACGTCTACTGTGTCACCTAATAGCCTCATTATTTCAGACCCGACGACGTGGGTACGATTTAAATCTGATGGTACTGTCGGGCGCTCTGGATTTTTCTTACGTGTTCAGGCTGTTTCCGGAGAAAACGCAACAGGTAAAAATCCTTCATAAAATCATCGCACAAGCGTGTATATATAATATATATGAATAAATGTATTCAGGAAATACGCTTATGTTTTTATTGTGGAATAAATTGTTATTTAACATAATAGAGATTATCCATGTAACGGATTAGCTGCCATCTTGTCAAGAAAAATAACTGTATTTAAGATTTTCAGAAAGAAAACACACCTGTTTCATGATATGTAGTAGGCCATTTTTGGAAACACGGTTCATGCAAAGAATTGGACGTCAATTGTAGAATAGGCTGGGTTAGATTCCCCTTTGTAAATCCGTAGCGCATGGCTACATAAGTAACCTCTATTGTGTGTTGGGTAATAAGTTCACCCTTTCATTTGCAGCTGGAGGGTGTCATTCAAATGAATTTCGCTGCTCCTCAGGCTATGAATGCTGGGACGAGGGCGTGGTTTGTAATGACCAATCAGATTGTAGTGATGATTCGGATGAACTGGATTGCATTGGACATGTTGGGGGTAACGTAAAATATCATTGGTTATACATGGATTTACATTATACCGCGTTAGTAGTTAAATCATAATAACGCTATAAAAACTACTATTTGCCCGCTTGCAGCATCCCGTCATGCAATTTTCCCCTCGTTCAATACGTTCTGATCATTAGGCATTTAAAACATTGTTTGTCTGTAATCCTAGTCTTTGGTACAGTTTGCTTATAACTTTTAAATGCGTTGTAAATTATTTTTTGTCTTGTGTCTGTTTTAAAATATGCTTTTAACTCTGTATTGTATAATTTTAAGATTTAAGATCGTAGTTGTATTTTGCTTTTGGTGCTTTTACTCTTTTAACTCAATTCATTTGTTGTAAAGCGCTTTGGGTTTCTCTCACTAAAGTAAGGCGCTCTACAGTCAGCCAGAAGATCACGCTCTACGCACTGCAAGGTAATTTTCCTTTTCACGGGATATTGCTACATGCAAGCTCCGAATAATTCCGAAATTGTCCGAATAGAAAAGCTCTCTTTACATGCTTTAGATCGCTTTATCTTAAAATCAGCGTATGTTGGAAGACTGTTTCATTCACAGTTGTTTTATTTTTTATTTTCTGCAACCCCTCATATCAAATATAGTTACTTATAACTACATAAATGGTATAATTATTAGATAGATTAGGCATTTATAGGGCGCCATTTCATACAGATCACGGCGCCATGTAGATGGTAACAGAAGCAAGCGAAATCAGCTGTTTAAGCGATGCACTGGCAACACTGTGTGTATGGATACAGACCCGGGAGGATCCCCTGCTCTTTACGAAGGTATATGTGACCTTTTTTAATCGTGCTCGGGGATAGCTCTTCCGATGCACGGGACCACCATTTCTACGTGACTTTGGAACCACGAGGCAATTGAGACTAGTACCTTACCCAAGGATATAAGCATGTTGGCCGTAGCGGGCTAGAACTCACAACCTTTTGTAGTGTGAGTCCTGCGTGCTATCCACTAAACCACACATGCTCTCTATTATCGATTTTTACATTGTGGTGAAATGTTCATAATTGGGTTATATACCACCTTTGAATAAAGAGACAAGTAAGCACTACGGTATCGATTCCTTTGAGCAATCAGTTTGCCGACCCCTGACCACAAAGTCAACAACATATTGCATCACCTGTCGAAGTGCGTATGTTCACGGGACTTTTGAATAGGTGAATCAATAGCGTTGTGGAATCGTGATATGGTATAGGAATAGTATCGTGATAAGTTTGTACTCGCTCATTGGGATACAATGAAAAGACATACCGTGTTAAAACTAAAGCAAAGTGCTCAACAAAAGAAAGTCATACACTTTGTTTAGGTCCTTTAGAGTAACTTCCGATTATTTTGTGACCAAACAGACTAGATAGACATTTGGATGAGTGTTTCCGGCACAATTTGATACCAAAGTTGTCGCCTAACAGCCACTAATGATACAAACACCATTCTGGTCCCATTTTAAAGGATATTTAGTAGTCTTTAAGTATGTGGTTCAACAGACTTGTCAACTATTTGTAACAACTAATTAATTATGGATAAGACCATGATCATCAGCTTTGTTCCTATTGGCTACACAGTCAACATGAATAATCAGCCTCAATTTACCGGATTTATCAAAATGACTATAACAGAAAAAGTTGGAAAGCTTGTAACTAGAGGAATTCAGAAATGCAGTTTGGATCAGAGATGGGTACATCCTTAACAAATGTTTCTGACAATTCTAAAAATATATAAAATAAAAATTGGAGATATTCACTAGCCGGTAAAATTACCTTACCGACGTAGTAACCTTTGACAATTATATATCATCTGATGGGTAATTTCACGAGGAATTCAAATATGTAAATTTTATAATGATAGGGTAGGTATAAAAAATATATGGATCTCAAAATTAAAATTAAAAACTCTAATATTTCCCCGAACATTGTGCATCACACCATTTTAGTCCTTGGTCGTACTATAATTTCAATAGCATATTCGGTTTTCTCATGTAATTTAACTTCAGAAAATATATACTTATACTACCTCAGGGGGGGGGGGGTATACAAGCAAATATAAATGTGTAAAGTTAAAATCATGTCGCGAAAGCCAAAATCCATGTGTAACGCAAAAGGATGCGAGCTTATAACACATGACCACAACGAAAACTGTATGCAAGACCCTCCAGTCGGTTATATCAGTGGCAAATAGATTGCACACAGAGGGTACACAGGAATGTCGGATCTATTGTAAAGTTGAATAGAAATAGGGATTTAGTTAAGGCTGGCTCACACTATGACGGAGAGGGGTCAACGGCAAGCTACGGTAAGCTGCGGATTGCAATTTTGAATTTCCCGCCAATCATCGTGTGTTGCCGTCAGTTGTCGCTGATGAATCCGCTAGCCACCGCAGACGGCCCAAATTATCAGTCGCGTCCGTCGGCAAATTTTAAGCATGTTGAAAATTTTGTGGCGGCAAAAAAATCGTTGTGATTCTGTTCAGATTTCGTTTCCATGCCGTGCGAGGCCGTATCTAGTCGTTTTGAGGTCGTCACAATTTCGTTGGTAGTCGTTGTCAACGACCATTTACGGCTAAACAACGGCAAGTGACGTCACATCTCGAACCCTGACGACACATTGCGGCAAGTAACGAAATTGTAACGACCTTGGTGCGACGATGGATTGCGAATTTTGGCCGGAGGTTGACGGGTGATGATGGGTGTTGACGGGTCATTTGCGAGTACCTGCGGCATTGCAACGGTAATCTGCGATGGGTTACGATTTTGTAACGATGGTCCACGATTTTAAACTTTTAGTTAGTAGATTCTTCTCCAGCCCAGCACAACGTATTTCTGAGTGGATGACCAAAACGTTGTCAAGAGTGGGAACGCCAAACTCGACTATTTATACGACCCGCTCACAAACATCGTCATCGTCGCCGCAACCCACCGTCAGCAGCCGTTCCTTGCCGCCAGCCAATCCGCTGCCAGCCGTCTGACCTCGTTCCTTGTTGCCGGGCTCCGTCGAGACATCGTCACTCGCCGCTCAGACAACGTCCGATTTTGGTCGCTAGACTCCGTTCCCTACCGCAGCCATTCGTCCCTTGCCGTCGTGTTGTCGCTGAAGGTCGTTCCCACCCGTCAGCGAATCTAGCTTTTCCCCTTTTGCCGTCGTGTTGCCGCCAACATTATGTGATTTTCACGTCCGTCGCCCTTCGTTGGTTATCTACCGCTACTATGTGAGCCAGCCTTTAACGAGCTCGATCACGTATTGTTTTTTTCTCGTCTTTTATCAAAGATGCGACTAAAAACCCTGGACTTGACTTGACTTATATTAACTAATAGCCTTGGGTTTTATAATATTGAGTGGAGTTTAGTGGAGTGTTTGCCTGAAATGTTCAAAAAATAGCACATTTGAAACTCTTCTAATTTTCCACCTTGCACAAACATCCGTTTGGTGAGCGAGGTCACTCGCGCTGGCCGAAAATGAAAATAGCGACCATTTGTTTGACAGGCTAGCTGACTGCCTATTTTTTTTGGCTCAAATTCAATGGTGGAGATTCATTTGAAGTGGTTTTATTAAGTCAAATCTGTGCATCTTTGTAACTCTTATGCTCGCTAAATGTGATATCGCCTGGGATTTTCACTTTCGTGTTTGCTGTTTGTGTCCAATCGCCATCTTGAAACATGTAAGACAGTTTCGACAAAAGATGGCGCCCTAACAATATTTCCCCCGTTTTTTCCTATAAAAAAAGGAATCAAGTGCTTTAGAGAAATGCGCGCGCACTACTGGAAACAAATTTGTTTTTTGTTTGGCCTAAGTGTGTGTTATTATTATTATTGTTTATTTTTGTCCTCAGAATTTGTTACATCACTATAATTCATATTCCCAAGACCTTCCATCAAATTTTGCACTTATATTCAAATTAGATTAGGACCTTTAAACAATTGATTGCACTTTTGCTACTCCCGTTGGGTGATCAGAGAGCGCTAGATATTCATGCAGGTCGATTGATTTTATTAAATTTTAGTCATATGGAAAACGAAAGATTTTCAAATAATTATGAACTTAAAGAAACTTTTGTATTACTGGCATTTCAGGCCCCTTGAATTAGTTGGCTTCACTGCCTTATATGAGTTTATTTGATTTTCTTCATGCTCAGAAAATCTTCTTCTAAATGGTGGTTTCCATGTCTATTATTTGGTCAAGTTAACAAATTGATTGCATGTACTGCAAAGTTTACGATACTCGAAAAAATCTTCGAATTTTGCATTTTAGACATGTTTCATGATTTGTCTTTTGACAACCGAGTTTACAACACTTTCATGTAACGGTTAAAGATGTTCAATGCGAATCGAACTTTTGGTTACGCAATGAGTGTGAACATGGTTAATAGTGTTCTTATGTTATTGGCATTTCATTTTTATTAGATCAACCCGGGGATCAATCTGATGTATGCAGTATCTCTTCAAGGAATATTTCGATGGGGGACATATTCAATCTGACATCGCCTAACTATCCTTTAGATTACCCAAACGCTAAAGACTGCGTGTGCTATTTTAAATCCATCGACATCACAAATGGAGTTCACAAATTCATCATCTACATCTTACACCAAAACCTTGAAAACACATATGACACCCTTGCTCTGGGGAATGGACCCGATGTTACTGAAAGAAGTACGATAATGGTATTGACGTCTAATGTGCATCCAAACAGTATAGCTATTACTGGTTCGATTATCTGGCTGCGGTTTAAATCGGATAATGGAGTATCACGCCAAGGATTCTTCCTTCAAATTGAGATATCAAACAATCTTACAGGTAACTGTTAATTAAGTTAGGCGACGACAAAACAACAACCCCGAAACAACGAACCGACTCGACATGAGAGGTCCGTTTGCCCGTACAACATCTTTTTCCGTAGCCTTTATCATTTTTTTTTTCATTTGATATTCCTATGATTTATGATAAAACGTATGATTATAGATCAATAAATGCGTATGTGTTGTTTCGAGAGAAATTGGACAAATTAATGCACGCGCGCTGATGTTGATGTGTGAATAATGGCACGACCCCGAAGGGGGAGTGCTATTGTGAGCATATCAACATTTGCGCAAGTGCATTGATTTTCTAATTTTTCAAGAAACAAAACATACGCATGCATTGACCTAATTCATACACGACACTTACAAATTAAAATTCACAATTTTAGCATACTAGTTGATCTTTATTAAAACGAATAAAACCATTTTTACAAGTTTGCTAACACCCGCAGTGAAAATCGGCGAACCCACGATTCCTGAACAACGAATCAAAACAAGGCGCATGGTGCGCGCAGTCAACGGCGCACACGCGGAGTGTAGTAGACACTTTTAATGCACTCCGCGTATTTTAGTTTCATGCTTTCTGATTGGTCGGACACCACTAAGAGTGTATGAATTATTATCAATATAATAATTCGGCAATAATAGTATCATGATGCATGATCATCGAATATTGTTATTTATTTTATAATCGTCGAGAGGACTTTTATGAAAATAAGAATGCTGTGAGAATAATTATTCTTTACTTTATGTATTGTAGCTGGATGTCGCGCCAATGAATTCCTCTGTTCCACTGGAATTGAATGTTGGGATAAGACAGTGATTTGCAATGGCCAATCAGAATGTACTGATGAGTCAGATGAAGCGGAATGTACTGGGATTGTAACGGAAATGGGGACAACGGAAGCTACTACTACTCAGAGAGGTACACAGCCATTATATTATACCCGGCATCATAAGTCTTTTCCGTGATATATTGATACAGCCTACAGGTTTCACTTAAAAATTGTTAAGGTATTGGAAACCATTAACATTTAGTTCTATCTTAATACATACTATTCATAGATGTCATCCTTCAAAATGCCACTAAAGTATTAGGTTTTCGTGATAATATTACATCCGAAATGCCTTTCAAATGAATTTACCGCAAGTGACTGATTTGCAGCCTTTTCCATAGGCGTGCGCAGGATTTTTCTACCCGGGGCTTAAAAATAAATTTCATTGGTTCGCACCGCTATTTGCGGTAACACGGACAGGGTGAGTCTGATGGGGGATGTGCCCCCCTTGGAATTTTTGTTTGTTTTGAATTTTCGAAAACATTTGGTGCGATTTGGTGTGTAATTTTGACCAATATTTTATTGAAAAGCATAACTTCATTTCCAATCAATTTTGGATATTTTTTCCCTTCAATTTTGAAAAAGCCAACAACACGGCATAAGGGTTTGAAATTGCGATTAAATGAAAAAGAATTTGCGCGTAGAAAATATTGGCTATTGTAAAAAGAAAGGTTTAACAAACCGTTCCTGAAGCCATGTTGGTAAGCTTGACTGATAATTAAACAGTGAAACTAATTTGCGCGTAGCGCGCCAAAAATGTCTATTTTAACACTAAAAAGTTCCAGAAAACGTTTCAGAAGCCATCTTGTTCCAATTGAATAACAAAGTAGTATAAAATTAATAGGCGCGGAGCGCGCTAAAGTTTGCTATTGTAAAAATAAACGTTTAGAAAAACGTTCTTGAAGTCATCTTGTTAAGCTTGAATAATAAATAAACAGTGAAACTAATGCGCGCGTAGCGCGCAAAAAATGCATATTTTAACACTGAAATGGTTCAGAAAACGTTTATGAAGCCATCTTGTTAAAATTGAATAATACAAAGTAAAAAATAATTCCGGCGGAGCGAGAAACAATTGGCTATTGTAAAAATAAAGGTTTAGAAAAACGTTCTTGAAGCTATCTTGTTAAGCTTGAATAATAAATAATCAGTGAAACTAATAAGCGCGTATTGTTCAAATTGAATAACAAAATATTTAAAAAAATGGCTATTGTAAAAAGTAAGGTTAAAAATCGTTCCTGAAACCATCTTGTTAAGCTTGAATAATAAAACATTCCAACTAATTCGCGCGTAGCGCGCACAGATTGTTATTTTTACACTGAAATGGTCCTGAAAACGTTCCTGAAGCAATCTTGTTAAGCTTGAATAATAAAACATAGAAAATAATTTGTGCAAAAACTGATTATTTTAACACTAAAATGGTTCTGAAAAACGTTCATAAGCCATTTTGTTTAAGCTTGAATAAAAAAAATGAAACCAATTCGCTCGAAACGCACAAAAATGTATAGTTTACTAACTAAATTGGTCCAGAAAACGTTCCTGAAACATGTTGTTATAAACCTTGAATAAACATTGAAACCAATTCGCTTGAAGCGCGCACAAATTTTAACACTAAAAAGCTCTAGAAAAACGTTCCTGAGCGTACAAACTGTCATTTTTTAAAACTAAAATGTTCCAGAAAAACGTTCCTTAAGCCCTCTTTTTATAACTTGAATAAAGAAACATTGAATCTAATTTTTTTTCCTAGTTTTGTCACTTAAATGGTCCAGAAAACGTTCCTGAAACGGGTCATGAAAAACTGTCTTGAAGCCATCTTGTTAAAGTTAAATAATAAAATATTTAAACCAATACGCGCGCGGAGCGCGCAAAAAATTGCATTTCTAACACTAATGGTCCAGTATGATAATAACGTCCCCCACATAAACACTTTCTGGTGTGGAGGGTCATAATATTGTTAAAACCTGTAGAAAATATACACGCTGAGCGCGCACATTTCGTAAGTTTTAACTAAAATGGTCATGGAAAACTGTCCTGAAAGCCACCTTGTTAAGCTTAAATAATAATATATTGAAATTAATGTATACGCGCAAAGCGCGCAAAAATTGGCATTTCTAACACTTAAATGGTCCAGGATGACGTTTTTAACGTCTAAACATAATATTTAGAATATTTGGTGTGTTTTGAGACCCATTATAATGTTGAAACCTGTTGAAAAAGTGAGCTCGACTCGAGCAAAAAAAACCAGTTTTTGAACTAAAATGGTCCAGAAAAAACCTTCCTGAGACCCTCTTGTTAAGCTTGAACATTGAAACTAATACGTGCAAAGCACGCAACAATTGGCATTTTTAACACTAAAAAGGTCTAGTTTAGCGGGTTTTTTAACGTCCCTCACATTAAAATTATGACGTGACCCCGTAACCCCCCCCCATTTGCGCCGCATATGTCCCTACTCGTCCTCCTCCCCCTACCTCCTTCTCTTCGTCTTCCTCCTTCTCCTCTTCCTCCCACTTCATTTCCTCCTTTTTTTTACCCTTTTTTTAATGGGGGGGGGGGGGGGCATGGCCTGCCGCCCCCTGGATACGCCATTGTAACCCCACCGTGACAATGATGGGGGCACTCCCCGCTTGCATTGTCTATGCTCGTTACCCTTCCTCCTTATCTTTCTTTTTATTTTTTACTCTTTTGGCAATGGGGGTTACGCCACTGGTGATTCAGAGGGCCAATCTGTTGGGTTTTAACTTGCCTGGATGACCTAAAACTCTCCTTGCTATCAATATTTACTTTCGTTATAAAACACTCACGTGGATCAGAGACGTAGAGATTAAGTGAGAGACACTAATAAAAGCTCCCGGCCTCTCCTCCCACTCCTCCTCCTCTCCTCCTCCCCCTCCCCTCCTCCCTCCCCTCCTTCTCTCCTCTCTCCTCCCCTCTCTCCCCTCTTTTTTACCCTCTGGGGACCCGGGGGGCTTGAGCCCCCAAAGCCCTCCCCCCCCCGGGCACGCGCCTGTTTTCTTGCCATGGTTTGTTTCCGTTAAAGGCCAATGTCACCCTCATTTGGTGACAGATGAAAATAAAATTAAGATGGAGAAATCTCAACCTTGAGATATTTCCAAAGGATCTGGTTGGTAAGAGTGGCAGGGTTGCAAAAAGTGTTTTCTTCCTCAGGAGCCCAAGGTTTCCTTGGATAAGAAATTCCCATTGGATCGTGAATGACAGTATGAGATTTCCTCATAGTTTAGTGTCATTTCCTGGGAGCGGTGCTCCCGGTTCCCGCACTTTTGCATCCCTGAAGAGTGGACCTAAGGGTTTAAACCATTCTCTTATAAGTGATAAAGACACATTTATTGAATTAGCTAACATAAATGCACCTGGTCAGGAACGTTTTGTGTTTAGGCGTAGGCCTACGTGTATCTGTTTTTAATTTTGTAATAGTAGTCTATGTTATGCACAAAAATCTCAACAAATGTCCGGGTCTATGCTTTTCAAATTACGTTTTAGCTAGTATTGTCTTGGATAATATTACTGATATTGATATCTTAATCTATTAAACTTCATATGGCATGGTATTACCACCACCATGTTTCTAATAGGGACTGTTGAAGAAAGACGCATACATAGACACATAGTGAAAGGTTGTTTTTAAATATAGTTCAGCCAATATAATGATTTAAATGATCAGCTCGTTACCTAATGCTAAACTTGAATTAAAAAGTACCAGAAAACATACGTACTTGAGTGATCTTTAAAAGGAGCGCTGTACCAGAAAGCATATGTTACTGAGTTATCTTAAAAGGGAGCGCCGGAATAGAAAGTATACGTTAATGGTGGAAGTACAGATAAATTAGTATGTTGATTTTCTTTTAAAATAAATTAGTATGTTGATTTTCTTTTAAAATAAATTACGTATATTGGAATACCCAGATGTATGCGGCCCAACTCGTATGATGATATCGCGAGAGGACAGCGTCAATCTGACGTCTCCAAACTATCCCATGGATTACCCAGACAATGTAGATTGTCTTTGGTATGTAGGATCTAACGACGACGTAGTTAGCGCCAATTTCAAAATATACATTTTACAACACAACCTTGAAAACCTTTATGACTTTCTGAACTTGGGAAGTGGTGCGGACGTCTCCGAAGATACTGCCGTGATTGTTTTGACTTCCGACGTGTTTCCTAATAGCATTATCATTACTGGTCCGACAATGTGGATGACATTTCATTCAGATTCCAGTTCTACTCGGCAAGGTTTCTATTTACAGATACACTTGACTGATAGCAACCCAACAGGTATGTATTATTTACTGACATTTTGAACCTGAAATTGTCCAAGTGCTTAAGAATTGCTTAGTTTTAATCGGTATTGTATACGGTGGTCAGTCAAACATAAGCATGATAAGTGTTTCTCCATCTACGCGTATATTAAAGGAAAGCGGTCATGGTGAGGAAAAGAACCGCTGACGGCGATTGTTGGTCCAGCTAAACCAGGGGTGGGCACCTTTTTGAATGAAAGGGCCAGATTTTAAGAGTGAAATATTGACTGGGCCGCACCTAACCAAATTTTCTATCAATGACCTGCTGTTGATTTCAAACCTTTGATTCTGAAGACTTTCAAGCAATAGGTGTGTATGCTTAATAATATTTATTTTTTAAAAACGTAATCTCAATACGGTACAGATGACAACTAATGGGGAAAATAGACCTACGCATGTTGAGGAACATCATTTGTGCCGATAAATGCTAAGCAGCTAGCTCGTTTTTTGTGATGATGTAAAATAGATTGATTTTTTTTCTTTTTCTTGAGACATCTCGCGGGCCACAATAAAACCACTGGTGGGCCGCATGCGGCCCGCGGGCCGTAGGTTGCCCACCCCTGAGCTAAACCTTAGCTTATAACTAATACATCACTTATATCACACGATAGAAAATGCGTTCAATCAAATGAAGGATGGTTGATTGAGCGCGCCGTTCACATTGGGTTAAGAGATTGTTGTAGAGTCGCACACAATAGCGCTTGCATGTAAACACACGAAGAACAATTACAGACTGCGCCAATGTTCCACTTGTTTAGATTCAAATAGTCGCCGCGCGCTTTTTAATTTTCATCCTCACCATGACCGCTTTCCTTTAAGTGTCAACATTAAATCATACGTTTTATCATGATTATGACTATTCTCAGTGATCAGTTATAGGGTAACAGCGTAAAACGTATTGACTTACATTTTTCAAGTGCTACGTTGCGTCCAAAACGTATAGACTTCGACTGACCCGTTGGGTAGGGTAGGTTACATGAAAGAAGGTCCACAAGCCTCGTAATCTTTTAACAAAATCGTGGGGTCTCGAGCCGTCAAATAACACGTGTCGGATAAACCCGGCGACGGGTCAGTTGCCTGACGAAGTCCATCGTTGTGAGGCGTATGAACACTTGCACAAAGTCAGTCAAGTATTTTGAAATAATTCTACTTTGGCATACTTATGCACGTTGCCCATTTTACTGCAATGACGATATCGATCCGGACGTTAAAGATTCTTAGAAAATAAGATAAATAGTGTAATTGCTTTTATCATGGTATAAAAGTTACATTGGTGCCTTGATGTTCAAAAACGTTTAGTTTTTTTCTGATCCAATGATTGTCTTTGCAAGGTTACCGAAAATAAACGACGCAGACATACCATTTAAATGCACCCAGATGGATGTTTTACATACCCTATCACTTAAATCACTAATCAAATGTGTCATGCGATCACATTCAATGTATGACCACTAGCGGTGTCGTACGACACGTACGCGTACGTACGTACATACGGTACATACTCTGTAAATTCTCCCAACTTCGCTGTGCCACACGTAGTACGTGTGAAGAGTCTATGCATAAATCATGATGATGATCTGCGCTCACAAGGAAGAGCATCTCACCAGACAGTATCACATTACTAAAACAAGAGGGAAGTTATTTGTATATTAACCCTAAACCTGCTCCCAGAACTTACATTTGAAGGACTATTTATAGAGAAATTCGCTGATTTACGGTAATGTGATTGCCCGTTTACTGATTCAGACCGTTGTATTGGAGCTTACGTGACATCGCATATAATCAAACCAATCTGCCGCTGAAATAGGTGTGTTTGGGAGAATGTTTATAATATTCATTTAATACATTATTCATGATGTACGATAAAAATGAACAGTATTATGTACATGTACCGTACGTACGTACGTACGTACGCGTACGTGTCGTACGTGTTTTACAAACACCGGACCACGAGACATATTTTATCACCTTGATCAAGATAATGAAAACAAATACTGTCACGTTTTCTTTTCTAAATAGATGGATGTCTCCCGAATGAATTTCGATGTTCGTCAAACAGTGCATGTTTTAATAAAAATGTTACTTGCAATAGAGTATCCGAATGCACTGATGATACGGATGAATCGAATTGTAGTATAACCACCATGGCCACTGAAGGTAAAGATATTAGACTGGGTCCCCGCGTCCCTCTATATGGCCGCCATCTTTAAAAATGGCGGACCAAAAAGATTTTGAGCACCCTCGCAGGGACCGTGTGTAAAGTAGAGAATACAGAAGGATCGAGTCTAGTAAAGATATGGCGTGTGCAAAATGTTCATCCTTCTCGTATTATGTGAATATATACTTCTAGCCCTTTTCCTTTGTCATGTTATCCATTGTATTCCTTTTGTTTCCATCTTACTGCAGAGCCTGTTATATCTGGTAACTGGCCACTTGAAAAATAACGGTCTCGGCAGAGGCTGTTATCTTTCAAGTGGAAAAATAACAGGCTGTGCGATGAAGTGTGATGGAAGAAATCAGTGGTCAATATAGAAACACCAAAAAGGTTATTACAAGTGATGCATTGCCAAGTACATAATTCAACTATGTTAACAAAAGAATTAGAATGAATAATGAGAAGAAAAAGCTTAGAGATTAACTGTTAAATATCCATTGTCAATCAATATCATAAATGTTTTACAAATAGAGCGCCATTGAATTCCATGTGAAGGGGTGTAGGGAATCTTTCTCAAAACAGTGTTAAAAGCCACTTCAAATGAATCATAGTTTCTCATAGTACTAGCTTTTTTGAAATTTGAAGTTTTTTTGTCAATTTAAAGATAAACAAAGTTGACCATTAATATGCCAGAAAGTGAGAAGGGAGGCTTTTTAAAAAAAAGAAACAAACTACATTTTTAATTGGCTTTACACAAAGAAATGTGACCCTATTTTACACTTAACATGATATAGTGATAAAAGTAAAATTACTACAATTATACACATAAGTTTCACTCCAGCTCACATTTTATGTATCATATTCGTTATATAAATATGCATAAATGGTTTGAATTCCTCTTTAATAAAAGAACAATGAAATTTGTCATATATCTTAACACTTTCCACGCGGCAGGTGTCTGCAGACGACATTCCAAAATTTCACAAAATGTTTCGAAAATTTCAATATTATTGAACTTAATTACTATATTTGGAATCACCATGAGAAATGCTTTAAAATAAGTACACACTTGTATTGGTTCAGAAATACTTGAGATTGATCTTGAAAGTTGGGAAAAGTGTCTGAAAATTCTGTTTTGTATTAAATATTGGTAAAACCAAGAGCCGTGTGTGTGGAAAGTGTTAATATTCCATCTCTCTTACATATAATATATCAGAGTCAAAATTATTTATTTTCAATCTGTGTACTAAATAATATGCAGTTATTGGGCCAAACAAAAATAATAACTAGTTTCTCGTCCTAACCCTCGGGAAAAGGGACTAAAAGCATTATCTATACCAAGATGTGAGCTTCATAAATATTTTATCCAAGCAATTATGGACAAATAAAGAAAAAAAGAACATTGCAGAATTCCAGAAAAAAATGTTTGAGGGGGTGAGAAACTACTTTATTTATTTTTGATTGACCTTATGTTTCCATTTGACATACAAAATTAGAAAAATAAAATCAATATCAATTTTGAACAATTTTTGGTGACATATTTCCATTGTTCTTGAATTTTAATAATATTCTTTGATATTTAGGCCAAATAAAACAAAAGAAAGTGTTGCGTCCCCGCCCGCTTCCTTTTTTGAGGCCGCATGGATTTATTTTTATTTCAAAAAAAGAAGAAGACCTTTTAGGTGTTTTTTCTTCAATCCTATCCCAGCATCAATATCTACTGATTTGCATTGAATTTAATACTCAGAAGTGAAAAACATGGTGATAAACACTATTAAAACAATTTAAATGTGTATCATAATTAACAATAACATAGTGCTAACACTATATTAAAACAATGTAAAATTAGAAAAAATAGAAAATAGAAAATAAAAAAATAAAAAATAAAAAGCCCTCTTCCTCCTTTTTCTTCTCGCCTTCCCTAGCAGATTCATGCTCACCAGACCTGAACAAGGCACCATTATAATTGATAACAGGCTGCCTCTCACCCTTTATCTAATACATAATATTGGTGCAATTGCTGGAGCATCTCTGTTTGACCTCTTTGTATTTAAAACATTGGGTAGGGTTCGGAGAGTTTTATCATAAGTGTTTACAAAAAATAATAAGTGACTTTTCCCTACATTGCTTAAAAGAAGAGAAATTGAACACATCAAAGACTAACACTTATCGTAGGCGTGAATAGAGAAACAGTTCTAAGGGACCATGTCCATTCTCTCAAGCGTTTTTACATCGTTTTTAAAACGATTTTTAAAACGATGTTTTTTTCTATTGTTAAAAGCATCGGGAAAAGATCGGTGATTAACACCCCGCTGGAGCCGCCTCTCTACTTATCTGGCGTTAACAATAGAGCTAGTACTGTCGATGGCTCAATCGACAGTACTACAATAGTTATATTGTTAACGCCAGATAAGTAGAGAGGCGGCTCTAAATCGTTTTAAAATCGATGTAAAAACGATGTAAAACGCTTGAGAGAATGGACAAGTTGATATTAAGCACCGTATTGTTATATTAATTAAGAGTCAATTGGAGACAATGTTTGTGTTAAGAATAAATGAGTGATCGATCAATCGATCTATGTCCATAAAGCTAACCATGTTGTTTTCTTTTCAGTAGACCTATGCGGCGACATATCTGGGACGATATTGAGTGTTCTCAACGTGACATCACCACATTATCCAAATGAATATGCAAACAACATGGACTGTGTTTGGTATTTTGAATTTAACCCTGAGGATAGTAAAAGTGATCATTTCATCATTAATGTCTATCATCTAGATCTGGAATACGATGATAGCCTTTCTGACAGACCAGGTGTAACTCGGAAAGACATTCTTTCAATCGGGACTGGTACGACTGTCAATGTAGCTAGCACTGGTGCCATTCTGGGTGGTAATAGATATACCAATCCTATCGTAATCATAGGACCATCCATGTGGATGACTTTCACCACAGACTGGGCTGTAACACGCACAGGATTCGTTTTGCAAATTCAAAAAGCAGGTGTGTATAGAAACAAAAAAGATTATTATAATCATAAAATTGATCATTGATAACATAACCTGCATGGCTATGTCAGACGGCTACCAGAGAATCACGTTTTTAACTTTAAACAAATGTTAAAAAAAGGAGAAAATTCGTTACAAATGACTTGCTCGCGAACAAGGGCGTCCCCAGACCCTTTTCATTGGGGGGGGGGGGGGGGTGTAAAGGCCATCAATTGCCGACAGAGCCATTTGTGCCGACAAAAACAAATTTCGGCTCGCTTCGCTCGCCGGAATTCATACACGCATATTTTAGTATGGACTGTATGGTCAGGGGCGTCAATCAGTTTTCAGACCAGACATGGAGGGAGGGGAGGGGGGACACAAATTTGATAATGGTAATTGAAATGTTAAATAAAGCAGCGTATCCAGGACTGTTTTGATAGGGGGCATACAACCTCAAGCCATCTTGTTTATCTTAAATATTGAAACGTTGAAACTAATCTAAGCGCGCAAAATATTTCAGTTTTTTAACTTAAATGGTCATGGAAAACTGTCCTGAAGCTTTCTTGAAGCGCGCAAAAATTGGCATTTCAAACACTTAAATAGTCAAGTATGACATTTTTGACGGTTTGATATTGCATATATAGTTACACATATCAAGTCCTTATCCAAGTCATATAGTTTGAGGGCCATTATAATGTTAAAACCTGTAGAAAATATGCGCGCAGAGCGCGCAAATTTTTTCAGTTTTTAAACTTTTAAGTTTAAAAAATGAAATTTTTTAAAAATGGTCATTGAAAACTGTTTGGAAGCCTTCTGATACTATAATTTAAGCTTAAATAATGAAACAACATTGAAACTAATACGCGCGAAGCGCGCAAAATTTTGCAATTCTAACACTTAAAGGGTCCAGTATAACGTTTTTAACGTCACCGATATAATATTTGGTTTGGTTCGAGACCATTATAATGTTGATACCTGTAGAAAGAATGCGCGCAAAGCGCAAAAAGATTTTAAGTTTTTAAGCTAAAATGGTCATGGAAAACTTTCCTGAAGCCATCTTGTTCAGCTTGAATAATGAAACATTGAAACTAATACGCGCGAAGCGCGCAACATTTGGCATTTCTAAAACTTAAAGGGTCCAGTATGACGTTTTTAACGTCCCTCTAATATTTAATTTGGTTCGAGATCTATTATAATGTTGGAACCTGTAGAAAGAATGCGCGCGAAGCGCACAAAGATTATCAGTTTTTAAACTAAAATGGTCATGGAACACTTTCCTGAAGCCATCTTGTTTTTGTTGAATAATGCTAACAAAACATGGTCAAATGTTCAGTATAGGCATGATAGGCCTACAGCCTGTATGTCCGACATATAGACCTATACCATCACGTAAGATATCGATTGTGCCCCTGGTTCACACACAAATCCTGGTCTCACGCAAATAACGACAGTTGTGTGCTTATTGTCTTAATTATAATGATAATTTGCATTGTTCAAGTCGAAGTTAGGACAGAGTCTACTTAAACCTAAACGTTGGAGTTGGACTTACTTTTGCGATAGACTGATAGAGTGGGCTTGCAGAGTCTACAATCAGTACAATGAGAGCAATTGGCCTACATCAACTTAAATAATTATAGGCGAATTATTTAATATTTCCTAACCTATGTGCCAACATGATTGGGCTGGCCATTGGCGACATTATTGACTTGGGTTTGCATTGACAACGACAATGAAATAGGCCTAGTTAGTATAATTAAAGAGCAATACAGGTCCCACACATTGCCCGTTAGGCCTAGCCTAGGCCTATACTATTCCGACACAATTTTTGTGTGTGTCTTGACAATGAGCAAAACAAAGACTTCGGCCTAGGCTGTTCATGTGCGCCGACACAAAATCTCATAAAAAGGGGCTCGTTCACAGTGCCTACAAATTCATATGCCTACATTGCCTTTGTTCATTTTTGATTTGTGTTAAAATAACATGACATATGCCGACACAACATTATCATTTGCGCATACGATAATTGTTATAGGGCTTTCTTTCTTTCTTCCCCTTTTCCTTTCTTTCTTTCCTCTTTCCTTTCTCTTTCTTTCTTTTTTCTTTCTTCTTTCTTTCCTCTTTCCTTTCCCTTTCTCTTTCTTTCTCTCTTTCTTTCTTTCTTTCTTTCTTTCTTTCTTTCTTTCTTTCTTCCTTCCCTTCTTTCTTTCCCTTTTCCTTTCTCTTCCCTTTTTTCTTTCTCCCTTTTCTTCCTCCTTCCTTTGATTTGCCCACAGCACCAAAAATTTGCCGACAGATTTGATGAATGGGGGGGGGGGGGGGGGGGGGGGGGGGTGACACCCCCACATCCCCCTCTGGGAACGCCCTTGCTCGCGAATCAATTATCACGCAAACATTTAAAATAGTTATCTTAACTGCAGCGGGACTGTAATTTTTTAATCATTTCTCATGTTTTTAATATTGTGTGTAATGTGTAGCTTAAGACCATTTGATTTTATCATGTTAACAGTCTGTGCCTGTAAGAGTGTACCATTTTGGGGTGTGTTGTGATTCATGGGTCCTCAGATCAACTTTATAAAAAAATCAGTGATACATTACCATACCATTATACCATAGATAAATTTTAAAATTCCTAACATTTTTGGTTCGGTCGTTAAAAATCACTGAAATTTCAGGAAAAAAACCCAGTAAAACGATTACTACGTTCCCCATACGTATATCTATGCGCGCTAAGTACATCCCAACGAATGGAAAACATATTTTGAAACCTCCAGTTAGGTACATAATAAAAGTGAAACAAAATCGTTGGGATCTCGTTGGCGTGTCATATTACGCTGACCTTGAACCCTTGACGAACAGCGCTCTTATGCAGTTTCAAGACCTTATAATTCGATGCGCCAACAAGATCCCATTCAATAAACAAGTGCATATGAAAGAACTCGGAGCCTTTAACAAATTCAAAAGGAAACATTGTTGGGATCTCGTTGGCGCATGGAGATAATCAAGGTCAAAGGTCAAATGTTACTATTTTGAGCCATTTTTGCACTTCCGTACATCTGTGCGCCATCTTTAAAACACCTTGGAAATGATCTCCAGTTGCAAAGATGGTTTACCTTAAATCAAAAATGAAGATTCCAGCTTGGGATCTTTAAGATTTTTTTTTAAAACGATTTTTAAAAATTTCCTTAAGGTCAACTTACAGTGCATGCGAGTCAGTAATAGCCCCACATACATTGTTCAAGCTCTTATAAATCAGTGCGCCAACTAGATCCCATTAACTTTTTGATTTATTTGCTTAGTTTGGCCACCATTCAATAGATACCACTAGAAAAAACTTTGGGATTTTGATGGCGGTGAATTCTAAATGAGCGCAAAATTGAGGTGTCATCAGCTTTATTCTCAAGCCTTTTTGAGCCATTTCAGACCAAGTCCCAGGATATCAGATTACTTTTTGACATGTCATATAGGACATTGTTTTCCATGCATTTTAGACTATTCTGAACACATCTATGTTAGTCTGTAATGTCGATTTCAAAATATGTAAGTCATGTCTTCCGAATTCGACAGGGTTGTTGAATTCTGAAGACATAATATGCAATTCATGAAACATCATGCAACAGATTAATGTTGATGGGTTGAGAATGGTTTAAAATGCATGAAAAACAATGTCCTATATGACATGTCAAAATTCACCAAAGGAATCTGATATTCTGATAATCTGATAAATGGCCCAAAAAGGCTCGAGAATAAAGCTGAGGACACCTCAACTTTGCGATCATGTAGAATTAACCGCCATCTAAATCCCAAAGTTTTTTCCAGTGGTATCTATTGAATGGTGGCCAAACTAAGCAAATAAATCAAAAAGTTGATGGGATCTTGTTGGCGCACTGATTTATAAGAACTTGGACAATGCACAAATTGCTATTACTGACTCGCATGCAGTGCAAGTTGCTCTTAAGCAAATTTGTAAAAAATCATTAAAAAAAAAATCTCTGAGATCCCAAACCAGTTTCTTCATTTTGTATTCAAGGTAAACCATCTTTGCGAGTAGATGTCATTTCCAAGGTGTTTTAAAGATGGCGCACGGATTTACGGAGGTTTGAAAATGGCTCAAAATGGTAAAACTTGACCTTTGACCTGGATTATCTCCATGCGCCAACGAGATCCCAACAATTTTTACTTTTGAATTTGTTAAAGGCTCTGAGTTCTTCCATATGAACTTGTTTATGTAATGGGATCTCATTGGCGCGCCAAACTATAAGGGCTTGAAAACTGCTAACGACGCTGTTCGTCACGGTTTCAAGGTCAGCGTAATGTGACGCGCCAACGAGATCCCAATGATTTTGTTTCACTTTTGTTGTGTACCCAACTGGAGGTTTCAAAATATGTTTTCCTTTCGTTGGGATGTGCATGGTGCGCATAGTTATACTTATAGGGAACGTAGTAATCATTTTACTGGGATTGTTTCCTAAAATGTCGGTGATTTTTTACGACCGAACCAAAACTTTTAGGAATTTTAAAATTTGGCAGTAGTATAATGTTATGGTAATGTATCACCAGTTTATTTAAAAAGTTGATCTGAGGACCCATGAATCACCACATGGTACGCCCTTAGAGGCAGAGACTGTTAATCATAGTTGACTGCAGTGACCAAATCTTTTGTTGTTTCGCTCTTATGTTTTTGGTTCATCTGCAGTCAGCTATGATGTTTTTGTAAAGCGCCTAGAGAATTTATCTGTTGTTAGGCGCTCAAAAATGTCTTTATTATTATTATTATTATTATTAACCTTTAAATATTAAATTGCATACATTTTATTTTCCGTGAATAGTTTACGAAGCAAATTGAGGGGGTGGATGTGTAGTTTTCCAGTTTAAATAAATCTGAATTGAAGCAAAGTAAATCAATTTATTTGACAGCATTATCTCCTTCTATTATTTGTGTATTTTAAGATTTATGCGGAAGTCGCTCGATAGATGTGACAGTTGGTGATATTATCAACGTCACCTCACCGAATTATCCTGAAAGCTATTATAACAATATGTATTGCGAGTGGATCTTTCAATCTAGTAGCGATAGCGTAGATGGCGGTTTCTTGGTTCAATTCAATGATCTCTATATTCGATCCACCATTATCGCCGACGTTTTGTCAGTTAATAATGATATTATAACAATAGACGGCGGTATTAATACTACAGCTGCGGCAGTAAGACGCTTTTCACCAAATAGTATTACCATATATGGAACCGTTATGAGGATAACATTCAAATCCGATACAAGTGAAACGTTCCGGGGATTCTCTTTGCAACTTGAAAGAACTATATCTGATGAGACAGGTAAATATTGTTCTGTGTCGCAGTGATAATTAACAAAGGATGTGGGTGCGAGTGGTGTTCAACTGTGTTGTTGTGTCCTAAAACACTGTATCCACTTCAGGTGTAGTTAAATGAGAACGGTATTTGTCATTAATTGGGAAGGTAACAGACTTGATTTGGAGAAGTTGTAAGCCTAACAACACTCAAACATTATAACGTTATACAGAGGGCGAGTCTGGTCCAATCGCTTCAAAAGATAGATGAGCACTACGCTTTCTGAGAACACAAGGATAACCGTGACCATTACCATTTGATTAAACGTATCATTTAGTGATAATATATGTATTAATCATAAAACCCAACATTAAAATTGGTGTAATTTGCGTGAAATTGCGTGAGTTTTTCTGGCAACGAATATCGGTTCAGTGAAATTGTCCTGACTGGAAATTGCTACATATCTAAACTGTAATCATGACATAATTATGTTAAATGTTAGTGGTTAGAGAAATTTCAAAACTTAGCCTACAGTTTACCACAAATACCCTGGTCAGTATTTGATCCATAGCAAGGAAAAAAATAATCTATCATTTATGCATTAAAATTCCATGGGTGCAAAATACAAAATAAAGAAGGGAACTTTTTGAATATAATGTTACTTGAATTATATGGGCTGTGTTTTAGTTGTTTAATTATTTGGTTTTATAACAGGTTCTTGTGCTACCAATGAGTTTAAATGCTCATCTGATTCCGGGTATAATTGTATTGATGACAGCATGGTTTGTAATGGCCATTCCGTGTGCCCGGATCTCTCTGATCAAACTAACTGTCGTAAGTTTTCTTCTTTTCTTAATTTCTTAATACACCATTCGGAACCAGAATTGTATGCTAAACGGTGCGTAGAAAACAATATTTCTAAAGAGAGGTAACTTTAAAACCCTCAAATTAATCACGTATTGATCTTTCCACCACTATGTATTAGCTATGATTACCATTACAATTTAGATATGACATTATTCTAATTTATATAGGGAAATGCGGTGCACTGGAATATTTCCTTGGTTATGCAGATGATACCAAAGATCTTATATTTGATCACTTTTTGTTCGGCTACATGGTGTGTATTTGGACCATCGAAGGGCTACCAGATAGGAGGATTATCATAGACATAGTGACCTACCGCGTCTCAAAGGGGTTCCTCGTGGTTGGTGATGGACAATATAATGTCACAAGCACGTCTAATATAGCCACGATAAGGGAAAGAGAAACGAACTTGAAAACAATAGCTGCAGACCGATCGTCAGTGTGGATAAAACTACAATCTGAAGATTATACCGTTTTACAGTTCAATTTAAGGCAACTTAGAAGAGAGTTCAAAGGTAGTATTTACAACTAAGGCCACACTGCAAAACCAGTGCTAGTCCCCATACGTGTAAGTGACTTGTACGTTAGACTAAATACGATAGTCGCCAAAGTAATATTTTGCATCATCATACGACGTACGTACACGCACAGATGAAATTGAACTTAGACCAATGCAAATCTCGTAAAAAGTGTACTTTAGATCCCAGATTCTGGACTGTACTAGTATCGTCCGATACTGGTACAAAGTCAGTGTTCCAGTATCGGCCGATACTGACACTTATAAAATGTTCCAGTATCGGGCGATACTGGAACATAATTATGTACCAGTATCGTTCAATACTAGGACAAATTGCACTGGTATCACGTGTACAAGAATCGCTCGATACTGGAACAGAACAGTCAAATCGTAACAGTATCGACCGATACTGGCAATTTTTATGTTCCAGTTTTAAACGATACTAGTATACCAGTATCTGGGACCTTAAGTACACTTTTCCCCAAATGTCTCTATATTGCGAAAATAAATCAAATTTTCATTGGTGCTTTTACGTACATGTATATTGATACAACATATTACTGTGGCGTTTAGGTACAAGTCACTATGAGCCATATGTACTGGTTTTGCAGTGCGTTCTAAGATTTATTAAAAGTTCTAAACACCAAAGAACTAATAGGACGATAAAGAATGGTTGAGAAATAAATGTACGTGTTTACTGTTTCGTGACATGTATTTAACGTTGGTTATAATCCAGTAGTTGATTAAAAACTCTAGCAAAAACAAAGAGGTTCAAATTCGACTCAGGTCGAATCCGATGTACCGCGTATCTGGTGTCACGCAGATAAAAAAGATATGTCCGCACGGACCGACCGATTAAAATATGCCAACATTAATGGTTATGATGGTGTATAGGCTAGGTTACATCATTGATATTATATTATTATACTAATTAATTGATCTAAATACTATAACATCACGACCTGAAGGGCGAATTGAGCTATGCATTGAATATTTGCAGGAAACATTTATAAAAATAGAATAATAAGAATAATGTTACGAACAAACAACAGGAGGAAAAGAGCTACGAAGAATTCGTCTTTGTATTTTTTGCCATTTTTACCTATTCAAAGACATTAATTTTATTCACTGCTAGATATATGTCAACCTGGAGATTTCAATTGTGGCGATGGATCATGCATAAACTCGTGTGATGTATGTGATGAGATAGTTCACTGTTTACAAGGGGGAGCTGATGAAATGAACTGTGGAGGTAAGTTCCAATATGTGTAAGTATGGCGGACACAAATGGAAAGGGCGTGGTTCAATCTGGTAAAACCTTGTTTACAATAATAGAGGGCGAGCTTCGGTTTGTGAAAAACCCGGGAAATACAAATAGCGTGCAGTCAGGTAGATACAAGGGTGGTTCAATATGAAATGCAAGTGAAAGCGTTTGGTCGAGCGTTGACCAACGCTAGCGTTCAGCGTTGATCACCGCTGAGCGGCAGATAGTTCCTACATTCGGTGACAGCGTAGCGTCGACATGGTTGAGGAGTATATGTTCTGGACTTAAAAGGCTGTACTAGTATCGTCCGATACTGAAACAACAACCATCGTTCGAGATTGAAACACAGTCAGTGTTATAGTATCGGATGATTCTGGTACATATAAAATGTTCCAGTAGCGGGCGATACTGAAACAACATTATGTACCGGTATCGTTCAATACTGGGACAAATCACTACCCGTATCTTGTGTACCAGTCTCGCCTAATACTGGAACATAAAAACGTTCCAATATCGGACGATACTTGAACAATATCATTGTACCAGTATCGAGCGACACTAGCAAATGTCATGTGCCAGTATCGTGCGATCTGGTATACCTGTATCTAGGCCCTAAAGTTCACCTTTTCCCAGTCTCTTTCCTTCTCGTTGCGGGCCTCGGTTTGCTTTCAGACGCGTATAGCAGTTTTCAATTAGTCTGAGTGGGTATAATTAAGAATTTGGATAGGCCTAGATAAACTTGGAAAAGACTCACAAGTTTCATGAAATGTTATTGCAATACAGATGATACAGTGATTCTACTACAAGGAACTCATCCTACACGTCTGAAGTCACCAAGATATCCGTGTACCTACCCTCGTAATCTTGACATTGAATGGGTATTCATAGCGCCTCAAGCCAACAAGCTTGTTGTTCTCCAAGTGGTGTACTTTCTGTTGGATGAATCCGACGTAGTTTCGATTGGTTACGGAGGTAATTCATCTGATGTGTCAACCATGATGTCCAGCTTGTCAGCAACAATAAAGATACGTACGATTGCGTCAAGTTCATCTCGGATGTGGATTACATTCTTCAGTCCCTCGAAAATTCAAACAATTAACCGCGGATTTGTTCTCGATATTAACCAAATTGCGACCGATGCAGGTAAATACATTTTTGTTTTATGTAATAATTGCAGTTAGAAAAACAAAACAGGTTCGTTCACGAACAGTCTACCAGCGTGTATTGGATAAGATGTTATGGAATAATTATGTAATATTCCTTTTATATTGTACCCTTCACCGACTTATTCCAAACTTTAATAAGTCTATTTTGTTTGAAATCACGTTTTACGGAAGGAAGTGTATTAATTCGTCCTTTCACTGTGTTAACTTTATTGAAATTAAAAACCTTTTTACCGTCGTAAAAGCACCCGTCGTCCAAATCTTAAAACTCCCTATTAATTCACTAGCTCCGACTGAAGTAAAAGTGTATATATTCAATCAATAGATGACTGATTTCCAGTCAAATTGTAGGAAATAGTTCTGAACCTGCTTAAATATCATCGCATATACATAGGTGTGTGCAGGATGGTGTTGACCCGGGGGCCTACCATGGCTATAAATACACCATCATATAATCGGCGCGAGCGGAGTGAGCGGCGCGTTTTGCGGCACGGCGTTGGCTTCTGGGCCAGCTTAAGGGCCCCACGAACATTTCTAGGCCATTTCAGGCCTCATAAACTCATATTTTCCTTGACATTTTAAGATTTTTTCAGACATTTTTTAGCTTAAATATAGAAACATTCAAACTGATTCGCGCGCAGTGTGCAAAAATTGACAACATCTTGTTCAGCGTCAATAATTTAACATACTAATTCACGTGAAGCGCGCAAAAACTTTCGTGTTTTTTTTAAACTAAAATGGTCCAGAAAAACGTTCCTGAAGCCATTTTGGTAAGCTTGAATAATAATACATTGAAACTAATTTCTCATTTCCCCGTAATTACGAAACCGAATCAAATGCGGTTTTCTTCAAATTATAGTTAACTATAATAACTAACTAATCGGCAGAGTTATTCTTTTGAGCACGAGATATTGGTGAATTTGGCACATTTTGAATGAGGCCTCCCAACATATTTAAACAAGTGATTGTTACAAATGTGGTATCGTTTAAATATTATCTTTTCATTGATATCAATATGAATATATCACGAAATATCAAAACAAAATAAAAACATTTAAACGTTAATTATTAAAGGAGGTGTTCCGCAAGCACAACATTGTGCATTATATGTTAGAAACAATTATCGAGCCAGCCTAAAACGCGTAGGTATATTGAACAAAACATCATACTTAAGACAAAAAGAATACTGTAATCGAAATAATCGCGGCAATCGAAACTCCCGTCGTCGATGACGTCATGTTTATTGGTGCTCAAATTGCCCAAGTGCATTGTATAAACATGACGTCATCGACACCGGATCTTTCGATTGCCGCGAATTTTAAAAATTGCATGTTGAGAGATGGCAGTTTTTATTCGTTTTTGTCATGATTATTTTGTTCTATATACAACGTAACTACGCGATTTGGGCTCGATTATTGTTTTTCAAAAATATAATGCACAATGTTGTGCGTGCGGGACACTTCCTTTAATGACCAACTAAACATGTTAGATTTTGAAATCATTGACTATTATTGGTCATGAATACAAATAATACATTTTTCCGGTCACTTTTAAGATACATGTCGTCCCGGAGATTTCGATTGTGGGGATGGGTTTTGCACAGACCCATGTGTCCGATGTGATGGTATTGTCGACTGCCATGCTAGTCTTACTGATGAGCTACAATGCCCAGGTTAGTGTCTTTTGCAATGTCATTAGGTTTCAAGGCCCGCTTAGCAGCGCTATAAATTGATGCCCTAAAACCGTTAACAAATTTAAATATTCGCCTTCCATCCAAACTGGTTGCTATATATGACATAATTCTCGTGTGCAACCAACCGGCTGTATTGAGTAGTTTAAAGGCATGAGCGTAGATGTAATGCAACATAATGGAAACTTACCCATGCAGTTAACCCCGAATTTAAATATATGCACTGGGTAATCCTCTCGTAGTATTGATAACAATAGGTTTACCAGAGCGAATTAATAGCGCTTCTAAGCGGGCAATTTATGTCATGAATTATATATACGAGTCGGCTGTGATTGTGGCGCATAAGCCTATATCGACACCCTGAGTACTCTCCGCATGGAATTGGATGGAAGTAGGTGGGTAATTCGATACTAACAAAGGTTAAAGTTGACGGAAAAAGTGTACTTCATTTCCCAGATTCTGATATACCAGTATCGTTCAATACTGGAACATAAAAGTTGCCAGTATCGGTCGATACTGGTAAGATTTTACTGTTCCAGTATCGGTCGATACTGGAACACCAAATAGTGTTCCAGCATCGTGCGATACTGGAATTGGTATACGTGATACCAGTGAGATTTGTCCCAGTATTGAACGATACTAGGCCTAGTACTTATTTATGTTCCAGTATGGGCCGATACTGGTACATTTTATATGTGCCAGTATCGGCCGATACAGGAACACTGACTTTGTACCAGTACTGGTCAATATTATTTTTGGAGGTGTCCAAGTGTAGATAATATTGGATCCAAAACATAATAATGATAAAATTGGATGATTTACGCCCAATATGGGCTCAATCTATCCAATTTTATATCAATACTGGGTGTTCCAGTATCCAGTAACTGCTTGATATACAATACCATTATCATTCGTTCAATTATTTATCGTTCAAATCACATTACGATTCTGATAGGTAATCTCATTCTTTTATATAAATTCAATAATGAATATTTATTCCCAATTATCGTTTCATGTAAAAGGTACACTGATCAATTTGGTAGAAGTATTCGATACCTTTAACCTGACGTCACCAGGATACCCATCATGCGATCTGTACAGTAACTACCGGCGCACATGGATAATAGAGGCACACCATGACATGATAATAGCAATTCAAGTTATGCACTTCGAAGGCCACCCAAAGTCTGACATGATTACAATAGGAAATGGAGGCGATTCTTCTTTACGCTCTTCAGTCATTGCTAAACTAATTGGGAGAAGCAGAATTCATACCATAACATCGCATAGGTCCCGGATGTGGATTGAATTAGAGACAGGACCAAGCCCTGAACTAGTGGTATACCGCGGATTCTATTTCCAAATCAGCCAGATACACAATATAACAGGTAAATAAGCAAAGGTCTTTGAAATCAATATATATATATAGTCATCATCACCTGATGAGTGTGGTCATGTTCCCACACGAAACAAATTTGTAGTGACAATGTGTTGATCCAGGGTTAAATTTCTATGTATATATATATATATATGGCTAATTTCATAGCAGAACCATATATTACTTACTCAAATGCCATGTAACATTGCTCGATCATTTATTTGCGATTTCTATAGGCCTATGCTTCCTCCTTCATTGATTTATTCCAAAAACCACCTAAAATGGTAGTAAGTTCGGACTTTGGTATTAAGTGGTATCAAAGTAAAGACGCTATATAGCGGTATTATTATACCAGGGCGTTTATAATCTAAAATAATCTAAGAACGAGTTGCACTAATTTCCCCTGTAGTAAGTTGTGTTGTTGACTAATTTGCATGGTTGGAGACGGAACAATAACGCTAAGGACTCGACTAAGAGAGAAATTCCGCTGATCAATATCTTTGCGTGTTTCTAAGATCTATGTCACCGATGCCAGATTAAGAAAAATGTTGTCCTATAATTTTATGTTCAAAACTATGGTTATGATATATATCAACACATGATAATTAATATGAGTAAATACATATTCAACACATCATGTCATAAATGACAGTCAGTGGAAATATCGAGGAAGTATTTCTGGGACCTCTGGAATTCCAAACCGGTGACGGTCTACTCACCGAGCTAATAAGACATATGATGAACAGTAATCGTGGTTCATTCTTATACACTAGCAATCAAAAATATTAGGACACTTGGTTATGGTGTCAAAATCATCCCATATATTAAATTATGTGAGGTGAGTGTAATATTTCACCGAGAGTTGAAAAAATGTGTCGCTGAATCTCTTCCATTAATAAATTCATGTTTTCTACAACATCTGCTTATTCAATTCCATGGAATTGAAGAAAACATGTGCCTTTTTAAATCCCCATACAAATTTCCCCTTGGAAATAGCTCATGAATATATGGTGGGAAGTCTGACAATTGTAACTTCCTTTAAAAAAAACCTTCTCAAATGTTTGTCAATGGATTCACTCAAGTGAAACTAATCCCAATATTGTCACTCAAGTAAAACTAATCTCAATATTGTCACTAGTCTTTCTCTCACAGATATTGACACTTGATCGCTTTATTAATCTTAAAAATAAGATATTTGGGATGGAAATTTAGTTTCATTTTTGACACCTTTACTTTCATAATTTAAATAGAAACCATCCAAATTCTCTATACTTTCTCATAAGCATCCAAATGACCTGGGCACACTACACAGTTCTATTCATTTTTATCAAGCTAATTTGACCATATGACTCCGTATTAACAAAATATATCAATGCGAAAAATTGAAATAACTGAAAAATTGTTACAAACATTTTCCTTTTCAGTAATAATGTCTCAAGAATATCTTAAATTCATTCAAATAAACTTTTAAGAACTTTCCATTAATTTCATAACCCTAGAATACCCAAAATCTAACACAGTAGTTCAATGGATTCCCAGTGTTTTCTATCAATTTGCATCTTGCAAGGTGTCCTAATACTTTTGGTTGCTAGTGTACTAGGTTTCTGCGCTGACACTATAGTGAATTCATCGAAGAGCAATTTGGTGCTGGGATGGGCAGGGGAGATGAGCAAAAATAAGATGTGCTGTCTTTTGGCGTATATTTGCCAGTTGTCGAAGGATCCCATTTTATTCCAACCTCCAGTCGAACCATCTATAATGTGAATTGAAACAATTAAGCTGCCTTATGCAAAAACACACAACACTGTTCCAATGCATATCATTTTCATCACACGCATGCACATAGCAGCTACGTCTAGTGTAACATTCAAAGAAGGACAAATATCGAACCATTTGCGCATTATCTGAAATCAAAAGGCTTTGAAATCGTCACCTGTGATTTCGGCCTATGAATAGAATCACAAAGCTGAAAAAGATCGACTTTGAACATTTACCATAATCGTCACCTGTGATTTCGGCATATGAATAGAATCACAAAGCTGAAAAAGTTCGAAAGTAATGGACTTTTAACATTTAGTATAATGTAGGAGGCCACATTTGCTATCTTGTAATGTTTCCAACAGTAAATAATGTTTATTTTCAGGTGACCGGGCCAAAAGTAAGATAAAATGGTTGTAAAATGATATGATATGAAACTCCGTATCCCTATGTTCTGTCTGCATGTCCGAATCAATCAGATTTCCTTGTATAGAAAGAAACAAATACGCTTACAATGATATGGTATCAATATTGAAAGGTACGAGCTTAAAAATGGCACCAAATAAGACCATTAGAGGTGAGATGCTTGCCAAATTGAAAGCATTTTTTGAAATGGAGAAATTGGAAGGGAAAGCTACCTGTCTTTGCAACGTCAATTAAACTGACGCTCATGGCACAACTTGGGTTATGATGATAAAAGTAGGTGGGTAACATAATTATTTTTTATTATGGCCGTTTTTCACTCTACTGATTCCATCGATATTTTCGTCAGAAAATAGCCTCCTCTCCCAGTCAATGGAACGGCTGGGTCACGTGATTGGAAGATCGGCCTCAGATGGATAGACTATAATTGTGTGTATTAGCGTATCTGATCAGTGGTTCGTTAAGCAGGTTTTTAAAATACCGTAATCGCTTATAAAGTTTATTCTCACAATCACATACACAGGAATCTGTCGGAATAACTTCGATTGCGGCGAAGGCGTCTGCGCCAAACAATGTTCCCGTTGTGATTATGTTGTGGACTGCTTGGTCACTGAAGCAGATGAAATGGACTGTCCAAACGGTGAATATTATATGGCGCACCACACCAAATAACTTCCCCATTGAAATAGGCCTACGTGTACAAATGCCATATTTCAAGAAATCTTTTCTACCCTCCGGTTACATTTATGGCATACTAGTCACCTACATGTATGACCATTTTCAGTAAAGTTTAAACTTTATTTAAGCCTTGTTTCATTCGGGGTTATCAACCTAAATTTTTCGCTACGGACCCACACACAGCGCCCTCACTTTTCACGTTTTCTGGCATGCCTGTTCAACATTTAGGCAGATGCTTACGCCCTGGGCACTATTAAGGTCGATGAAATTACAAAAATACCATCCCCGGAGAGTAAAATGCCTCGAAAAACCTCACATTTTCAAGATAAGTCTTCGTGCATTTCCAGAACTACTACAGGTTTAAACGAATTGCGCATTGATTTAATGTAATGCTCCTATATTGTTACAAATTCTTTGACAAATTATATATCTGAAATATTCTTACCAATGTGAGATCTTTTTGGCTTAGATACTATAAAATATTATATGGGCGCACCACACCAAATAAGAAGTAGTATTGTCTCTGAAAATGACCTCGACCAACTATCCAGACTGGCAATGTTGTCCCTATTAATTGTGACTTTCCATATTTCCGCAACCTTGATGTCACACAAGCCTTAGAGCAGGGACATTATCAAGAGCGCCATCGCTTGATGGCTAGTTTATCTAGTCTCAATTTATTTTTGATTGACAGGTAACATCTTTTGTTCCTCTCAAGTGATTGTCCTAGACAAAAGTCACACGAGTCGATGTACGTACCCGAGTCATCAGGTACCCATCGTTTAAACCCCCATGATGCAACGATAGACTGTGGCTGTTAATCGACACATTGAAGTGTGTACGAACGAAATAGATGTCCTTAATTGTTAAGTGTCGTTTAAATCAAAATTAGATTCTTTAAGTGCAACAGCTTTTTAACTGCTTTTAGGCGAAAACTCTGTGTTAAAAACGCTTAATTTTAAGCTTATGTTGAACTGTATAATGTTTTTTTCTTACTTAATTTACATCGAATAGATTTAGCTCAGCGGTAAGGTGTCGGATTTGAAATCAGCGAGTTACGGGTTCGAATCCTATCACAGCATGTAGTTTTGTCAATGTTATTTTATTTCGTATTTATCGAGATTTTTTATCCTGAGACAAGTATACCTAAAGGGATAAGCGCCCATTCATACCATTCATGCGCAGTGATCCATGTCTGATACTGCATAATTGCTTTTCACTATCGAAGTGAGTATGTAAAACTCCCTGGTAAATGGGTCACGCACCTTTATTAATGCTAGCACATCCCATTGGTTTTATGTAGCGATCTTTTCAATCAGTGTTCAGGACTTGAAAGCGTGATCCAATTGATATGGTAATAATTGGTTTACATTACACGTAACACTTCAATAGTAAATGGCCATGTGTTTTGAATTGACCACCCAAAAAGGGTGGCGGCGTTGCATTTTTGGTGATGAATCATCCATTTCTCTCTATTAACTCAACAACTAAATAGGGTAGAGCTATGGTTTAGGTGTCATTTGAAAGCTTATTTATCTAGCTACACTGTGTGAATAAATCAGGTATTTCTATGACTGTTTGGCTAAGATATGATTGATTATATTTCGAAATTCAGGGGTGGCGGCGGTGGCGGTGGCGGCGGTGGCGGTGGCGTTGTGCACAATCTCTATGGGGAATATAGAAAATGTTCCTAATTCTACGTTCAAATTACAATAACTCCTCGTCTCTGTATGGTACAAACATGATTTTGCTCTCATTTTATAGACTGTTTTATATTCTATAAGTTTCTGTTTCAACAAACGTGTCAACTATTACGTAACAATTGTAATCACGAATCGATTGCATGGTCCTTGGCTCTTTCCCTATTCACTACACAGTGAACTTGCCCTAATTAATTGGTTTTACATACATGACTATAACAACAGAATTATTCAACCGATGATAGCAAAATTATACATTTTTGGAAAGCTCTCAAATAGGGGAATTCAAAAATCTTGCTTAAATCAGGATAGGGTGAACAGCCAAAAAAATATATGTGAAAACTATAATAAATATGAAATGTAAACGTTTGCGCTCATTTACTTCCCGATATAGTATATTTCAACAAATTACTCTTGATAACCATTATGTTCTGATGGGTAAATTGCATGAGGAACTAATATGCACAGTAAAATGATGATTGGGATAGGAATAAAAAGAATATTGAGCTTTAATCAAAATATGAACAAAATCGATATTCTTTGAACATTCTTAATCACAAGATGTTACCATAAGGTCCTATGCAAATCTCAATCGCATATTTGGATTCCTTGTGAGATTACCGTTCAGAAAATATATACTTTTTATGGGGTAGAACAAGTAGTTATTGCGATATGCTAATTCGAATCTCAGATGGTGTAAAATGTAAAAATCTGGACATGCAACGGGAAGGGTGGCGAGTTCAAAACACATGGCCAAATAGTGGATGGCCAATCGATTATCATCATTCAATTTAATTTGTAGTACGACCTGTTATTAGCGTTAGCGCGATATATTAATCCAGCCATTCAGTTTAGCGTCAGCGATATTGTAATCCAATGTCATTTCAAATAACCTGAACACGCTTTTAGTATGGGCTGGTTACGACAGATTTTGAAATTATAATTAAAACAATGTATTATAAAATTGAAGTTAATAGTTTGTGTTTGCTTTAATACGAATTGAAACACCATGTGATCTTTTTATTTATGAAAAGATAAGTTTATGAGCTCGACCACATCGAAATATGTATTAATAATTAATTAATTAATGGGTAAATAAATAGATAAATAAATGAATATATTAATTCATTAATTAGGTAAGTTATTAAATCCTTAGACAAACAAATGAATAAATAAATATAATGTATAACATTAATGTTCAATTAATTGAAAATCAAATGAACACATAATAAATAAATAAACCCATCAAGATAGAAGAAAGTTTAAAAAAGAAGAAAATCAATATGAATAAATGTCAATTTTTAAAAAAAATAAATGTAAATAGATAATAATATTAAATAAATAAATAAATAAATAACGTAAAATAATATAAATAAATAACATTAAGAACTTCAATCAAGATTCGAACCTACGGCTTGTTGATTGAGAGTCTAAAGCTCTACCGACTGAGCTATTTCGAACCTCGTGATATCAATGTATTTTTACAATTTAATGTTTCGAATAACACATTACATCAATTTATAGAAATTGCGTGTGGTACAAATTATGTATGCAGCTTCAATTTTCTTCAGTGGGCATTCTGTTAAGAAAACAAACTCCCTTGTAGTAGAAAATAAGTTGAAAATGGATGCCCCTCCCCGAGAACCAACATGCAAAATGAACATATTTAGATAATATTTGTGTATATAATTTATCAAAGTCACATCATAGTTTATGTACCAAACTTTTTTTTAGACAGTAGATTTCATGCCGAATTACATTTCTGATAATAAATCATGAATATTTTCTGAGTTACAGGGCGATACGATTCATAATTACTTCAAAATCATAAGTAAAATAAAGTGACTCCAGTGAGATTCGAACTCACGCGCAAAAGTTTCCATTAGACCACCGCCTTAGACCACTCGGCCACAGTGACAGTTCCCGATTACAGTGGCAGAGAATTAACAAATACCAAATACTTATTTGAATGTCGTTATTTCCCAATGACCATAAATTCTGTCCGAGCCGGGGATAGAATATTTTGAAACAACGTGTTATTGCACAAAGGCAACTGATTTTTCTTAATCCTTACAGTTGTAAGTTTGGGCTGATTTCCATTAAAATCCATAAAGGTCCCTTCCCGGTCAATCAATTGCACGAGAACATTAGTATATGGCCGTGTGTTTTGAACTCGCCACCCTTACCGTTGCATGTCCAGATTTTTACATTTTACACCATCTGAGATTCGAATTAGCATGTCGCAATAACTATTTGTTCTACCCATATTAAGTATATATTTTCTGAACGGTAATCTCACAAGGAATCCAACTATGCTATTGGAATTTAGATAAGACCTAATGGTAACATGTTGTGATTAAGAATGTTCAAATCAAAAAATATCGATTTTTTTTCATATTTTGATTTAAACTCAATAATAATTTGATACCTATCCCAATCATAATTTTACTGTGCATATTTAAGTTCCTCATGCAATTACCCATCAGAACATAATAGTTGTTAATGGTAAACGTGTTGAAATATACTATATCGAGAAGTAAATGAGCACAAACGTTTAAATTTCATAATTATTAGAGTTTACAAGTTGTTGTTTTTTGGTATGCACCCTATCCTGATTTAAACGGCATTTTTGAATTCCCCTATTTGAGAGCTTTCCAAAAATGTATAATTTTGCTATCATCGGTTAAATATTTCTTTTGTTATAGTCATATATGTAAAACCGATGAATTAGGGCAAGTTCACTGTGTAGCGAATAGGAAAAAGCCAAGGACAACGCAATCGATTCATGATTACAATTGTTGCACAATAGTTGTCACATTTGTTGAAACAGAATCTTATAGAATATAAAATAATCTACAAAATGAGAGCAAAATCATGTTTGTACCATACAGGAATGAGGAGTTATAGTAAATTGAACGTAGAATTGGGAACATTTTCTATATTCCCCATAGAGATTGCACACAGCGCCGCCGCCACCGCCACCACCCCTGACTTTCACAACATAATCAATCATATCTCAGCCAAACATTTATAGAAATACCTGATTTATTAACACGATGTAGCTAGATGAATAGGCTTTCACATGACACCTCAACCATAGCTCTACCACATTTAGTTGTTGAGTTAATAGAGAGAGATGGATGATTCGTCACCAAAAATGCAACGCCACCACCCTTTTTGGGTGGTGAGTTCAAAACACATGGCCATATATTATCCCAAAGCTCGCGGTAAACCAGACATTATGCAATTCAAATGTTAATCAGTAAATCAAACAGAGAAGTTAAAGGGGCGTGTACATCTCAAGTGTTTGTCCTGGACAAAAGTCACATGACTCCCTATGTATCTGAGTCTCCGTGTTTCCAAGTAATAATACCCATGGTGCAATAGATTTGCCGCGAATTTTAATCGATCAAACGTAATGGTGAAATTTATTTACGAACGAAATAGGTGTCTAAAATCGTTTCAAAAAATAGTATTATGCATTATAATGAAATCAGAATTACAATCTCCTTCAGCATATAATCAACTTTTGGGCGATAACCCATGTTAAAAATGCACACCAATCGAAATATAAAGCATTTTAGCCTCCGATTTAAGAGATATTTGTATTCTGAACTCTATGTAATGTTTTTCTTCAAAACGTTTATGTATAGCCTTCATTAGCTCAAACGTCAAAGCGCCGGCTTCACAATCATGAGGTCAGTGGTTCGAATCCTGCGGATTGGGATGGGGTTTTCTTTTCTGTTTTGTTTTGTTATTACACTGTTTGTTTTTATAAATTGACCGGATTGCTTATCGTTCGCTATATTTATTGAATGTTGAATGATACTTTTTTTCTTTTGCAATTTCACTGCGATAAAGAATGTCCTGTAAATATAATTGTGTTTACTACTCCGTAGGCCTACATTGAATGGCCCCTAGCTAGTCTATGAACATGATCTGCAAAGGCCAATTGTTATGTAAATAAGAAGCCAGTCGGCTTATGTCCTTGAATCGATTTTCCCATTTCCTACACCACCGATATTTGTAATTTGCTTCAAAATTCAGAAAAGAGAGTTGTATCTTCAAAAGTACATTACGCGGTTCACGGCTTTCACGGCCTGATATGGGCGACAGTAGTTTGGCGTGGATTTGATACCGTGCTGAACTCATCATGCTCATTGCTGCGAGAGCGTATTTATAAAATGCTGGCGTAACGTTTTAATGATTTTGAATTCGTGAAAATTATCAGATTTGCCTAAATTGACAATTTTTGCAACCAAGCTTAATTTCTTTTAGGATCACGTGAGCATAAAATAAATAAAAAAATGTTAGACTTGACTTGAGTGTCAAATCGACTATAATCTAATTGAACGCAACTATACAGATATAGTGCTCATTATGGTTATTTCGATATAACTGAAATAAAATGAGTTGTTCGGAATTTTATTTTATTTAAACCTTGACTGTAAATAAAACAGATACAAGTCACTGCCCGGGTCGATGACCTTTTCGAACCTTTTATTCACAATTTGATGGTTTCTTAAATGAGAAAACATATACACATTTTGAACAAATAAAATTATATGCGAGGATAGGCCTATTCGTTTGTGTTAATTTTCCACAAGAACAAATGAATTAGATGTTGTCCATATTATTGGTCTAATACATACATCACCTGATAATTTACAATGGTGTTTGATACAATGTACATGTATATCCCGCTGCATATAGTTTGCAATAGTGAACATTATTTTCATGACGTCAGTTTTCACTTCAGCAATGTCAAACATGTCAAAAGTAAAGGTAATTTTTTTTCCCGAGATTGACTACAGTTCTCTTTTGTCAATTTCAATGGTACAAAGATCAGGAAAGATTGTAGGTTACGCTATTGTTCCTTATTTGCCAACTACCTTTTCTATTATATAAGCCAGTTTTAACACTTTCCACGTGGCAGGCGTCTGCAAACGACATTTTAAAATGTCTCAAACTGTTGTCAAAATTGTTAAATTTCATAACCATACTTGGAATCAGCATGTGAAATGCATTGAAATATAAAGTACAAACATGCCTCGCATTGGTTCAGTAATCCTTGAGATAAATTGGGAAAGATTTCTGAACATCTGTTTTTATATGGTAAATCCAATAGCCGCGTGGAAAGTGTTACGCAATATTCCGTAATTGTAGCTTTGAATCTCAGCTACAAGTGCATTGTACATTGATACAGTGGCGTAGCTCAGGGGGGGGGGGGCAAATGCCCCCCCCCCCCTGACGAAAAAACTCAATTTGGGCCCCCGCCCCCCACCCCCCTAAAAAAAAAAAGGGGTGAGAAAAAAAGTAAATAGGAAAAAAATGAGAAAAAAGACCGAGGTTATTTAGCCAAAAAGAAGGCAAAATTGTACATACATGTATAGTACATTTACTGTGCGATTTTTTTTGACTGTGCGATTTTTTTTGGACTGTGCGATTTTTTTTGGACTGTGCGATTTTTTTTGACCTTAACCCCCCGCTGTCCAAAATCTCTCTCTCGTCTTGACCACATCATACCACAGGTGAAACAGATATTTTATTTGTACTGTGAAACACTGTGAGACTTAAAGGCATATTATGTGATCTTTTCCAAGTAGCGCCCTCTATCATTGATTTTACTATGAAAGCAGATTTTCTTTCAGATTTGCATTTTTGATCATAAATCATAAAGATCTTCTAAGTTACAGATCGATACGATTTCTAATTACTTCAAAATCATGCATGTTTGAAAATAGATTGTACCGAGCGGTACAATCTTTTTTTATTTTAAATTTTACTCTAAATTCACTCTAAAACTATGATTTTGAGGTTATTAGGAATCGTATCACTCTGTACCTTGGAATATATTTATGATTTATGATCAGAAAAGTAAATCTGCAAGAAAATCTGCTTCCAATTTTTCCAGGATTGAGGGCGTCCCCTGGAAAAGATCACAGGTGGGTATGCCGATTAGTTTTATGTCTAAACTCAACATTATAGACATGATAGAGGCGACCGTCGTAGCGGGTGCGCCAAAAAGTGGCTCAATAAGTTGTAAAATAAGTTTTTAACATTAACAATTTCTGAGGCCCCATGAGCTATAAGATGTTTGATTGTATAACTCAAAACAATACACATTGATCAACTTTCAAACATGGTAAACACGTGCTCATTCTTCAGATTCCATTCATGTGGGTTTTTGCAAAAGAAATTGTCAAAACTTGTTATGCTAACATTACATAAATGAAACGTATTCCAAAGTGTTCAGAGAATATTTAAGTCAAATGCGCAAAATTGTCTGTTTCCAATTTGGTGCATTTATTCATACACAGGCTGTCACAAAATGATATATACCCATCGATGCCCAAATTCAAATACCAGGGTTTGAGTAAAACTAAGAATGTATCGCCATTTTATATGTTCATTCTGTTTTGAGACAAAATCGCAACTTAACAGTGGACTAACTACACACCGTTGCTTTAATTCCTTGACAAATCTACCACTGTTTATTATATGGAAGTGACTATACGACCTATCATCGGGCAATCGGGTAGCCAATTGCTTCACCAGACTATACAACCTATGGTACCAGACTGTACAACATATGGTTAGGGTAAGGGTAATGGTTAGGTAGGGTTATGGTCAGGGTAAGGGTATGGGTGAAGGGTAAGGGTAAGGGTAAGGGTAAGGGTAAGGGTGAAGGGTAAGGGTAAGGGTAAGGGTTATGGTTAGTTAGGGTTAGGGTTAGGGTAAGGTAGGGTTAGGCCAAGAAAAATAAATTGTTTGTTTGTCCACGTCCGACCGACCGAAATTGTTCGCACGTGCAAGTGATGTCATTTTTTATACTGTAAGAAAATATGAAGAAATCTAGTTACGGTTAATATATTAGTATAACAAGTTGGGGGGTAGTTAGTACAGGAAAAATAGGTTTAGTAATACTCTCACGTAGGCTATATATTTCTAACAAAACTTCAACACAACGTTCTTTCGCTTTCTGTAATTACAATGGCGGCGACCTACACGGTATCTGCGCGTTGCAAACTTGGTACAAAAATTATATTTGACCTTGTTTGCAATGTTACAACCAATTCGACAATATTGGAGATCGAAATCAGCAGTGTGAAGGTGGCCGAGAGTAAAGCAGCAATGTCGCAAACTCATGAACAAGAGTTCTATACTGTCAAAGCGATGTGTTTTGTGTTTGGACTTTAATTCACAGTATCCACGCCGAATTTAAATTCCCAAATACAATATCCGTATAAAAAAACCCAAGATCTTTTAACAAATCCGACCTACCGACCCTACCTTTTGTTGGCCTTAGGGTTAGGGTAAGAGTTAGAGTTAGGGTTGGGGTTAGGATTAGGGTAAGGGTGGCTGCCGGATCATCGGCTGTATAGCTTTTCACGAAATAGCTGCACGGTCATCTGTATATAGCTTTTGCCTATAGCAGCTTGGATTATATTATATTGAGATCAAATTCAAACATCCTTTTCGAGCCGCGAAATCCGTGAACCGTCCTAGCTGGTTTTAAATATATTACTCAGAAACTACAAATGGTGGTGTATAAACATTATTTCAATAATAATAATACAGGCACATTGATTTGTATTACATTACGGCTGGCATTTACTTTACAAGTTTAGCTCAATCGATAATAACACACAAGGTCACATTTTTTAACCTGGGCTACATTTGTGTTACATTGGTCATTTTCATGAAATAAACATCACTTTTTTGTTTTGGTAGAATATATTAAAATATTTACGTCTAAAGGGTATGAAACCATATATATCTGGAAAGCTCATAATGTAAGGATTGTAAATTCTTAAACTAGAAATCAAATATACAGGTGACCTAAACATTATACAGGGTGTAACAATTAAAATGTTATACAAAATGATGATTTACTTTTTTTCTTCCACAGTCTAAATGCAGGACCTATATGAAGGAATACATGTTTTTGTTGTATTTGAGTAAATTACCCATCCATCGAATTCAATATTAATTAGTCAGCTTATTAGAAAGTATATATATACGGGGTGGTCAAAATACGGTAAATACCCAATGTTTAATACTGAAAAAAACACCAATTTAAACAAGTTATGAAATATATGATAATTCAGAACAAGTTTGAGAGACTATCGTTTAGTTTAACCATCACTATGTGATTATAAAGCATTGTTTCACACAGCAATTTAATATACAGGGTGTTTAATCTACCATGTACAGTACGTGAGTATTATGTTGTCATCTCATCCACTACAGTTATTGATAACGTAACTCAACCTGCAACAGTGGGCATTTAAAAGTATCATAATAATATGTGTTGCATATAAAGTAATGACAATTAATTACTTTGGCTATAGTACATGTAGTACCAGTTGTGGTCATAGGTCTTAAAGACATTCCTGAGGCAGGAGTCCAGTAATACTTTCAAATGAAGGTCAGGAGAAACCATCCATTCATGCAAATAGGACAATAAGATTTAGTCAGTTGTTGATTACGGTGTGTGGTAGAGCATGACATTGTATGCAATGGAATCATTTGCATACTTGGGACTGCTATACCACTCCGCTACCATTTGTCTGTTAGGACATTTTGAGATTTAACAATTTTCCACCCATGTATTGCATTGCAATCACCTCCTCCTCCTCCACTCCCTCCTCCTCCGCTCCCTCAACCACCCTGACTAATTTTACTTAACGAGCTGTATTAATTAAAGCAAAAGTGATAGATTTTTTCTCTCTTCAGATTATTAAAAGGTATTAAATTGTCTTTAAGATAAGCTCAAACACAAGTCAATTTGATAGAGAGTTACTCAAATACAATAGCCTAAAGACAAAAAAAACTCTAAAATGTAACAAAACCACCTTTTTGTGGTGCCGAGGTTAAAAAACGTGACCACAACGAGTTTCTATTGTATTGGCCTGTTGCATAGGAGTAGGACAGTGCGGTGGTATACCGCGGTACATGTCACCTTTCATGATGCCATGCACACTAAACAGTCAGTGGAAAATTAAAATGAAATCGTAAATAATTCCACATTCCAAAATAAACTATAATGGAACAATAATGAATAATTATACGAAATGATAAACAATATCGAAAACTAATAAAAAAAAAAATGTATATAAACGATTAAAATAAAATGTCAAGCCGTGATAGGATTCGAACTCATGACCTCCGGTTTACTAGTCCAATGCTCTACTGCTGAGCCAACTATGCGCTATGTGAACGCAGTAACAAACAAAAGTAATATGGTTCAACATACCACTCTTCTCGAAATTAGATGTTTAAAATGCTTTACATTTCCTAATCTTTGCATTTTTAAGATAGTTTCTCGCTCAAAAGTTGTTTATTTAGTGTTAAAGAATGTAATTCTGATTTAAATGTAACGAATAACACTACTTTTTGAAACAATTCTAGATATATTATATTTCGTTCGTACAGCATTTTGTCGATTTACATATGTGCACATCTTTTACGACTTAGTATTGCATCATGGGCTTTTTGCCGGGCACGCGAGGACTTGGGAGCGAAGCGAGTCATGTGATTTTTGTCCAGGACAAACACTTGAGATGTACACGCCCCTTTAATGTCTACTTCACGGAATTATAATCCCTAAATCGATAGCACTGTCAGACATCAATGACTTATCTCAATACTACATGCAGTATTCCTAACATTATCTCAATCAATAACATTGAATAGAGACTGGCCTTGCGTTACATTGCATCACGGTGTATTTTGATGAGCACCGACGACTCGGGTAGAAAGTGAATCAAAAGAAATCAATCATGGGTCATTCATCGATATTACAGACCATTCAGTTTATTCTTGGGATTGACGCGGGATATTTGAAAGGAGAGTAAACTCGCATGATTATGAAATGGGCTTTTTACTTCTGGTAGTTTTGGTGAACAAAGTTTAGTAATTCTAATATCACTACATTAGACGTTGTATTACCTGGATTGTTTTCAAATGAGAATAAAATATAACTTGAGTATATAAGGAAGTACGGAATTCTAAAAATAAATATGATATGAACGTAATTCATTGAGAAAATAAGCTTTGAATCTTACCCGTACTTGTTTCATAGACTTTAAAACATCTTACCATCATGGAATAATAATTCCGTAATTGCTATTCCAATATTTTATCTAACACTCCTATAGATAGTGATATCTGATGGGCTATTTCTCTAATATTTCAACATTTTGGAACATAATGATCATTTAAATATAGCGACGATAGACGTCCCCTGTTATTATACTTAAATATTAAAATGAAGCAGACGAAGCAACGCCCTAAAGCGTCACTAGGCGGCGTTGATATTGCAGTTTATATCCAGGAGGCGTGACCACAGTACCTTTCCGGTTCATGATTATTCACAAACACACAGTTTGAACGACGAAGAGGGCGCTCGTAATAATGTCCAATTTTTACCTTGTGTAAGGCTTGTGGTATGTAGATGCGGCAATAAAGAACTCTGTTTTGCTATCATTTATCTTTAATTTGTTTGCAGTCATCCAGTTCTTAATATCAAATATACACTTTTGGAGTCTAGTTATTGCACTGTTAAGGTCACCCGGCACTTTGGGATGAAATGATATGTATAACTGCGTATCATCGGCATACTTATGATGAGACACATTATGATGATTTGCAATGTCACCAACTGGAAGGGTATAAACAGAATATCCAACAGGTCCGACTACAGAGCCTTGTGGCAAACCAAACTGTGAGATGATTGGATCTGAGAGTTTACCAGCTATATCCACTTGGGTAGACCAATCATTTAGATAGGAACGAAACCAATTTGATGCAGTTCCTTTGACACAAATCCGTTCAGAAAGACGTGAAATTAAAATGTTGTGATCAATCGTGTCAAATGCAGCTGATAAGTCCAATAACACAAGAAGAACAGCTCTATTAGCATCTAGTGAAAACATGATGTCATTTTTCACTTTTAGAAGTGCTGATTCAGTACTGTGCAGTGCTCTGTATGCAGATTGATAAGGGTCTGCAAGATTGTTCAAATCCATATGTTCTGTGAGACGTGAACATGCGATCTTTTCAATTAATTTACCAACAACAGTTATATTGGCAACAGGTCTGTAGACACTGAACTATTGCTCCCTTCTTTCTGGATGTAGTAGTGCTGACAAGTCTCGCTTGCAGCGGCTTCAAAACAAGGCTGCGCGCATCATTTTAAAAGTCAACCGACGTCACTCATCTGCTCCACTACTTCATTCTCTGCACTGGCTACCAGATGATAAAAGAATCAAGTTCAAAACCCTTCTGTATGTCTATAAATCCATTACTGGTTCAGCCCCCATATACATATCTGAATGGATTTCCATCTACGTTCCATCTAGACAAGGTCTACGATCTGCCAGCCAGCCATAAACGCATTGGAGCTAACTCATTTGCTGTGGCTGGCCCAACACTATGGAATAACACCATCCACCTTAAGATCCATCAACAGTATCATAACCTTCAAACATAAGCTCAAGACTCATTTGTTTAGTAACTGATTGTCTGTACATTTTAGGCTTTCTCATTCTTTCCATTCACTTTATGATGCCTGGGGTAAATTGTATTGTTTATATGTTTTTTCTTTTGTTAAGCGCTGTGATCATTTTTGGAACAGCGCTGTATAAGCACCGCTATTATTATTATTATTATTATTATTATTAGTATTATTAGCAAAAATAAACAGTGACAAAGGAATAACTACTTTCATCATTATGTTTACCAAGGTTGCATTAATTTTTTGAAAGTAAGTTGGAAGTAAAAGCTAGCAATACTTGAACTATGTTGATGATTTAGGGGTTCAATAAGGTTTCGGAGTTGTTTATCTTGAATCGACAACGGTAAGACGGGTTTATTTTGCGACCGAGCAAAATAAACCCGTCTTACCGTTGTCGATTCAAGATAAACAACGACGAAGACCTTGTTGAATCCCGTTCAACAACGACCAAACATATTTACATCATTCATATGTGAATAGCGTTTTGGAAAATTGATGAAAACAAGTAAAAAACGTGGTTTAATAGGCTTAATTTGACATAAAAAAAATAGCTGCTCTTTAAAAAACGGAACAAAATGTTTACGTTTTATTATAATTAGGCCCTTATTTGGACATCGTCCGTTCCCTGTAACTTCTGAATGGGATGGGTTACAAAAGGTAAACATTAGAGAAGACAAATTATTGCGCAAGTAATTGAGAAATTTAAAATATTTTGTAAATAGCATTTTATTCACACACCACCTTCACCCTCAGAGAAAAATTAAATCAAGAATACGTTTAATTTATATAACACATTTTGATACATGTTTATAGAATATTTGTATCAAATCAAAACACACCCCTCCATTTCAATAGTGGTACGATCCAAATAGATCTGAGGGATGTCATTTCACCGCGCGATGATACAAAATGGCGATTCTCTTGTGCTGGGTAGCGACCGTTCCGGCTAAAACTGTGGCTTTAGGAATGATCCGTGACATATGGCCCTCGCCAAAAATATTTTCCTCAGGGATATAGCTACATTTTGGTATATAAAGCTGTTTGCTAACTTTAAGGATCGCATGGCGAAATGCATTTATACGCCGAAAAAGCGGGCGAAAAAATGAACACAATTTGCGAACATTTGTTGTTTGTTTACAATTTTGCATCGATGCATGGTTTCCAAATAAGGTTCGCCATCCTATTAATTTGCATATGAAGAGTGGGTTTATCTCAAATCAACAACGCTTTGTTATTGTACTTAAGGTATGGGGGAGTTGTTGAACTATATTTAAATGGCATTTACTGCATTCTACTATGAAGCTATTAATATGGATATGTGTTTTAACCATTTTAGGTACAGTAACTTACATAGAGCTGACCACCGGAAATGACGTAGAGCCCCTTATGTCACCTGGTTATCCGTGTGGCTACCCCCTTGATATAGAACGACTTTGGATCATCCAGGGACAACCAGATACAATTGTAGTCATATACATTTTAGATTTCAAAGTGACCGGACCACAGAATTCCGTTTTTATTAATCTCTTCGACTACGTCTTTTTTGGTAGCGGAAATGACGACACAATGACGTCATCAATTATCGCCAAAATAACTGAAACAACAAAGATACTGTCTATCTCATCAAACAGTCCAACCATGTGGATTCGACTTGAGACACATTTTTTGTCGCTCCCTGAGAAAGGATTCCACTTGGAAGTCACACAGTCTCGTAACAATACAGGTAAGCTATCCGATCAAATGTTTAGCTCTGCAAAGGTTCCAAATCTGATAAGACCTTTCCAGGTTTGGAACGGTCTAATTCACACAATGCATTGCACGCGCATTATGAAAATCACGTTTTATCATTGTGTTTTTCTTAATATTTTTGCGATAATATAAGGCGTCTATATTTCCGAATAAAATATGATGTTAACAATATTGGGGAATAATATTAAGAGTCAACGAAGTGAAAAAATATGTAATTAAAATTAACATCATCTAGAAAATAATCAACGGCATATATTAAAATTTAACATGATGCACACAAATACTGGTGGACAGATGTAAAATAAAGTGTCCACAATCAAAATGCATTAAGATAGCCGAATTCGACATATTTTACTCGAACCGTTCCAGATCTGGAAACGTATTACCAGAAATGGAAACATTTTCCATTCAGTTTTTCAATGACTTTGCTGAACCATTAACAAAATTCCGTTATCAATATTAGACTCAAAATCGACGTACAAATTGATAATCCCTTTATTATCATTAGGTATCTGTGATGGGAATTTTGATTGTGGTGACGGGATTTGTCTTGTATCTGAAGCAATGTGTGACGGGATTGATCAATGTCCAACTACTGGAAACGATGAAACATCGTGTGGTATGTATATTTTAGCTTTAATGATCTAAATACTATGTTTGTTAGGAAAGAGATTGAACTATATAAAAGTCAAGGTTTACTAACTAATGCTAACCCCGAAACTTATCGAAAAGGAAATTACGTGCGCACAAGCTATAATCAACCAATTCTACATCTTTATCAGAAAATCGTCACCTTGGAATTAAAAGGTTCTACCTGACATTTGAGGGATGATAATGGAGATAATGTTATTTTGTACATTTTTAAACAATATGAAACTTTGACTAGGTTTATAAATTGTTAACATCCTTAAAGAATTCACTTTCAGTCACTCTCTTATTTTGTTCTATTGTTTTGATTTGAACTGAAAACGGTCATGTCTCAAAAGACTAAAATTACATACTTGTTTTAAACACTCTCGATGGCCCGTGTGACTTTCAATTATTAAACCATACTGAACCCAAAAGTGGCTGAACTGAATGAGATGGCATTATAGTAGACATAGCACAAGTCACGCTTCACAAACCTGCCACACACACATTTCGTGAACAATTGAGACATTTCTATTTTTTAGGTAAACTTCAAATCTAATTTATAAACAAACGATGGTATATAAATATGCGATCTGTTTACTTTATATAATTTAGACATGTTCTTGAAATTGTGGGGGAGTGTCAATTCATTAACCCTACTAGAAATATATTGTATTTAAGTGGTTTTAATACAGCGCGTGGAATCTACTACTTTTCCCATTTAGTCAATTTAAGAACATGGTTATTAAAATAAAGAGGTTCAACATTGACAAAAATCAATCTGTGGCTCAAAATGGCATTTCGTGGCAGGTTTTCGACTTCTTTTGGAGATTTTCAAATGGCCATATCACCAGAACGCATTACTCGATTAACATGATTCTTGCACCAAATTAGATCTGTTGCCAAGATCTTTAAAATGACACCTGTTTTGGTGAATACCAATTATTTGAAATTTTAGTGTATACCTAATTGTAGATCCCTGGAACTGAAGTAATCCCTAGCCTACCTCTACGCACTGCAAGCCAGAATGATAGGTTTTCTATTCAGTGGAACTCAAGATATGTTATTTTTAACAAAAGGAATGATACGTTTTGGACAATTACTGAAATAAAAACATATAGTTGGCCAGAACCTGAAGAAAAATCTATCAATACACAAAAAGAAAAGACATTTACGCAGTGATATGCTTTTCTTTGTTTTATGACCAATAATACCGCATGCTTTTATAACAAGAGTAGTTAAAAACAAATATCATTCCTTTGTTAAAAAACATATCACGAGTTTCACTGAATAGAAAACCATACCATTCTTGTTTTCAGTGACATTAATACCCAAGTGTTTTGTGGCTGTCAGGCATATAATAATGTTCAATTAGCCATTTTAAGTCTGCTTCGGAACGGGAGCGCGTTCGGCTTGAGGGCGTGCTATTTAGTGACGCACTGACGTCAATTTTTATACGACGGGAGTCCGTCTTCCGCTGGGCAACGAATAAGTTCAATATTTCAATGGAGGGCGGGCTTGGGAACGGGAGCGCGTTCGGCTTGAGGGCGTGATATTTAGTGACGCACTGGCGTCAATTTGTATATGACGGGAGTCCGTCTTCCGCTGGGCGACGAATAAGTTCAATATTTCAATAGAGGGCGGGCTTGGGAACGGGACTTTTAATAAAGGGCAGGGTTGGCCGATTTTCAACCATAAGATAAGTCTCTTTATATCTCTGAGATAATTTTAATACTCCAAGGCTTATATTTAACGTAAAAACTATCGCACTTACCATAGAAATTCATTAAAATGATGTCTCATCGCGGTATATATAGGCTCAAAAGGTGTAATTTCGACCTGTATTAAATTGCGAGATGTTGGTGTCAAGGGTGAGATAAAATCATCGGAGTAGCTGCCGCGAGGGATCGGATACATAGGCTGCCCTCAATTTGCTAAAATGTTAATCTTTATGCAAATATTTAGGGTTGAAATGCAATGATTGCACAAAGTGACGGGTAAACGTAACCACGGTGGTCAGTTTTTAGCGCCCTGAAGTGAAACGGGGTCTTGTTCCGGAGCTGACTGATTTTGTGGTATAGTAAGATGGACAAATTGAAAGCTAGTAACTCTGTTCAGTTATGGTGTTTGAGTCTTTCTTCCACCTAAATTGTCCAATGATTTTTCCCTGTAGGACCATGTGGTGCACCAATAGTTTATTTGTCAAAGAACAACCCCCAGGAGAACATGACGTCATTAGGATTTCCGTACGAATATCCACCTGACGTTAGCTGTTCTTGGGTCATAGTATGTGATGATAAAATGCTAATATCAACTCAGATCCGACAACTTAGCCTTGAAAGAGGCTATGACTTCTTGAACTTTGGAAATGGTAACATTCCTTCGTCTAACACTATTACAAGATTAACAGGGACGACGAAATTACGAACTTTGACGTCTGGTGGTGCAGAAATGTGGATTGAATTCACGACTGATACAGTCGTCAATATGTTGGGATTCGATATGGAAATCAAACAAGTTTTTGACACAACCGGTAGGTAATGCATTTTTGTTACACGTGAGGTTTCTCTGATATAGGCCTAATGGTAAATTGTAAATTTAAACATTTCAAGATTGATTTGAATATAACTAAACTGACGTGAACGTCATTGAAATAATAATATTTAGGGGAGAGCGGGGTGTGGTCGCCCCATTTTCATTTGAAATGGCCTAGAGACGTCAATTTTAAAGATTGAATGGACCTACAATTGATAAGAACATTATCTGCCATTTTGCACAATTTTTTTAACCTTGAGTTTTTAGCAAAGTTTATTGACTTTGCATGAAATATTGATATCTTGGCCAGTGATCTTGGCTACATACGACCACAATTTCAGTACCCTAGGCCTTAGTGTAAGAAAGGAGTTAAGGATAAAGACAGGTGTCAAAAAAGGTGAACTTGCACCGACCCCAAACATGAGCGTATACACACATACCGGGATGATCCCCTACTCTTTACGAAGGAGTCTGTGACCTTTTAACGTGCTCGGGTATTGCTCTTCCGATGCACGGGACCACCATTTCTACGTGACTTCCGAACCACGAGGCAATTGAGACTACGTACCTTGCCCAAGGATACAAACATGTTGGCCGTAGCGGGGCTAGAACTCACAACCTTTATATTGTGAGTCCTGCGTGCTATCCCCTAGACCACACACCCCCACATGCTCTATAATCGCCCGTTGTAAAAATACTCGTGAAAATAGAACTGAAACCGAGGCAAATGTTCCATGTCCGAAAGGATTTACCAATAAATATTGGTAATTATAATAATTATATTATTATAACTGTTTCTATGAGCATTTTATGTACGTTACGCTGGATGATGCATAATTTTAGGCTACCTTGCGTCATGGCAAAGTTCTGAAATTTAGTGTGTCAAGTTTGCATCACCACCTTAAACGAAGTTTTGAGAAGAGTTACGTTTGCCTTCAGCGAACTTACTCAAATAAATAGATTTGTTGATGTGTTTCGGTATGGCAACCTGCCCTGTAGACCGTATAACTGGTTGGTATAGAAATAGCCAGTTTGAATGAGGGTATGGGTATTCATAAATTCAGGTATCTGTCAGATTGACCAGTATGATTGTGGTGACGGAATGTGCACGGAACTAGGAGCCAAATGTGACGGGTTTGCTGACTGCCCTCTACGACCAGTTGATGAAATGTGGTGTGGTATGTTTTTGCATTTAGATATTCTTATTCTCCATGTCAGTTATCTCACAGTTATCCATTTATAATTACTACGAATACTAAACGAACAAGTTATAGGAACTACAACAGATAAATTAAAAAGAATTTCCAAACTAGAACACGGAATCACGATTCGTTTTTAAGGTGCTAGGCTATGGAGTACACAACAAATGTTCTTCCATGAATATTGAGTTCAAATTGTTTAAATATAAAATCGTTGATAAGAGCACAAGACCAATGAATTTGTCAGAAGCAAGATTGGGGACCATATTTCTCTGTGTAATAAGATCATGTGCAACAAACTGCAATACTTTGCTAGACGAGAAGGTGACAATCTAGAAAAGGTGATAACTAAAGAAGCTGTCGAAGGAATTTGTAAACGTGGCAGACCAAAACTCCGTTGGACTGATGGCATTAAGGAAGCAACAGTTCTGTCTCTTATCTCTGCACATCGCATGTCACAAAATAGACAACGATTGCGCTCTATCATCAATAGGGTCACAAGGAATCCGCCATGATTCATAGCACGACGATGACGTTGATAAAAGTAAATGAGGAAACTATAAATAGACATGGCATGTACAATTGATAAAATTCCTTGAGTATGTATAAGTAATCGAAAATATGTAGGTTAATTCCTCGAAGGATAAAATGAACATGCCTGGACATTTCAGCTTGCACATTGTGTATTATAAATAGCTTTGTAAAATGGTTTGGCGTATTCTCTTATCAGCCTACATATCGTGTCCAGGGTTTTACCTGTGTGACAAAGACGCGGTGAATATCAACGCGAGCAGATCATGTGTGTATATGCAACAGGTGTGTGATGGGAGTCAGGACTGTACAGCTGGTGATGACGAAATAGAATGTGGTAGGTTTGGCAATATGTTTGTCTTTTGATGTTATTAATACACCAACGTAGAATCTGTTTATCAGTAAACAATAAATTGTTACCGTGATTGTACATATTTTCAATATATTGAGATTACATTTATTTAATTACCATTTTCAGTAGAGTCTAAATTTTTAATTTAAGCCTAGTTTCATTAGGGTTTATCAACATAGATTTTTCGCTACGGACCCGCACACAGCGCCCTCAATTTTTCACGCCTTCTGGCATGCCTGTTCATTATTTAGGCAGTTGCTTACGCCCTGGGCACTATTTAGGTCGATAAATTAAATAAACGTATTTTGTCATTGTAGGTTCAACGAATAGGTCCCATTCGTTCATTTGAATTCAAAAATTCCATCCCCGGAGAATAAAATTGCCCGAAAACCTCACACTTTTAAGCCTAGTCTTCGTGCTTTTCCGAAACTACTACAGGGTTACACAAATTGGACATTGATTTGGTGTGGCGCTCCCATAAGAGACATTTTCTCCCTTCATGTAAACTCTTCCAAAGAGTTCGGAAGTGTTTTTCAATCGATAATTGTTCGTATTTTCATTACTTATTCATATTGTCAATGAAATATTTTCGATCTTCATATTCTCAATACTCATTATTGTCAGATGTTAATGAAAAGCTGATGTGTTCTTGTTTTTAACAATACCACATAGCAATCACTTATTTAGTGTTCAGTCACTTGCATGAGAATGCGGGCAGGTCTCAATCAAAATGTGCTATATTTAGCACTATTCTGTGGTCAAAAGAACAACCCTGTCGTCTGCTCAATGGAGAGTTACAGTGACGACTATAGTGTAGAGTATTGACTTTTGAACATAAAATAGTGATTGTCTTGGCACATTCAGATATCCCGATATTCTCAAGCAAGTTTCTGAGCACTGAAAGACATTGCTACATAATTGGAAAGTTGAAAACATCAGCTGCAAACACTACCGTCATCACACTAAGTAACTGACCAGGTAATAAATATGCTGATAACTCTAAAAGTATAACTCCTACATAAACATATTTAATTATAAAGTTGTTGAGAAATTTCTCTTCTTGATTTTGAGATATTACACGCTAAGAATGGTTATTTAATGAGGAAGTTAATACGATCCCAAACGTTAGGGCAAGTCTGATTTTCATTTTAACATTTTCTTTTCAACACGGGGAGAGTATGACAGTTAAAGCGTGTGTGTCGTATTGATCAACCTTAACAATGCCACCGGCCGACTATCCAACAACCAGGCCATTGACGGGTTAATTGGCACTACCACTACCAGTAATCAATAATTTGTCGGTCTGAGTCCCCGTGTTGAAAATGAAAATCAGACTTGACAGTACATTTGGGATTGTAACTTCCTTAATAATCAGCCATTCTTAGCGTGTAATATCTCGAATTCAAGAAGAGAAATTTCTTAACATGTTTATAATTTAATATGTTTATGTAGGAGTTATACTTTTAGTTATCAGTACATTTATTACCTGGTCAGTTACTTATTGTGATGACTGTATATACATTATATGAAGCACAGGCGATTGGAAAATATGTCCGAAACGTTGCTCTAATGGAATGTCGATGTATTTAGAAATATGTTATTAACTTATCGTCTATTTTCTTTCAAAGATACAAAGAGATGCCCTCTACAATGCAAATGTCGCTATGTAAGCAGTGTGTTGGTTACCGACGCTGGTGGTGTACTCGACATATCGTGTGAAAAGGAGCGCAGCTTATTGACAATTCTGGACATTCCAGAAGTCACACAAACACTGTAAGAACACATGTAGAATGTTAATGATATTGTTCTCTTATCTTACTTAGCTTGTACAATGCGCACACAATATCACAAACATTATAGTCTAAAGCCATTTGCACTATCATCGTAAAAATGTTACAGCTCAAAGTTAGTAATTATCAAAATGAAGCATAAATAATCAAAATGAAAAGTACAATGAAAATTGTATTGAGGCTTGCATTTGAATATTATTTTGGAGGGAGAACGCATCATAAAGATTTTCATGTATATCTACTGTAATTATAATAGTTAAATGTGTGTGTATTTTTATAGAAAATTAACAGGGATCAACGATTCAACAGTACACGCTGGATCATTTAAAAGACTGCATAACCTTCAAACACTGTAAGTTTGGTGAACATGACACCTAATTATGTCCCCATGGTAATTATTTCATTTGAAATGACGACATTGTAAACGATTATTATGAATACCTAAAATGTATACAGGGTGAAAAAAACTACTCAAAATGAAATAAACATATGTCTAACCACAATATAACAAAAACAATGTCAAGAAAAATAGCAGTATATTTGGCATTATTGACGAAGAGAATCAGAAGTCTAGAATTACATGGTTTTCTTACAAATATTATGTACTGGCGCAGTATATGACTAGAAAAAATATGTTTACGCATTATTGTTGTGACTTTGTGACTTTTCAAACGGTTGGTAACATTTTATATAATCTAAATTTGTTTGCCTCACAGTTCTTTAGTTGAAAACAGATTTTCACACATCTCTCGCGGTGCATTTATCGGATTGGCCCAGTTAAAATGGCTGTAAGTGATGTAATACTGCAATTATTTTGTCAAATCAATAAAATATGATTTTGTATTACAGTTATATTAAATAATACGTATAACCAGCTATGTGACTCAAACCATTATTGATTTACAAAATCTATATAGAAAAACAAATCGAAAAACAATAATATTGTTACATTTCTTCTTGTTTCTTAAACACATTCATTTTACCTGAATGTTTGTATAGTTAACGAATGTTCAGGTTTTTTACAAATTTATTGTGCCCTTAAGGTATACTACACCTTGAAAAGGTTCTACGAAGAACAGAATATTTGTTTCACCAAGAGAATCACTACTTTCTTACTAAGGAGTAATTTAACCCTTTGTAAGATAATTATTTTTTGTTACTGTATGTTCAAAATATGTCTTCAAACTTGTTACGCAATATTCGTAGGTATAATGTCCTTCTCACACTTTATGGCATCCTGACGAATATACACCCCATCCCCGAGCCTAGCGATCTACCAGTGTTTCTGATTGGTTAATAACGCAATAAGTAAATTTGAATAACCAATAAACAGCTTGTAAAGAACACTCCAAACTTGATCACGAACACAGTTATTCTAAAACATGTCTGTGTTTGGTGCAATACATTTTGTATCAATTTTTCTGACCAATCGAACTGTAGTTCGCAAAGGGGTTACAGATCGTGTATACAGTCAAACACATGAGATAATTGGATGATGTTTAATACCATTCAAACGATGCAAGTTAATTTATGTATTTATGCTTTGTTAACAGAGATCTTTCTGGCAATAATTTGACCCATTTAGAGAGCAACACGTTCGAAGGTCTTGGCAATCTGCAAATGTTGTGAGTATCCAAGTATAACAAAATGTGTGCAAAACAACGTGGGAGACGTAAATGTTTCGAAATATATTTCTTGTACATCTAATTAAAGAAATGTTGATTTTAATATTACTTCGGATTCTTCATGACGCATTCCACACATTTTTATTTGATTTTGACAGGTTTTTGTACAATGTTCCGCTACAAATGGTGTACACAAATGCTTTTAGTGGACTACACAATCTACATACTCTGTAAGTACACCATAATAATATTTTATTATTAAGAAAAAAAGAACAAAAAAAGAAAAAGAATAAACACGAAATAGACATTAATGTTCAGATGTAAGCCTCAATTTCACCAACACGTAGGATAGTTTTGAGTAATGCAAATTTGCGTCGCGCATATCTTACCCACGAGTGAACCTTTCGCGAGTGTGTAATGCGTCCTGATCTTTTGCCATGCTAGTGCGAATCAATATTCAATGTAATGAGGTTTGCGTAAGTCATTCAAGTAAATTTAAGTATAAAGATGTATAAACTGTGTGTAAACTAAATGATTTGGAACCAAAGAATAGCACAAGGTAAATACTTTCAATGGGTTGATCCATATTCTGCAATTTCTATGAAATGCAACAACCTAGCCAAAATGGTATATGAAAGTTCACATTTGAAACTCAAATTAAAGGGACACAATGTCATGTTGAATTTTTTTTATTTTAATTAATTTACTTCAGAATTCAAGATGAACATTAAAAATTGCCATTATTGTTGTTTCTACTAAAAAAAACCCAGCAAAACTTGATTACAACAATGTTTTATATATGTTGGAATACCACTCTTAACCATGTAAAATGCTGGTTGCGGCTCTACCGGTATTTTGAATCAAGGTTTCGTTGTACAAAGAGGGCTGACTTTTCTTAATCCTTATAGGTGTAAGTTCATACATGTAATACAATTGTAAAAATATACAAATCCCAGTTGTTATCGTATTTTTTGTAATTGAGGGCGCTGCCTCCACCACATCTCTTAATGCCCCTTTAATTGACATTCAATTTCATATAGATTTACTGAAATGTTATTTGTTGCAGCGTTGTAATAAGAGGTGGCATTCCAAATAGTGACTTTGAAGTACAGACAAATGGTTTTCACGGACTGAATACCCTACAGACATTGTAAGACAATTTTATTTTGTGTTACAGTTTGATCAGTTTTAATGACATTGGAGAGTGCGAATTGTGAATGTATCACTATAAACAATACTATGTTATGATGTTTATAATCGGTTTTGTTTCAAGTGGTATGAATAACAGACATTTGCAAATCGGGATAATAGACCTAATTTTTGCAAATTTTCGCGAAAATAGACAAACATTTCGCGAAAATAGACCCATTTGTAAAAGGTGACCCCATAATTAGGGATTTCCAGCACAAAATCATACGCCATGTTTAGGGATTTTGTGCCCAAAAAGCTACCCATTAGAGCGGCACACCCCCGTATACCGTCCTAGGGGGGCTGGATCTATAATCCACTTTCCATAGACATACATGTACACGGAATGGAGCGTGAATCTAGCGTTGTGTAGCTTTAAGTTGGATTAAGTTTGATGTTGATTGAATTTCTATTTCGTTATCCAACAGGTACGTGGATGATCATCGAATGTGCTGCTACCCAGAAAACGTAAAATCTTGCATCACTCTAGAACCTCAACCACCTCTATTCAACTGCGGAAGTCTCATGCAGAATTACTTGCTCCGGATCTCTATGTGGGTGTTAGGGTTCAGTGCACTTGTCGGTAATTTTTTCTCTGTTGTTTGGCGGCTAAGAGAAAAATCTCGCAATCAAGTCCAACGCGTACAAACTATATTAATTGGACACTTGGCTGCATCTGATTTCTTGATGGGCGCTTATATGTTAATCTTAGCCAGTGCAGATGTCTACTATGGTGACGAGTATTTTCTTTACTCTGACCAATGGCGTTCTGGTTTTGTTTGCAAGTTTGCAGGTCTTATCTCACTTTTGTCTAGTGAAGCATCTGTACTCTTGTTGACAGTGATAAGCTATGATAGATTCATGGGTGTCGTTTTCCCATTTAGTCGTCGTCGCCTAACTCCAGGAACTGCTAAATATGCAGTCGGCGCTCTATGGTCTCTTGTATTCATTATAAGCATTGTTCCTATTTTGCTTGCTGGACCGAAATCCGATTTTTATGACCTATCCGACGTTTGCATAGGGTTACCTTTGATCACACGACCCTCAAGTTTTCAGTTTCAACCGAATGATATCAGCCAATCATTGACCTTTGACCTCCCTGTAAAGAAAGATTCAAAACCGGCTTGGTATTTCTCTATTGCCATATTTCTGGGTGTTAACTTGTTTTGTTTTCTTGGAATCCTGGTGTGTTACATTGTTATATTTTATTCGCTAAAACGTTCTGCAAGTAGAGTCAAGCGGACGGTTAATAGTCAAGAAGAGATGAAAACCGCAGTAAAGATGGCAGCAATTGTTGCAACGGATTTTCTCTGCTGGATGCCAGTCATTATAATGGGTATATTATCTCAAACTGGAGCCGTGGTCATTCCTCTCGAGGCATACACATGGTCGGTGGTGTTTGTATTGCCTATCAATTCATCCTTGAATCCCTATATCTATACCATGGCATCAATGTTGGGAAGCCGTAAGGATAACAAGAAGAAGTTGCTAGTACCAACTGGAACTGGAATCTCGTCAAACCCTCGCACGAACAAACACGCAGCTCAAATATCACATAATATGACGAAGTCAAGTGTTGTTCAATCATTTGATATTAGTAAATAGGCCCTTTTTGATTATTTCCACCTAAATCGTGTGTTCGTATAACGATTTATCGTATTCCGTGCTATAGGGTTATGTAAGCTATCCATTATCATACGTCACCCTAACATTCTACACACGAACAATTGTGCATAAACGTTTATGCACATGATGTAGTGTATGTGTTTGTTTTGTTCCTTTTTTTGAGTCCCCATAGCAAAATAAAAAGGTACCCGGTTTAACTACCCGATAGTTACGGGATTCTCACCGGGTGCACTCCATTGAGAGTGGATATTTCTTGCTTCATTATCTAGGATCATGTTATTCTGCATGGATATTAATGACAATTAACATGTGCATGTTATCCTTGTGTATTTTCCTTTTGCTAATTGGAGGAATTAGGTAAGCTTTATTATTGTTTTAAGCATGATGATGCACGTGTAAGTCTATCTCCTGGAATTGTATGGATCATATACAGGCGGATATATATTCATGTAAAGCAGATTTGATAATTCTTAAACTAGTGTACATATATAAACATAGACACACAGAAATGTTGCGCACGTTAAGTAAAATAAACAGCATGTAAAATAAATTATACAAAATCTGTGTAAAACCCTCTCGAAAACGTTTACCTGGCCAGTTTGTAAGTGTTTAAAATTAATATTTGAATTGTAACAAATGTAGTTTACCTTGGTAATATGTAATTATTGCATCAAGTGAAGTGTGAAATACATCGTTATTTGGTTAAAGGTTTCTCTACATAATGTGTCATACCACTCCACGACAGGCACTCTGCCAGGACAGCTTGATGGTCAGAAGTCACAAACTGGTCCAAAAAAAAGTTTCACTTCTAATAATGTTGAGAAATGCACCAATTCTGATTAAACGGGACAAAACTTAAGTTTTACATACTTAATAACCCACAAACTATATATTGTTGGAAAGCTTATGATTCAAGGTTTTTCATTTTTGCAAAAAAGAATCAAATTATACAGGGTGTCTAAATTTTTTACAGGGTGGAACATAAAAAGGTTGATCGTTTTTGCTCCTCACAAAATATTTTGATAGTTTGTACAATTAGGATTTAGCTGAAAATAGTCACCAAAATCAGAACAACCGCAGAAGGTGCTACAAAATTTGCTAAGAATCATTTGCCCAAAATGCACACAGGAAAAGTACAGGGTGTCTAAAATTATGATGAAATAGTGCATAAAATGAAGGTTTGTATATAATATTCTATGAAATTTATAAGCATGGACTATTTAATTTAAAAGAAAATGGTTATCAAAATGAACTACATGAATCGTTAAAGTTCCTTTTATTTTGAATACAGGGTGGTCCAAAATAGGTATAAATAGCAAATTTTTCATAAATCTATGAACAATTCTGTAAAGAAACACTTCTGGCTTTTGTAGTTAAATGTTTTACTACCCAGGGTAGAAAAGGACCGAAGAGTCACACAAATGAAATAGAGAGAGTGCGATTTGGCCATTGTTTAATCAATAAAATGAATAAAACTGTGTATTTTTTACATTAAAACACTCCCTGAATTGAACATCATATTCTAGTAGAGAATGTCTAGATAACAATTCAATATTAGTATTCATAGTAGCAGGCACATGTTATTAACACATAAGAGAAGTTTGAAAACTTTCCAATGTATACTTTTTAAATGGCATCAATTTCAAAAGTTCTATAATTAGAAGATTCATAAGATAATTCCAAAATTGAAATTACTGTTCCAGACAGTTTCGACGTCCGATCGGATGTCTTTCTCAATGGTGTATGACTGTTGATCCAGTGTTACCAGAAGTAGTTGATTTTCTGATGACGTCACGAGATGTATTAGATGACGTTTTCTGGATCAATTGATCATACAGGTGACTAAGTTGGTATATAAATATGTAAACATTAATGTAGCGCGAAAATCTCAATGATTACAGTATACATTAATTCGAGTTATACTTGAACGGCTTCAGGTCCTAAGCTTCATGGAAGCCACACGGTGTAATTATTTATTATAAATCATAAATAAATAAAAAATCCATTGCAAGTTTGTATTTTTTGATAATGGAAAATACTGTGCTAAAAAGTCCTTTACCAGGTGTAAGGAGAAGATTGATAGTAATCCAACTATAAACACGTCTCTCTGGAGGAAATAACTGCAATGAGACCTAGTCTGCAATGAGACCTCTGGACCGATGATACCATGAAGATGAATGGCTTTAAACATCCATGAGAATCCCAAAATCTTTCAAGCGTTGACTTCACCAACATAAATAATAGGACACATCAAATATACTTTTTACCATATATGTATTTGTTACTTCTCCATTATTTAATTATAACGGAAATTGAACCGGAGACCGCGAGGCAAGATTTAGCTCAGCTTCATGTTAGTTTAATAAAGGATTAGTCAAGATGCTGGGTGCTGTTTACTATATTTGAGTAAGTTGATCGTTCAATGAATAAATAATAATGCATATATGAAGAGCTTTGTTGCAAAGTGGCCACCGTCCACTTCTACATGTTACTTATTTTTCATTATTGAATTTGCATTGACAAGTCCATGGAATTAATCAAATTATTGTATGGCTGTATTCATTGTTGGATTAGTGCATCCATATACGCCAATTGAGGTACCAACAATACAAGCCCCATTCCACATAATGAATAGCCATCCATTCAATAATGCAAAATGAGAAACCTGTAGAAGTAGAAGTGGATGTAGGCCCTTTTGCAACATAGCTATTCATATGTTAAACTTAGAAGCTTTCCGTTATAATTATTCTTGTGTGTTTTAATCTCCCCCTCCCCGCCATGCCAGTAATTCCCCAAAAGCACGTCATAAAATGATCAATAATGAATGGCGTGATATTAAGATTATATTAGAAGCACGACCATAACTCAACCATATCGATTAAATAAGGCACTTTCTGAACATGATTAGAAAACGTAAAACAATAGAACCAATCGAGGATAATATTGCCTTTTTTGATCATCATAAAGACAAGAATATGAAATATATCACAATCAATCATATGCTACTGGTCAGATATGGCACTCACGGAAGGAACGGACATTGGAAGGCAGTCGTGGACAAATTTATTTTGCACTTGATATCTTCAAACTTCCATAGTCACGTAATGCTCAATACAATAGCCACACTGTTAATCATTTATAAACGCCTATGCAGCGTTGAAAAGAGGGTGTTGTATGACGTCAGACAAAGCTTTAGCTGAAATCACAATAAAGAAAGAGAGAGCGCGATATCTAGACATTTCAGTGCAAAGCACACATAATAATCAGTGAATTTAAAATTGCCTACAACCACATCATCGGGAGATTAAATGAACACCATATATATTGTCTCCCAAATAACTCAGATTTCTAGAGCTAATTGCTATGAAGTCATGAAATTATGATAATAGTGAAATATAGCATGTACATGTTTATGTTGACACACAAATACCAGGATGAGATTTGTAGTATTTTATACTAGACAATGATAAGATTATGGTGTTGCACGTACCCCGTGTGAAATTGTCACACGATATTGCGTCAAACACATTAAGAACATCTACGTCCGGCACCGATACTCTTTTCTGGTTTTCATTTGAGAACAATTCCATTACGTTGAGTCTCCATTAACATACACTAGCGACCAAAAGTCTTAGGACACTTGATTATAGTGTCAAAATCATCCCAGATATTTAATTTTGGCTGCAATATTTCACCATGAGTTGAACAAATGTATTGCTGAATCTATTTCCATTGATAACTTCATGTTTCCTACAACATCTGCCCATTCCATTTCATAATATTGAAGAAAATAACGTGCTTCTTTGAATTCCCATACAAATTTCCCATTGGAAATAGCTCATGAATCTAAATTGATAAATTACATTTTATTTGTCAATGAGATGTTACTTAGATGGAGGCAATGACATACAACATCTCACACTGTACTTGCATTGCAGGTTTTTAACAATACATTAACAATTTGTATCTAATAAGTGCCACGTTTCCAACATGTGGGAATTATCCGGCTACGTTCATCTAAATTCCACTCACTGCAAATAGGGTACTAGTATTACAATATGTTACAATATATCACTTCAGTGAGACATTAAACGGAATGCTTTAATAGTGAGTATAATTGAATTGCCTATAGAAGTGCTCGCCGAATTTTCTACGTCTCTTTCAAGGTTGCATCATTCATTAAGTATCGAACGGGTTAAATAAAACTCGCAGTCGCATCGTTGTTGTTTGTTTGTTTGTTTGTTTATATTTTAATTGAAATAAAATCAATATGAATTTTCATGTGGCTGATTGACTGCTGATTGACATCTTTTAAGACTTTGAGTCGTATACGAGGGTCATTCAATAAGTTCTACCTCCTACCTCATAACTTTATTATTATATGAGCCAGTCTTATCAAATATCACACGATTGTAGCTTGGAACCTCAACTACAAATCAAATGTAAATTGATCTGAGTACTGATTATACTTTTCCAGACATGCAGTGAGAACCAATCCTCGATTTAGTGTGACGGAAACGGATAAAAAACAGCAAAATATCGCCGAAGTGCTTTTCAATTGGCCTATTGTAAGAGCCAAAACATACCTGTCGGTCAATTATAACCGTCCTAAATGTAAGATATCTCTTTAACAGACTGTAAACAATAAAGTTGACAGATTGGTTTGGAAAAAAATATGCCCTCTGATTAGCCAGATCCATGTCTGGACAACCATTCAGCTTACCCTTCCGCTAGAGAACCCTGTAAAAGTCATATTTGACTTTCATGATAATTAAGCAATCTTCAATATATCGAACTAAATGGAGGGATTTCAAGTCCGTCAAAGCGATAATTTTCTATCATTGACTACCTGATTGACTATTTGAAGGTTGCACATAAGTAAAACTCAAAGTGACTATTATGGTAAAGAATTAACATTCGAGGAATCGTTGTGGCTTAAGTTGTAACAACGAAAATTTGACTGATGACAGTATTCTGGTATGTGAAAGGCATGCCAAAGGCATAGCAATACATTTGAGTTGATAGTACACTATTTGCAAGCCTACAAGAGTTAATATTGTTTACAATCTTATCTATACATGATAATACTGTAATATATTCATATATCATTCATTCATTTCCATTTTCAGTATTTAAATCATGCTCTTATATCTAACCATGAAATACGAAAAAACACCCGAAAATATGTGTATATTTTTAAGGTAATTTTCTGTGTCCGTTGTCCAAAATCTCTCTCTGGCTTTGACCGCGTCATAACAAAAGTAAAACAGATACCAATTATCATTTACTACACATTTGTAGCTATGATTCGGAGCTATAATCATGACAAATGTCGTGAGGTTGACATTAATATTAGCGATGTTATGAGGGAGGAGGTAGAACTTATTGAATGACCCTCGTAGATGATTTGCATCAGCGTATAGTGATAAGTATAACGAATTTGATGTTAAAGGGGCACTAAGAGATCATTCATGGAGGGAGCCCTCTTTTTCAGAAATAAGGTTTATCACATAATACGTAGTGCTTATATAAGTACTAACTACCGCCTAAAATTATAGAGCTTAATTTGCAGTAAAATTCATGGATTTGATGACGTTTTGAGTTTCGATGTAGATCACATCGAAATTACCAAAATTCATCTAAAAGGCCACAGATGGCTTCTTATACTTAATTGTTTCTTGTTTATTCAAAATAACATTGAAGAATACCCATGTCTTGTTGCGTGATGCATAGTCATGACTTCCCTGATTCAATTGGTGGTGATTCTTAACCCAAATACAAAAAAAGTGAAAAGTACTAATATACCTTCGGAAATGCTGAGAATTTTTTTTTCTTTTTCAAATTTTAATTGAAACAGACTATAATATCGTGACTGGTATCAAGTACGTATCCATTACTCGGTCCTACTCGGTATGGCGGGACAATAAATACAATAAATCCCCCGTAGCATATTTTTACAACGCACCTGGTCCTTCGTGTATATATTTAGACAAAGGAGTCAACATGCGTTTCGGTAAATCATGACTTGCTGCTCGATACGGGTCACGATATCTTTTTCAATCAGTCTCGAAAAAAGAACTTCATGTCTTGATGCAGTCGCGATAATGTTATCGAGTAGGGATGGAACCGTTCCCTTAATTTACCAGATATTTTAAGATATGCTAGGATGGTCCTTCGTATAAGCAGACCTAGATTTTTTAAATTATTTAGTCTTCACATCACAGAGAATTAACCGTATAAAAACACAAGACTGAAACAGTCACTTTTCTCTCTATCCGTAACCATGCCCTTTATTAAACATTTCCCTGCCACCTTTGACATAAAATACAGGTGCTCAAGTGTCCGAAATTCGGAAATATACGTCCGTATTTGCGGAATGAACTGAGAATATTTATGTAAACATTCACATCATACCATCACGCGCGTGAAGGTTATGCGATGAGGTTTGCAGTCGTGCAATCAAAGGAGACTGATCGGCTCTGGCGCCAACATGATGCAGCTGAAATACACACTGACGTCACCCCGAGACCTACAGATGAGATGAAAGAGCTAAGCTTCACTATATCATCATGAAATTATTTGCATTTCGTTTAGTTAATTTGTAATGGTGTCTGTACGTATGGTGATGCATTACTCTGGCGCCTATCGTATAAGTATTACGTGCAAGTCACTTATACGTATGATCCACCGGGATAGTTTTGCAGCGCTGTCTAAAGAGCTCTAACGGGAAGGAAAATAGAAGATTGCACACAAAGTATAACAACGTGTACAATATACAAGGACTTGTAATAATGTGACATACAAACGTTCACCCACTCAGTAACTAACTACTACGTATACTGCGCAAACATATGCACGTCACATTTTACCGGACGGGTGCTATTCAATAAATCCAATTATTCCACAATTGGATATTCACTCGTGATTTGAGGAGACTTGTGCCATGGTGTTGTACATCATCATATAGTTAGAAAGGAGATAGATACCACTCTTGAAGTTAAATTAAAATCGACCATGCCGTCTAGTTGTTGGATTGTGCTAGTAGTGACTTTAGTGATGTCTGTAGAATGGACAATTGCAGCCAGTTCAGGTTAGTCTGCATTGAAACAATTAATGTTTTAAAAGGAACGAGATATCAAATTTGTATTTATTTTACGGTATGCTTCAATGGCTGCGCGTGAAATCGAGATATAGCATAAGTAGGGTACTATTGCTTAAAGGTGTACGTTCCGCTCGCTTTAAGTTTTTTGTTGTTGCCAATCAACATATTTTGATATCAGACGAAAACCACCCGGCCAGACTGGACCGTTTTTATGTTCTAGTATCGGGCGATAGCCTACTGGTATACATGCTATTAGTACTGGTAAACATGATTTGTCCCAGTATTGAACGATACTGGTATATAATTATGTTCCAGTATAGATGTATACGTGCCAGTATCGGCTGATACTGGAACACTGACTTTGTACCAGTATTGAAGGATACTGGGTCGGACGATACTAGTACAGGCCAGAATCTGGGACCTAAAGTACACTTTTACCCGAAAATGTTTACTAGTACTTCTGTTCATAAACAAATAACATAAATATTCAGATAAAGTTCAGACAAAGGTAGAATTTCATATTATAATACCACCCCACTTATATATGCCAATATCTACCTCCCTCGCTGGACACCGGATTGATGTAGTCAGAAATATAGGATTATATAATACCGAGAAATATAGGATTATATAATACCGGGTAAATTGAATTCAATTCATGCAAAGGCCAAGAAGAAAAAAAAGAGAGTTTTCGTCCCCTCGCGCGTTTTTTTCAGGAACTCTATAATGTTGTTTCCCCCACCATTTCATCCATAACCTTTTTGTTAACACAATAAGAAGCTGACATAGATTTGATTTAGTTCAATGATCATTTTAAGGTATTGTGTTAATCAACCCCAGAACCATGAAATAAAAAGATTTTACAACAGCCTCGTCCTCTCCAGGTTACACAACTAATCACGCAATATCATGCTGGTAATGGCGTTTTCGCATTGTTTATTAAAAAGAAAAAGGCGCCCTTTTCCAAAAGGTAGGACGAAAACTAGTTATCATTTTTACAAGGCTAATGTGTTAGTAGCACAAAAGTGGAAACAAGTGGTTGTCGAATTTTTTTATTCTCTTTTATTATTTTTAATTTTGATTTAATACCACCCATTGTTACCAACAATGCGCGAGTTTTACGGAAAATATAGTCAAAATAAATCAGGAAAAGCTTTCAAGATCAGTCAAACTTCATTATAAGAGAAAAAAAGAAAGAAGTGTAATAAATTGAAAAAGATGACATAATATTGATTTAAATCCTATGTTTAAAATGAATTCGGGAAAGGCTTATTTTAATTAGAGGGTGGGGAAGAGGCGTATTTCAAAGTCACACAATTAGACAGATACCGGTCTAAAAGTCTGAAAGCAAAGGTCGTATAGACCGCAAACAAACAAATGTTCGATCGTAATAAGACCACCAGACAATACGATTTATATATCATCACACATGATTGAAATCGCTAAGAAATCAACTGTAATCAACTGAGTCTCCGAAAATTACAATCAAAACGTTAGTTAAAACCTGTGTTTGGACGGTTTGCTACTATAGCAACAATAATTGTAATTGATTTTATAACCATAGACATTAAGCATTGTCATGTACAAATACACCAGATACCAGTAAAAACCCAAGGAAATATCATTGGAACCATTCACATCACAAAACAAGGAGGACACTTTTAATACCGTCAGTACAGAAACGTATGAGAAGACTTCGAATGCACAAGTTTGTACTTAAATATAACGAGGGAGGGGAGGGAGGGGAGGGAGGCGTGGCGTCCCAAATACGTTTTGTGGGGTCTCGTGTTCAACGCAAAATGACTTTGACATACTTCTTCTTTTTGTATTTGACTAAATTTGGTTGTGCATCTTGTGATGGGGTGGGGGTAATCCATGGGGGGGGGGGGGGGGGGGGGCCTAGCCTAGTTTTCGAAACAATTAGCATCGGCCACTGTTAATGGGGCCTTCACATGTATACATGTGAGCTGGGTGGCCCCTTAATTTGTGAAAAATTGGTGCGGACGGCGGCACACGGGGAGAACATACGGTGGGCCGTTTCCCGTCCGTTGAACACGTTCAGGGGACATTGCCGGCCATCCGCGCCCGACAGGAGTTTTTCGAGACCGTACAATTGCGAGGAAACGGTAATAGGATGTTACGGATACGTTATGATACCGTCAACACGTTAACGGAATGTTACCCAGGCAGGGTAATGTGGCAGGTACCGTGCAAACCGTACGGTGCCACATTGCAAGCGCCCGATGAGAGCTCGTTCCGCGGACGGTTATCCAGTCGGCACGCGCCAGTTTCAGCTGGCATCCACTACTCAAAATAATATGGTCAAACCATCCAATATCACACATTATTGTGCAGTTCGAATCTTCCGTCCTATACTTGCAATGCATTAGTAAAGACCTATTATTCTGCACATTATGTCACTGGAGTGAACTTGGCCACACCAATATCCTTCGAACTTGGTCAGTATGGTTGTCTGCCTCTTTAACACATTTAAAGCTTACGCACGAATCCACTTAAAGCACACGTGCTATACGCCGATTGTAGCGACCGTATGTGTAGCGTTCAGAAAATGTAGTAGAGACTAATTTTTGGTTTTGCGATACGACATCCGGGTCATCGGGTCATTGTGTGAAAAATGGCGACTGGTTCCGATAGCACACGTTTTGTTACGCTAAATGAAAAAGAATTTCCAGGAATAAAGGCCTCCCCATACTCCACCAACGCTGCAACGCTTGCGCTCTGACACATGCGTATTAATGCCCATTACAAAACCAAAACAACGCTCGATCGGGAAAGCGTTTTCCGATAATTCGATCAGCCTACGCTTTGGGTGAAAGCGGCGAACGCTCGGGCCAACGCTGAAGTTGAATTCAGGTCAACTTTGTAGCGTTGACGCTGTCCACGGACCAATCAGCAACCAGGACACTTTGCCGGACTTTTGACGTCACATATTTTTTCTTGAGCTCCCATTTATGAAAATACAGCCAAAATAGGCAAATCCCAGGCAAATCAGGCTATATTTTTGCTGATGGAATGATATTGTGTATGTCAAGGTATGTTTATACAGTAGGCCTAAGCAAGTTAAGTTGCGATGTTGATGCCTGTGATGTGCTAAAAATACAAATTTACGGCGTTTTGTGAGGTAGTTTGATCGTCTGTTCCCCAGAACACCATAGGCCCCGCCCACAGCGTTGACGCATTTGCTGATTTGGTCGAGCGTTGACCAACGCTAGCGTTCGGCGTAGATTCCCGATGAGCGGCAGAGCGTTGGTACATTTTGTGACAAGCGTAGCGTGACAACGCTTGCGCTCAGCGTTGCAGCGTTGGTGGAGTATGGGGAGGCCTTTAGGCCGACAGTTCTGCAACGCGAAGAAGCACCGATACAAGTGTGTCTATCTGTATAAATGGGGACGTTCCTGGCATAAAAAATGGCGATCGTCAAAGTGTTGTACTGTAACTTGTAATTCAATGTCAGCCTATTTTATTGCATAAACAATCGTGTGTGTTTTTTTAATGTTGAAAGACGATCGCCGAAATATGTCAATATGAAACTGTAAAACTTGAATTTGTTACGTATTTGGAATTTGTTTTGGAGCTTCTGTTCAGTCATTCTGTTAGTGTACCAGGACCAGAAATGTTGAACAGTTTGAGTTTGGGAGGTAGGCCTACGCCGGACTTTTACTTTTAAGTAACAGTGTTATTCATTGATTTGATAGGCTCAAGTCAGATTCCCACTGCATAATAATGATTTTTTTCGCATGATACACAAATATATTGGTCTAACTATGAGTTTTAAAAATATTGTACTCGACTGTGTCTCGCACAATATTTTTTAAAACTCATAGCTCGACCAATATCTTTGTGTATCATGCTCAATCCATCCAATTTGATATCAATAGTCGGGCAACCACAACTAAATGTTCTTCTTTTCGCAGCCCGTCCCTGAGATGGTCGACGTCCACTATCGTCCACCACCGCTCTGCGAACTGGCGCAAAATGGGTGCGCTATCCTTAAAAGTTCCTCATAACGGCCTCTCACCGATCGCCGCCGCTTTTACTCCCCCGGCAGGAGTTTTGAGCCGGCGATTTTGCAGTTGACTTTTTATTTTTTATTTTTTAATCATTTTATTCAGTGACTTTTGCTTTATTCCGTATTAAAACGGAATAAATAGATTTAACAGATGTTGATTAGTAAAAAAGAAATAGCGAGCCGAAGTCCCCTGAACGTGTTCAACGGACAGGAAACGGCTAACGTGTGCCGGACGTTTTGAAAATGGGGGTGTACGTTCGTGTAAGTTGTCATTCGTTCGCGACATACCGTATTTGGCATACGTTGTATTCGTTAAGCGGTTCGCTAGGGTTCGCAGAGGTCAGCAGACGACATTCCGAAATTTCGCAAAATGCTTCAAAAATGTCAAAATTATTGGATTTAATTACCATATTCGAAATAACAATGAGAAATGCATTAAAATAAGTACACACATGCCTAGTATTGGTTCATCCTTGGGATAGACCTTTAAAGTTAGGAAAAAATCATTTTGTATTTGGTAAACCAATAGCCGCGTGAAAAGTGGTAAGAATACCGGCAAAAGAAATAGCGTTGCTCTGAGATCGTGCTTTATCTACGGACGAAGCAAAGTAGGCCATATTATACGTACGTGCCGTCTTTAATATTATTTATTCGTATTGCAGAGCATTAATGATGTAACATGAAGCTATACAGCCACAATCCAAATAGGTATATGCAGCACTGCCGGGGTCTACCCGCTAGTCACAAGGGTCCCTAGTCATAACGTGTATTTTCCTATACCACGAGTGCGCTAGTCATAAAAGTATCTTAGGGTTAGGGTTAGGTTTAGGGTAAAGTTAGGGTAGGTTTAGGGTTAGGTTTAGGGTTAGGGTTAAGGGTAAATTTGTTTATACACCCACCCCCACCCGGCCACACCCCACACACAATGTACAGTGATCCTTCTGTGAAACATGCCCAAACTGACAACATTCTCAGCGCGGTGACTAAAATGTGCTCGTGTGCATCATCTGCGCAAAAAACCCTAACACGCTCCGTCTTCTGCGCTACCCGATTGAAAGATGTATTTTTGAATACGGTTTGCATCTGGATACACAATATTATTGTTCCATCGCCTAAAAATGCAGTTCATTTTTTAATAACCGCACCTAGTTTAAATTTCATTTCTAGTCGGGTAAGTATTTAGAACGCTCAATTTTAATAAGCATCCAATGTCTACTGATGCAAGAATAGTGTGGAATTGTAGGCTAGGCTTTAGATTTCTGTAATAAAATAGAGCCTTTGGTTTTATTATTTGTGTTAAGTCGAGAGAAGTGTAGCATGCACTGTCTATTGATTTTGAAATGACAAGACAGTGTTCAGTTTAGTAATATTCTGGAGGTTACCGTTTCCATCCGATTACATTGATTTGATTAATAACAAGAATATTACATACCGGTATCAAATTTAAAGGGAAATGGCCATCAGATCTTGATTTCACTTCCAAAAAGTCACAATAAGGCACTTTTTTTAAAGATGACAAAGTTCTAAAATTATTCTGATAAATTCAGGACATTCCAAACAAAAATAAGTTGTGTCCTTTTGGATGGATGGTTCATACGCTGAAATGGTCTTGCAACATGCTGAAAATATGTGGGAATTGCGTAATAATAAAAGTCCGATTGCAGTAACAAACCAAAATTGGGTAGAATCCTTCTGGTTAAGAGTTCAGGGAAGCATTGAAAAAGCACGAAACCTAATTTGTAGGTACTTTGAGGGCGCTTCATGTTGCCTGATGACTGAGCTTCCCTTGGTTTTTTTTATTTCTCGCCATTTTGTCCGAGTCTCTATATTATATATTCATTTCACTTAGCCTATTCGGCTTGTATCCTTTGCTCGATTCTCGCGTGAATTTAATTGAGATTCGCTAGTCATATATTCTGCTAGAATAATTCTTATCAACCAACATACAGGGTGTCCCCAAAAAATGTTAACACTCCGGGCACATAAGATATCTTAAAAGGACAGGAACACATGGGTCTAATCTTGATGTATTATGAAAGCTGAGTAAATAAGCTTTCATTTGCATTTTATTGCGTTCCAATTGGTTATTTAGAACCGGAGATATGCTTCAGCAAACATGAGGAAGCAAAATCGGCTTGGTCCAATCCTCTCAGTATGAAAGTAAAGCTGTTAAAATGCACGAAGCAAGAAGCAACATGATTAAGTCACACACACACACATCAGTTAATCTCTTCTTTGTTCTTTTCAACGCATTCTTTCGATTCTTTTCAAGCTTAAAAGACATATATTCCACTCTTTTTCCATGTGCAATTAATGGGTAGCTGTCAGTAAAGCAGTCTTTAAAATTGAAATTGAAACATTTCATGCTCTTTGTTGAAATGGTCCATCCAATTAAATAAATTAACTAATATTGCACTGAAATAAAACTAGTATTGCCATAAATCAAAATACCTATATAATTTATGTGGAATATATTTATTTATGTCTTTTAAGCTTGAAAAGAATCGAAAGAATGCGTTGAAAAGAACAAAGAAGAGATTAACTGATGTGTGTGTGTGTGGGGGTGTGTGTGTGACTTAATCATGTTGCTTCTTGCTTCGTGCATTTTAAAAGCTTTACTTTCATAATGAGAGGATTGGACCAAGCCGATTTTGCTTCTTCATGTTTGCTGAAGCATATCTCCGATTCTAAATAACCAATTGGAACGCAATAAAATGCAAACGAAAGCTTATTTACTCAGCTTTCATAATACATCAAGATTAGACCCGTGTGTTCCTGTCCTTTTAAGATATCTTATGTGCCCGAAGTGTTAACATTTTTTTGGGACACCCTGTATATAGCTAATATTTGTTACATTTTTTCGGCCGCATGAGACGCTCAGGAAAATCTTTGTATACATTAGCAACCGTTCATCTGGTACCACCGTAAACATAGCCTCTGTGGTCTAGTGAGCAATTTTCGCCGCGATATTAAAGAGACACCGCGTTTGAGATCATGTATTTTAAGGTCTTTGTCAATATAATTCACACCTGTTGGTCCGAGTCTCTATATTATTTAGTTTTGTTTTGTTTTGATTAATATTTGAGCAATATCTACATCTGCATCAGTGGACATCAGATACAATGTGTAAGATAATACGTCTAAGATAAACACGCAGTACGTTTTACACGCACTACGTGTAAGGTTAGACGTCTAAGATAACAAATATTCTTAAACAGCTAAGAAAGTTTAAGCAATCTCATTGGTTCTCAGAGAAATCGGCGACATCTAGATGAGACAATTTAACACGGGGAGGTGGGGCTTACGTTTTAACAGTGCGCCCGACCTTTACAATGCGTGGTTTGCTCCATAACGCGCACTTCTGCAGTGCGTCTTTAGCGCTTTTCCTGCGTTTATGCCGGCGCCGCGACGCTTACGCATGGTTTACTCATCATGTGATTGGGTGGAATGTTTGGGTTATTCGATCCTAGCAGGGGTAAAAGTTGTCAAATGTGGACAATAAAATGTACTTATTTCTTTGATAAATGTCTAAAGTATGATTGCTTAAGAATGAGCGGCGTCGTTGTTCTACTTAAAATAATACTATCGTCCGCATTTATGTCAGACAATATAACACGGGTACGGTCTAAAAACAATACCTTTATTCTCTAATTGTTTATTCAGTAAATAGCCAGGCTTGGAAGTATATTTTTGATGGGGGTGCTGTACATTTGTAAGTCTTCACCACTTCGGTGTGGGGTCCGGGGCGAAGCCCTTGGCTGGGGTTCAGGGGGCAGAGCAATGGCGCATCCAGGACTGTTCTGATAGGGGGGGGGGAACACATGAAGCCATCTTGTTGATCTTAAATATTGAAACGTTGAACCTAATACGCGCGAAACGCGCAAAAATTGTGATTTTAACACTTAAAAGGTACATTAGACGTTTTTAACGTCCTCCGCATAATATTTAGAGTATTTGGTGTGGTTTGAGGGCCATTATAATCATTAAAACCTCTAGAAAACATGTGTGCGGAGCGCGTAAAATGTTGAGTTTATGAACTAAAATGGTCATGAAAAACTGACCTGAAGGCATCTTGTTAAGCTTAAATAATGAAATATTGATACTAATACGCGCGCGAAGCGCGCCAAAAAATGCATTTCTAACACAAACGGTCCAGTATGATAATAATGTCCCCCTCATAATATTGATATTCTTTGGTGTGGTTTGAGGGTCATTATGATGTTAAATCCTGTATTCGCGCGGAGCGCACACAATTTTTGAGTTTTTGAATTAAATTTGGTCATGGAAAACTAGTCCTGAAGTCAGCTTGTTATTAGCTTAAATAATGAAATATTGAAATTAATACGCGCGAAGCTCGCAAAAATTGGCATTGCTAACACTTAAATGGTCCAGTATGATGTTTTTAACGTCCCCCACATAAATATCGAGAATATTTGGTATGGTTTGAGGCCATTATAATGTTAAAACCTGTAGAAAATATGCGCGTGGAGCGGGGAAAAAAAATTGTGAGTTTTAACTAAAATGGTCATGGAAAACTGTCCTGAAGACACACCTGAATGTTAAGCTTAAATAATTAAATATTCAAATTAATACGCGCGCGGAGCGAGCAAAAAATTGCATTTCTAACACTAATGGTCCAGTATGATAATAACGTCCCCACATAATATTTATTTTTTTGGTCCAGTATGATGTTTTTTTAACGTCCCCCACATATTTCGAATATTTTGTGGGTCTGAGGGCCAATATAATGTTAAAACCTGCAGAAAATATTCGCGCGGAGCGCTCAAAATTTGGACTTTTTGAAATAAAATAGTCATGGAAAACTGTCCTGAAGCCATCTTGTCGAGTTTAAAAAATGAAACATTGAAACTAATATTCGCAAAAATTGACATTTCTAACACTTAAATTGGTCCAGTATGACGTTTTTAACGTCACCAACATAATATTCAGAATATTTTGCATGGTTCTAGGGCCATTATAATGTTAAATCATGTAGAAAATATGCGCGCGGAGCGCGCAAAATCTTTCAGTTTTTGAACTAAAATGGTCATGGAAAACTGTCCTGCAATGCCATCTTGAATAATGAAACATTCAAACTAATGCGCGCGATCTACGCAAAAATTGATATTTCTAACACTATAAATGGTCCAGTATGACGTTTTTAACGTCCCCACATATTATTAAGAATATTTGGTGTGTTTTGAGACCCATTATATTGTTGAAACCTGTTGAAAAAGTGAGCGCGAATCGAGCAAAAACAACCCCAGTATAATGAAACATTGAAACTAATACGTGCAATGCGCGCAAAAATTGGCATTTTTAACACTAAAAAGGTCTAGTATCACGTTTTTAACGTCCCTCACATTAACATTATGGGGACGTGACCCCGTAACCCCCCCCCCCCTCCCCCCCATTTGCGCCGCATATGTCCCTACCCTCCCCTACCTCCTTCTCTTCCTCCTTCTTATCCTCTTCCTCTTCCTCATTCTCCTCTTCCTCCTTCTCCTTTTCCTCCTTCTACTCTTCAAACTCTTTTTTCAATGGGGGGGGGGGGGGGGGGGGGGGTGGGGGTGGGGGGCATGGCCTGTTACCATCCCCCCTCTGGATACGCCACTGGTTTGGTCCATAATACCAATATCATGATCGACATTTTAACAAATTTGTGTTGTCTATTTTTAGGGAAATTGTTTTCTTAGGGGTCCATATAGGAGCATGTACGAATTACACACGCCCCCTCCCTACACACCGTCTCACTGTCAGATGTGAGAAATACTTGACTTTAGTCATATTAAATTGTTATGTAGTGTATGTAAAACCAAAATCTTAAAATCTTAGGGGGTGCGCACCTCTTAACTTATTATTGGACTGACACTGACACTGTATATTTTTTTCAAAAATCTTAAAATGTAGGGGGTTCTTAATTACACCACCGCCTCCCCCCCCCCCCCCCCCCCATACACACCGTCTCACTGTCAGAGGTGAGAAATACATGACTTTGGTCATATTGAATTGTTATGGTGTATGTAATACCAAAATCTTAAAATCTTAGGGGGTGCTGTGCACCCCTTAACTTATTATTGGACTGACAATGTATATTTTTCAAAAATCTTAAAATCCTAGGGGGTGCGAGGGGGTGCTGCGCACCCCCTCTAAAAGAACATGGGGGTGCTGCAGCACCCCAGCACCCCCCTTCCCAGGGGCTTGTAAATAGCATAATCTAGCAGGATATCCAGTGTTTGACCTTGTTATCAGCCCCAATTTTCACACCCTTCGCACCCGTCTACAACCTCCACACCCCTGTGTTTGTTTGACGTACACTTTTTTTGCCAAATCGTTTACATTTGTTACGGAATGCTGGTGTTATCTTAGGAGCAGCGTCTAAGATATATCTTAGACTTCTAACCTTACACGTTCTACGTGTTCCCTAGACGTATTATCTTAAACACGTTTTGTGTGTATCTGATGGCCACTCATACATTTGTGCCATGTAACCCTATATCTTAAGCGTTATCCACAGCTCGTATATAACCGTAGTGAAAATAGCGTCATGGGTTACAAATACTTTTATAATAGTAATAAACTAATACTAAACACTTCGTCGAGATGGGATCATTAAAAAGAATATTAGTAATTAGATAATTTGATTATGCAGATTTATGCGACTTGTCTTGGAGACGTATGCACGTCAGTGATACAGAGAATGTTACCACACCAAACTATCCTCACAATTACCCGACCAATACAGATTGCATTAGTTATTTCAACTCTGTTGATAAAACGGATGACGTGAAATTCATTGTTTACGTCTTTCATCAACATCTTGAAGATGGTTATGACTTTGTGAAGCTGGGAGTTGGCGCTAACAACACCAACAATGGCATCTTGATACAATTGACATCTGATGTGTTTCCAAAGAGCATCACTGTTGCTGGTCCGATTATGTGGATACGATTCCAATCGGATAATAGTATAACGAGAACAGGAATCTTCCTACAAATACGTCTGATTTCAAATAACATGACAGGTAATTATTTAAACGCCCCAACTTGAATATCATTGTTTCAAATTTGATTTGTCACAAGTACAGAGACGAAAGATTAGTACATAGATTCATGCTTAATCCAATAAGAACAGCTTTGCATAAGTTTCAACAATTGCCGAAACCGGGGCCTAAACAAAATTAATAGATACTGAGAATTGGCGAACTACTATAGGAGATTCGTAAATATTGAGGCAACCTTATAGATGCTATTGGTTTTCCAACTCATCCGCAAGCAAAAATCATGCGTCCGTGAAGGAAGCTTCAATCTTCTTTATTGGAGATATATATAAACTACCTAAGAGTAAGATGTGATTTCAGCGGCTAAGCATAGAATCCTATGTATCAATGCCCAGTTGAAGATTTAATTTTCCTACCTCACCTCAATTAGAAGATAATTTATTACCATTTCTAAAATGGCAATGCAGCCAAAGTTTTTGAATCTACAAAAGCACTTACAGCGCTGGTAGTGTGGTTGATGTGGTATTGCCAGTCTGATTTTACTCCGTTACGGTATGTCATCAAGACATGTGAATTGAAAATACTGCGCCTCGCCCTTATTTTTTATTATTATTATGATTGTGCGTAACCATGGTAACTGTAATTAAGACAGTTTAGTAGGCCAAATGTTCTTTCTGATCTAATCTTTGCTTTGGCTATTGAAGTTCCCAAAACCAGTTCCAAGAGGTATCGCTTTAATGGTATATATTATTTATTAGGGAATATTTTCAGCAGATATATAGCACAATAATTCGTCATTACGAGATATTTTCGTCGAATTTTTATTTCCAAAATAATTTTCAAACAGGATGTCAGGCAAAAGAATTTTTCTGCGCACAAGAACACAGTTGTTGGGACGAGGATGTAATTTGCAATGGGCGGTTTGATTGTATTGATCACTCAGACGAAGAGGACTGTCAAGGTAAGGAACATAAACAAATAATAATGATATAAGTGCCCATGTATCGAGTCAGATGAGATTCTATCATGCATTGAAACATGTCATTAACATGGTCATTTTTTCGAATTGAAAAAGCAAACATTTTTTTTCTTCCGAAAAAAGGAATTTTCTTTTGGGATAGAAAAATCGTGAAAATATTGATTTATTTACCAACCGACCCCTACCTGAGAGGTCCGTTTGCCCGTAAAACATGTTGGTTTTTTTCCGTTGCCCTTTAAGCTTTTAAATTCTGGAAAGAACTCGCCAGACCTAAGAAGGTTGAAGTTGAGCATATTTGTCGATTTCGGCAACTTTAATAAATATTCTTGCTTGGTACTTATATTTTACATCGAGTCAACAATATTTTTGTACATCATGTTTAAGTCTTAATGACTAAATTATTTGCAGTGAGTTTTTATTTGATCTAAATGACGTAGGCCTATGTCTACTTCAGTCAAGTGTGTGCGTACTATTTGAAATCAGGTCTTCTTGCTTACACCATATATTAACACTTTCCACGCGGCAGTCTGCAGACTACAGTTCCAAAAGTTCACCAAATGTTTCCGGAAAATGTCAAAATTATTGAATTTCATCGCCATACGTGGAATCTGGAATCACCATGAAATGCATTGAAATAAGTACAATAGTAATTACTAGTTGAATAGTAATTCTTGAGATAAAATTTGAAAATTAGGAAAGGTTTCTCAAACAAAAATTGTATTTTAAAACCATGGTAAAACTAATAGCCGCGAGGGAAGTATTATCTGACTCCGTATGCCAAATGTTCTTAGTCTGTATCCTTCACCTTTACTTTTTATACATGTACGAGTACACGCCTGCGAAAACTGTCTTTGATTCGATAAGATACTCAGTTAATTTTGTTTCTTTGAACAAAAACTGTTGACCGTGTATAATACCTTATCGATGTCGTAACTTATACAGCATATCCGGATATCTGCAATATACTTCAGAGAAATACATCAAGAGGCGACACATTCAACATCACATCACCTCTGTTTCCTCAAAACTACCCGGACAATACACACTGTACTTGCTACTTCAATTCGATTGACATGACGGATAGCACGCAATTCCTTGTGCATATTTTGCAACAAAATCTTGAAAGCTGGTTTGATTTCCTTACTCTGGGAGCCGGATCTGAAGCAAGTGGCGACAATGTTGTGATTAGACTGACTGGTACCCGGTTTCCAAACAGAATATTTATTGCTGGTCCATCAATGTGGATTACCTTTCTGTCGGATAGTTCGTCTGCACGGTCAGGGTTTTATCTTCAGATACAGATGGTTTCAAATAATTCCACAGGTAACTGTAGTAGTACCGGCAAGAAGTCCTTACGCAGTGATTATACCCTAGAAAATTCATCTTCTATGAACAGATTATTGATTATTTCCACTACTAAAGATGGTGTTTGTGTGCATTATAAAGTTCTTCTTCATAAATTCATGTTTGTTGCATGTTAGGAACACCAGATTTCATACAAAACCATATAAATCGAGACTAGTCAAAACTTACACAGTAAAATCTCTAAAATATTCACAAATGCAATATCCTATGTAAGGATGCGCAGTCCTTATAAATGCCTAAAACATGGTAATTTTCTGAGGAGGTAATTTTAATTTTCAAGAAATACCTGACATTTAAAAGATAATTTCAGTATTTTGGTTTAAAAATCAGTGTTCCAATATATTACGGGATCCACGCAGATTGTCTGTATTTCACACGAGGTAGCACAGAGCCCTAGTCGGTTTTAAAATTACCACGACAATTAGTTGCATTCCTGCAGACCGTAATACATTTACAATGAATATGTATATTTTTGCGAAGGTCAGTCAATAACTTTTCCATCAATTGTGTCATGTCTTTGGAGCAACATAGCCCAACAGCCTATACCATCATACTATGCAAACCCGAACTTACTACCAGATGTATTTTAATTGGGCAATATCTCTCTCTCTTTAACAACTGTCACTGCTTTAACATTGTAATCAAATAGTCTGTTCATAGAAGATGGAATTTCTAGGATATAATCACTGCGTAAGGACTTCTTGCCGGTAGTGTATCTATATGCAGAGATGGAAATGCTCATACACCTTTCGACCTCAGGTTACCTAACCGCAGGTCGAATTCATTTTCGCAAATTGTGCAGGCCTGCATTGCGTGCACACGTTCAATCATTATACGACCTGAGGTTGTCGGATTGGATTTATTTTGAACCTAAGGTTGTTTTATTGAAACATATTGCAGTAATCTAATTTAGTATCATTATTTTCCCATATTCTTGGCCTTTTTAGACAGACCTTTACGCTGTTTATGTTAAATACACATTTTTGATTGTAGCCGTGTCTGATTTTTATATTATGTTACTAGTTATTTATTTAAGCCTATAATTTACCAGGTTTTAGTCAAAATCAACCTCAGGTTTTCACAGTTATCTTATCAACCTGAGGTTGTCTAATTGGATTTATTTTCAACCTGAGGTTGTTTTATTGAATTTTTTTCTCCTTGGCCTTTTTTGACACAACCTGGGTTGTTGTATTGAATATTATTTTATTTATTGCAGTATTCTAATTTATTAACATTTTCCCAATATCCTTGGCTACCAAAATGTCCAAAGGTGAATACAACCTGAAGTTAGGTAACCTGAGGTTAGGTAACCTGAGGTTAGGTAACCTGAGGTTAGGTAACCTGAGGTTAGGTAACCTGAGGTTAGGTAACCTGAGGTTAGGTTACCTGAGGTCGAAAAGTGTATGAGCATTTCAAACTCTGCGTATAGGTATAGTTCGATCAGTTCCAAATTGGCGAAGCCTCCTTTACATCATTGAATGGATACACAAGAACGCAGGCGCCCGTGAAAACAAAAGCCCACTGTGCATATGTGTGGCGCGTGCGTGCGACCAAAACTGCGTGCGCGTGACTATAATCGCGGCGGAGAGATAAAATCCGAATATATCTCGCCAATTTGGAACTGATTAAACTATGATAAATGACGAATCGGTTTAACGTTGCTAATATAAAATATAAAACGGTAATACGATTTAAACCTTTTTCTACATCTAATATCGAAATTCTTCTAGAAAAGAAATGCATAATTGCAAAGACATACGACATCTAAAGTATTCTCCTGGTTTATATGACATAAAACAACCGACAGTTTTCTACCATATATCTCAAAGGGAAGAATAACCACCAATAATTAATGGTTTCTATTATGACGGGTGACGGGACGCTTCGATGTATCGATGAACATCATCGATAACTACAAGTCATTTCAGAAAGGTGTCCCATGAAAATAATTCAAAGTACATCCCATTTAAATTTGGTTGTTGCTGTTTGTAATCCCTATTATAGTTTACTATCAAATACACATTGCACAATTCAATTCCATTCTCTCGAGATATGAACAATTCAGTAATACGTGTGCGACGCCCACTTTTGACCAACTTTTGAACAGGAATGGGAAAAAATTCGCATTCCCATTTGAGATTCCAATTATGATTTTGATATAGGATACATCAATGTATTTTGTCATGGATATAATGGATAAAGTACGTTTAGATGCTCAAATTAAACTAACTATTAACATGAAGTAGGTAGATTATTATTGATTTGATTGATTATGTTCAATTACACACTGAATGACGATTCTAATTAAAGAGTTCTCTGCACATGAAAAGTAGCCAAAGCTGAGTTGTACATGCCCAAGTAATTTTTGCCATAATATGATAACGAAAACTCCAAAATTGATAGAACAAATTCTTATGACATATTAAAAATTGCTGGACATCATTATTTCACGTACAATTTTTAAATTTTTCATGAAAAAAAATCATGTTTCACAAGGGACACTTTGTTCATTTCACAATCTGTAGGTAAATGCCAAATAAATGAATTCCTTTGCCTCTCTGGGCATGAATGTTGGGATAAGACTGTAATTTGCAACGACCAATCAGAATGTGCTGATGAGTCTGATGAAGCCAACTGTATGGAGAGTGAAACAGAAGCTACTAGTCAGAAAAGTAATATCACACGCGCAAGTATTATAATGTTTAAAAGCCATGAAGTGATTAATATTGTCAGCTATTTTTGCGGTTACATGTAAAAACAAAAGTAATTTAAATTAATAAGTTCATGGAAAATCGAGATATTTCCTCCCATTTGATTACTGTATACATGTATACACTGGCAGCGAAAGGAGTTTGCGTTGGGTTAATATCCTACATGTAGAACCCCTACTACTATTCAACACATTATTCGCTTCAAATGAGGCAGATAGCTATGGGGTGTGTAGATTTTGACTCATAGACATATATATATAATCTGCACCAACATGAATTTATGAAGAAGAACTATATTAAATGCACACAGACCTCTAGGCTTAAGTGAATATTGAAAAGTCTGGTGATTCATAGTAGATGATAACCCATGCGCAAACACCTTTCGCTGCCAGTGTACTTATGTGCAAATACACTTATTGCGAAGGTTATCAAACATATCTTATGTTCACGTAAATTACATACGTTTTCCGGGTAGATATAGTCTACGAGGGGGTATCAAAAAGTTCTTGAAATCACCCAGAAGTGAAGGAGCTATACCGATTAAATTTTGTCAGTCTAATCACTGGTCCTTAAAAACATTATGGTGCAAAAATGGTCTCATAAGTATGTTTACTTTCTTTTCTTTTTTCCTTGACTGAAACCTGAACTACCTGTGTTAACCGTAGAGCTGTAATATTACGGGCCCCACCGACGCATTTTCCTCGTATTTTCTACACAAAAACATTTGTGTTTACAAATGGTTTACACAATTTTGGAATGTTTTTTCTTTCTGAAATGATAAGGTGTGAAATTGTATGAAGACATTTGTATTTTTTAAATAATTGTGAAATTTGAATTTAAAAATAAGGTTTGAATTATTTTGAAAGATGTTGGTTTTAAAAACAAATAAAAAATGATAGAAGTGTGTATAAATTTCACCAAAATGTTCACGAAAACAAACAAGAGACCGATCCTACCTGAGAAGTCCTTTCCCCGTAGAACAGGGTTTTGCTTTCGTCGCCTAACGGATCAATTTTAAAACATATGTAATTTATGAAATACATTTGAACTGTTTAAATTGTTTGCGAAATATACCCCCAACCGTACGTAACTTAAATGGCGATCTTGAGAGGCGGGATTTTATTTTTAAAGTACAAAATAAAATAAAATTTCCCCATTTATTGCGTACGTAACTCGAGGGGGGGGGGGGGGGGGGGGGGGGGGGAGGGGGTAAAAAGTTACGTACGCTCTGTACGTAAGTGAAAATGGCGATAATTTTGGACGACCCCTTATACTGCGACGTATATCTAATTGTGGAAATCTTGTCAACAGTATTTCCTGTACCTATTTCATAGGTAAAATCATGCTAAGTTTAGTCGCAACCCCGGTCGCCACTCGTAACATTAACACTTCTCTTGAAATCATATCTGTTCGTCTCTTATTAAAATGATCAGTTACTAATGTGCAGGAATGCATTTATTAATATGAATAATCTCTAATAAAATATGAACTACAAATATATATATATCTTTGATCCAAAAGGGTTGTTTTGGACGCGGATAAGTTAGAAATGATTTATATATACGAGACATATTTGACAACCCAATAATTATAACACTTTTCTCCCTTTGTTCAGATAACATCGATGGATGTACTGGTGTGAATATGAATATTTCACAAGATGACATTGTCTCTATCACTTCACCAAACTATCCCTTCGATTATCCAAACAATGCTGAATGCGTTTGGTATTTTCATTTGGACCACAGAACAGATGATATGAAATTCATATTAGATGTTGTCGATCTTAACCTTGAAACCGGTTATGATTTATTAACGCTTGGGGCTGGATTCGATATAACCGACAGCAGTACGGCTATTGAATTGACGTCAGTATTTCTATCTAGAGTGACTATTGTTGGGCCTTCAATATGGGTGACATTTCAATCGGATAACAGTCAAACGCGTCAGGGATTTTCTTTACGCATACACGCGGTGTTTATCAATGCTACAGGTAATCAAGTTTAAGTGTATGTTTTGAAAATTCTAAACCCCAGCGCACCACTGTGAACCCTTAGCAAACCACCAACGAATACAACGTATACCAAATAGGTCACGTACGAATGACAACTTACACGAACCGTACACCCAAATTTCCAAAACGTCGGGCACACGTTAGCTCTATTCGTCAATATGTGAACACTGTTGCGTATAGAGCTAACGCGTGCCCGACGTTTTAGAAATTTGGGTGTACGTTCGTGTAAGTTGTCATTCGCTCGTGACATATTTGGTATACGTTGTATTCGTTAGCGGTTCGCTATGGGTTCAAAGAGGTACGCTGGGGTTTATGAACATTTTTGAGCATGTTTAACATTTTGAGCGCGTGACATGCGTTGTGATCAATACGCTATGTAGGCCTACACGTTGAGCATTCGCCGTGTGAACGTTTCGTACGCTGGGTGTAGGTTTCTTCTTAATAAACGCCGTATATGGCCAAACAGCTGACGAATAAGCAACCTACACCGGACGTGCGAAACGTTCACGCAGCGAATGCTCAACGTATACATAGCGTATTGTTCACTACGTTGTCACCCGCTGAACATGTTGAACATGCTCACGCATTTTCGTAAACCCCAGCGTACCTCTTATTCTGCAACTTCAGGATTAAATCGCATTTTAATTGGATTTACTATCACGACTATTGGGAACTATTTGCTGTTTTGAAAGGACAGGATTCCGTGCAGTTGGATCGGTTATTTTAGTTAGAACAGGCATAACTCATGATATCAAGGATTAATTGCAGTTTTTTTTAGATGATTGGACAAAAACCCATGATCGTTTAATACATGTTTCATTAGTGTGTCACATTTGTACTTTTATAGATGAAAATAATGAATTCTTATCAGCCTCTTTTTGACACGTACTAAATAAAATAAATGTAAAATAAGGACCGACTTTGGCATCATAGGCTACTTACATGTACAAAGAAATTCCTTACGTTTTAATGCAACACATTACTTTTACGTTTTGCACGCGAATAGTCATGAGATTGGAGGCCGCCATCACTTTTTCTGGAAATCAGGTTTTTTGCACCTGTGTAATACCTGAGGTATATTCGTCTCAGGTAATACTTGGGCAAATACTAACTACCGTCTTTCGTGTAATATGTTATGATCTCGAAATTATTAGCATCACTCGCCACATAAATTGCTTCAACCGAATATCTATCTAGCACCATTATTCTTAACCATTTTGGATCAATTATTATCATTGAGGGTTCATCGTATACGTATAGGCCTACCTTATCTATTGAAACAATTAATTATTTCCAAATTTCATTTTTTCACGGCAATCTTTCAGTGCCCCTTTAAACGTCATCTGAAAAAACAAACAAAAACAACAACAACAACACAACAAATCTAAAATAGATTATTAAGAGTCAATAATGTAGAATTGTAATACTTTATCATCTATAGTAGGATGTGAGGACGATGAATTTAGTTGCTCTTCAGAATGCTGGGACGGGATTGTCGTCTGTAATGGTCAATCAGAATGCGTCGATAACTCAGATGAAATCAACTGTACTGAGAACCAACACGAAGGTAAATAGGATTATAAATTAAAAATAAATTAATGAACATAAATTGAAAATAGATTATTGAATATAAATTGAAGTTAGATTGAGAATTTGTCCTACGTGATATTTTTCGCCAATTTGGAAATGATTAAAATAAAGTAAGTAATATAAATGGTCGCTGTTCTGACATACCGGCACATCACGAAAAACAGCGTTTTGAGATAATCGTGTTTGAAAATGTTCCAATTTTTAAAGACTTGTTAGAGAGCATTTACATCAAATGTCACTATCATTGTCAAAGAACACTAATAGATACTTATGTTTGTTATGAGCATGTTACAACAACAAATTGCAATTATTAATTAGGAGTAATTATGTCATAAAGTCATGTGCCGGTATGTCAGAACAGTGATACAGTGATATGCCGGTATATCAGAACTGCAGTTACACGGTGGTCTATGGCAGAATATTGTGATGTGCCGGTATGTCAGAATACAAAATGAGGTTTTCATGCCGGTATTATGTTCAAACCCTGGCATATCACACTAATTAGTGCGGTATCTCATTAATTAATTACCTGTTTGTCTCAATTTTGTGGGAGAATAAAGAGTTTCATTTGTAGATCATAAAATACATCTTAACTCATTTTGCCCAAAATGGCACATCTGCCGGTATGTCAGAACAGCGACGAAATGTCGGGGTAAATCATTGACAAATCACTGAAAACAAGAATTCTAATTAGTTTCCAAAGCGACTCATGTTTTGGTTGAGTACATTCAGAGACAAAAAATATATTCCTAGTTCAGTAAGTCTACAAAGGACACTATATCAGTCACTGAAATGATGAGCTCCGATATGTTTCCCTATTATTAAAAATAAAACTGTATCATAATGACCTTTCATAAAATACAGACATTTCTGAAAATAGAAAACATCAAGTTAACAATTATTTTTAAAGAGCAAAATTGTCTACCAATATATTCGTTAGGGTACCATCCATCGAAATAAAATAAAACATTGAAAATGAAAGAGTGACCAAATTTGACTTCTGGCACAATTTGGATTTGTATTGGCCCACAGCGCGCTGGTTCCGGGAATCGAACTGGTTGCCTGAGAGGGAGTCTTTCCCCTGATCTCGCCACGGAGTCAGCTTCGAATTTTAAAAAGATATTCTTCAGCATATGAATAGCCCGCATGAACTTGCCACGAGACTGGGGAAGCGCGCACTACCAGCCGGGTTTTGGTGTTCCTAAATCGCTCAGCACACTCCATAACGCGCTGAGCGCAAGCGTTGACCACCATTTTCCAATCAGGTTGCGTCATTTTTTTTGTGGTGGAGCTACTACACATGTGCGAGAGCGCATAGAGTCCGATCGTAGCGGAGTATGCTCAGTGCGGGTTAGTTGTCATTTGTTTTAAAAGTCAGTATGTAAGGGGCGATATCCAAACTCTACAGTGATTTTAAAGCATTTTTCTAGCGATTTTACAACGATATTGCAACGGTATTTCGTTCTATTGTTAAAAGCATCGGAAAAAGATCGGTGATTAACTAGAAACCTCTCTACTTATCTGGCGTTAACAATAGAACTATTGTAGTACTCTCAATGACTCAATTAGTGAAGCAGACAGATCAAAGCGCAAGGAAGGTTGTGTTATATTCTTTAAGAAATACTATAAGCTTTTTAAATCCGATCATAAAATGTTTACGTTCACCGCCGATCAATGTATCTGGTCGTCTAGAAATATGAATTAAGCTACCGCTCTATTGTTAACGCCAGATAAGTAGAGAGGTTTCTAGTTAATCACCGCTCTTTTTCCGATGCTTTTAACAATAGAACGAAATACCGTTGGAATATCGTTGTAAAATAGCTAGAAAAATGCTTTAAAATCACTGTAGAGTTTGGATATCGCCCCTAAGTTCTATCGGACTTATTTATGATGTTTATTCTTTCAGAATGCGGGCTATTACGGGTCTCAATCCAAGCCCAAGACGACGTAATCAACGTAACATCGCCATTTTATCCAAACCATTACACCAACAATCTGCAATGTGTGTGGTACTTTGACGCTAGCAACGAGGATGGGGTAGATCATTTCAGCGTATTTGTCTATCATCTAGATATTGAAGCTGAGTATGATTTTCTGTCAATTGGGTCTGGTGGTATTATCAGTGAGGAAAGCACTGTTAATGTCATTGGTATTGAGTATAGCAGTCCCATTCTCGTTGGTGGTAATCAGATGTGGATACAGTTCACGTCAGATAGCGGTGGCACAGGGACTGGATTCTATTTACAAATAGGAAGAGAAGGTAAGTATCCTTTTTTTGTTAAAATTAATATTTTGTATTCACTGTATACTCTGAGGTTTGATTTTTTCTCTCAATAATACTCAACAACACATATTCACCATTTATACGATGAAATCAACTTCTCGGGTAATCTTGGATTTTTGGAAAATGGGTCTGTTTTAATAATGAAGTAATCGGTATGTATTTGTCCATTTTACTCTTTAAGATATATGTGGACGGTTATCAATGAATGTAAGTATTGGAGATAACGTCAACCTAACCTCACCCAACTATCCAGGCGAGTACTACAATAATATCAACTGCATTTGGGTCTACTACGCGGAGGACGAAAAAACAGACGGTGCATTCTTGGTTAAATGTAAAGACATTAATCTCGAAAATTCAATTCTTATAGATAAATACGATTTGCTTACGGTCGGAGGAGAAACTGACGAGAGTACTATTGCATCGCTCAGTCTGTACTGTCCTGAAACTATAACCGTCATTGGACCAGTTTTGAGAATACACTTTGTGTCGGACGAATCAAGAACATATTCCGGTTTTTCATTGGAAATTCAGCGCATTCCGATCGAACAGACAGGTAGGAATACTAGACATTATTACGTTTTGTTGTATTGATTTGTGTAGTTGGAAATGGGTAGTTCTATACAAAGTTTTAATTAAACATAATTTCATTTGTATGAAGACTTAGGGTGCGTTCCACTGTGGCTGTTTAATACCAGGACGGGTAAGTGGACTCGATACAGCATCGGTATTTTGATGTATTTTATCGCATAATGAGAACGCAACATCAATGCTCTGCATGTAGACTCGCACCTAGGCATGAGCCAACATTTGCATAGTGAGAACACGCCCTTATACAGAATAAAAATAGTGTGTTTCAAATCATTACTTGAAAAAGATATTAATCCCTGTTTACCAAGGTACTGCATTCGGCGTCAAGACAAACAATTGAATGAATAAAAATCAGCATCAAAGATCAATCATCTTCAATCAAGGAAAAAAGGTTGGCACACTTTGTCCCAATTAAGGAAAAGAGTGCCCCGCTCCCCCGAGGCAATGTTGATCCGAGCCAATGCCATCAGAAGCTTTGGCAGCTCTCTCAACATTGATTGATGGGGGGGGGGGGGGGGGGGGGGGGGGGGGGGGGGGAAGGATGAGAGAGAGGGGGAGACCTCTGCGTGCTATTAAAGAGTGCTATGTCTCAAGTCGGTTCTCTATTATGAGCACAGGTATAGTTGTATTAAATTGTATCAAGTGTGCCAACTATTATTTTCCTTGATTGTTGGTATGTGTTTCTGTTGAGTATACAACTCTTTTGAACTTACTAAACTAACGATTTCATTAAACGCTATTTGCTATTGAAATGACATGAAGAAAAAAAGTAATGCGTATTTGTGACTCAATTATTCAACTTTTTTTAGCTTCGTGTGATGTTCATCAATATCAGTGTGTATCAGACTTTGGCCACAGCTGTATCGATCGGGAGCTTGTTTGTAATGATCATCCGTTATGTCCTGATTATGCCGATGAAACTAATTGTAGTAAGTCAAGTCATTGTAATAAACTATCCTCACAAAAAGTATCGAGACACTTACATGTGATCCAATAATTAACGGCCCGAAAGGGTTTAGATTAATCAAAGCCAATATCACATTGCATAATTTTGTTCTGCGTAATTTGACACCTAGATTGTTGTGATTCGATATTGCGGAGCGGAGTTATAGTCATTTCAATAGACGTAGGTGCAGTTTCAAAAGTGACAATCGTCCTTATATAAGCAGGTTTGCATTACTGTTTTGAATGATCATGATGATCAGGTTTATGCTGTACACACGCTGTTGTGGACAATGATAGTGGACACACAAAGTACTCAAGATAAAGATAAAGTCATGGCAAGTTGAAGTTGAACAAAAACAATAAGTCTGTGTTGTAAAAAGAACAGATTATCTTCATTTTCTGAGTGTATGTTGCATTTTGGTACAAGTGTGTAAAGCATAAACCTAATGATTTAAAACAATAAATGCAAAACTTCATCTATTGTCTATTGGGATGATTGTCACTTTTTGAAACTGCACCATCGTCCATTGAAATGACAACAACTCCGCTCCGCAACATCGAATCTCAACAATCGAGGTGTCAAAAATACGCAGAACAAAATTATGCACTGGTTTATTTGCTTCGATTAGTCACACAATTTCGGGCCGTTAATTATTAGATCATGAGTAGATTATTTACACCACCGAATGATATTACATGATTACTAAAGATAATGATCGTTATTATTGTATCATGAGTTATGAATCTATGATGTTATACATTTCCATGATAATGTTATACATTACCAAACAATGTTAAGTAAATTGGATAAATTAAAAAAAAAATTATCCCGTCGTATCGAGTATTCGATACGGTTTAAACGACACCAGTCTCGATCTGCTAATAGTAAACATTAGCATTATGATCCTGTATATTGCTTAAAATACCCCAGGGTATTGAGTAGACTCGATCCTCATGTCTTCCTATTTTCCACACGGCCCCTGCAGGGGGCTCAAATGTGAAGACTGGAAAAAATACAGTTCCACAAGTGTGCGCTGATAAACTACTGAATATACATGAGCATATTCTCGCACCATTCACGCCACAGTGCGCCGATAGATTCACGCGGAGTTGTACACCGCGTGACGCGATAGGGCGCACGATTTGCCTCCCCGGTGACCCAGCGTGACGATCGTTGGGTGCACTGCCTTTCAATGGGACCAATCGGGTGGTATTTCTGTTGTTGCTGGGTACAAATGCGCATGCTCGGTATTGGTATGCATATTCATATATGCAAAGTTGTCGTGGGATTCCACGACAAACCGCACACTTTTTGGACGTACTATTTTCCCAGTCCCTATATTTGGTCCGCCATTTTTAAAGATGGCGGCCATATAGAGGGACGCGGGGACCCAGTCTAGGGTATTGAGAGCCATGTCTATTTATCTAGCCTAGACTTATCGATCCCAAAACATATCGATCCGGGGTATCGATACGGTCTCGATAATTTCATAGAGTATAAATGGAACTGTTTCCTAAATCATTATTAATGCATTTCAAAATTATTATCTATAATTTAATACCAGGGAACTGCGGAGACCTCGAGATTCACCTTTCATCTAGTTCTGACGAACGGGATCTGATATTTTTTGAATTCCCGTCTCAGTTCATGGTATGCATTTGGACCGTTCAGGGACTACATGATTGGATTATTATCATTGATATAATGAAGTATGAATTCGAGAAGGGAGTTGTACTAGTTGGCGAAGGTCAATACGCTGGTAATTCATCTACTGCGGCCTACTCACTATACGGAGAGACAGTATTTGAAACGCTTTCTTTATTACAATCGTCTGTGTGGATTAGGATGGTAACAGTTGGTTATTCGCGTATTGAGTTTCGAGTTAGACTTGGACAGAACCCCTCAGGTAATAACGAAGATTTACACGATTATACATCAGATTCTTGTAACGTACCACTCTCGCCAATCAGTGATAATGGTGTATAACTTGAGAAAAGTGGATAACTTTGTGAATTACTCACGAAGTTGCTAGCTAGTACCGAAACTGCCCGAAACGGTGTTTCAAGATTTGCTGGTATATTTTAGTAAGGGATATGTGCCCTTGTCCCGGTTTATCAAACGAGAACGTGTCACTTCTTTTTATAACATTAACTTCACATGCTTCAAGAACTATATATAACCAACGATATTGATTTACAAATTATTTTGCCAACCAGATATATGTCGACCTGATGATTTCAATTGTGGCGACGGATCCTGTATACACACGTGCAATGTATGTGATGATATTGCTGACTGTACGACAAGTGAAATTGATGAAATTGACTGTGGAGGTTAGTGTCATTCGAAAGTTCTCAATGTGTTGTTGAATAAGGTAGGCATATTGTGAGATATTTTCCTGTTGTTCTGAAACCTCAATAGCGAGTTGCTGTCTTTTATAGCGAACCTTGTGCCATGTGATAAACTTACATTTCTCATCAGGGTTCAGGGTAACATTCACCTAACTTACATGATATACTTATATGGACCGATACCCGGAACATTAACATCGTACCAGTATCGTGAGATACTGGCAACTATTATGTTCCAGTATAGACGTTATTCATAATTGGCGATTTCAAGTCTAAAGAGGGAGACATACTCGATAAACATACAATATCGTACTCTTACTGCAATGTAATGAACTTTGAACTTCTACATTTTCCTAGATAGTGTCGGTTACCAGCAAACATTTCATTTAAAAAAAGCAGTGAAATAAATGGTTTATACGTTCAGGTTTACTTCACGAATGTAATGAGGTCAAATATTGAACAGCTCAGAAGTATGAAGCATTTTTTATGATTAGTGCAAAGTTCACCACATTGAAAAACTACATCACTCTCGTCTCAGCTACATCGTTAGCCTCGTTTTCGGAGCACAAATCGCTCTGAGCATGCTCAGTTGGATAGCATGGCCCTCTTTTGACGTAAATGCGCTAATTATGAATAACGTCTTTTAAACGATACTGGTATACCAGTATCTGGGACATAAAGCGCACTTTTCCGATTTTCATCATATAGCATTCCGGAGGGGCGGCGTTAAAACGGAGGGAAAACGGTGTCAAACCATGGAATTCCATTTACGAACTAAAAAAACACTCAGAAAATAAACTATCCTGACAAGTTATTTCAAAATCTGATTTTGAAGTAATTAGGAAACATATTGCTCTGTAACTTACAAGATATTTTAGTTTCATGGTTATAACTGTAATTTGACCAAAGATATGAATTTCTAGGACAAAATCACAGATACGTTCTATTAAAAATATCTCATAGTATGCCATTAAATGAGTTGCATCTTAGTGTAAAAACTACATAATTCCAACGCATTTTTCTATTCCTTCAAACAGATAGAGTATTTTTGTTGTCAGGGATTGATCGAGTTCGTCTGACGTCACCGAGATACCCTTGTAACTATCCTTACAACCTTAATCGTGAATGGATAGTAATAGCTAACAAGGAAATGGAGGTCGTTGTTCAGATTATCAAATTCGCTTTAGGATCTGGTGACTTTCTTTCCATCGGGAATGGCAATGATTCCTCGGACACCTCGACACTAATGATCAGAGTAACAGAAACCGTCAGGATACGGACACTAACCTCACACCAATCACAAATGTGGTTAATCATGGAAACAGGTGATGAATATTCATTTGTTAATGGATTCGTTTTCGACATTTACCAACAACCAAATGAAACAGGTATGATTTTGTATTTAAATGATGCTGTCCTTATAGCTCTGATGTTTATTTAGGAACCATCGATACTCTAAGTTTCTGTTAACAGGAAAGGAATTTGTGTTATTAGGTTATATTATTATTGTGAAACATAAATTAAGGTAAGATATCATTGTGTTTGAGTTTTTGTTAACGAGGTTTAACTATACTTATAATGCTGTTCAATTCAATATGCTGCAATGAACCATAATCAAATTGCATATACAAATGTTGTTAACGAGACACGATTCTGTCAAGAGTAATATCAATATATTGGAAAGCGCATTTTTAAAAATGTCTAATTTTATGTCAATCCAAAATGGAATTAAACAATATGCATAGCCGACAGGGCGTTCATCCATTGCCCGACATCTACATTTCGAGATTTCCAGTATCGGACAAAATCTGGGACCTAAAGTACACTTTTCCCTAAAATCGTTCAAGTTCAGTAGCGCTCGATACTGGAACACAATCTGGTGTTCCAGTATCGACCGATACTGGAACAGTAAAATCGTGCTAGTATCGAGCGATGCTGGCAACTTTTATGTTCCAGTATTGAACGATACATTTATACCAGTATCTGGGACCTAAAGTACACTTTTCCCTAAAATCGTTCGCTACTGGAACACAATTTGGTGTTCCAGTATCGAGGTGTTCCAGTATTGAACGATATGGAACAGTAAAATCGTACGAGTATCGAGTGATACTGGCAATTTCTATGTTCCAGTATTGAATGATACATGTAAACCAGTATCAGGGACCTAAAGTACCATTTTTCCAGATTTTCTTATTCAGATATCTAATACTACAATCTTGGAAAGTCCTTGGAACGCGTTACACGTTTTGGACATTACGTGCAAAATTTGTTTCCTGATCTTTAAATGATGCTTTTTTGTTAATAGCTGAATAGGACATCTTAAACAACACACCCCATCAATCAATGTTGGGACACCTTGAACAACTGCTGAAGACATTCAATATTTCTCAACATTACACGGGGGAAAGGGGGTGTTTATAGTTTTCCGTTATTAACAAGTAAGCGTTCCAAGACTTTTTTCCAGGATTGTAGGTTTACAATACCCCCTGTTTACTTTTAGACTCATGCCAACAAGGGAATTTTCATTGCGGTGATGGAATTTGTACTGAACCATGCGTCCGTTGTGACGGCACCATAGACTGCTTAATCAGTGGTGTTGATGAGCTAGATTGTCCAGGTAATGATAATCAACTACATGCATGACATTCGAAAAATATGTTCCGTTGTCTAATCAATTTTATACCGTTGATTTGGCTATTGGCCGGTCATAACATCTCAAATTCCCAAGTTAGGCAGGCCAGTGATCATGCCCTAAAGGACTGTTTTGATGAATGTCAACGTCTGGCCTTGCTTTATTGAAAATGACAGAAGACTAACAGACCGCGGTGAAAAGTGGCTTGAACAATGAGTCTGAGAAGGCATCTGTATAAAAGTAGAGAAATCTCTCCGTTAACAAAAAGACGCTTAGCATTCTTCGACTGCTCTAACATCATCAGCCTGCAGACCATCATCGAAATAACCAGATGAAGATAATGTGATTAGTCAAAATATCCCAAGAAAATTCCAGTATAAGATGTATAGCCTGGTCTCATTGCGGTTTTCTTATTTGGACTTGATTATGCAAATGAAGTTAAACACTTGGTCGTTGGTTAATTCGATATACCTTATCAGTTATCATGCCCTGTTAATGTTTTGGAATCTAAGAGTGTAAAACGTTTGGCCCTTCAGGCCAATAATTGTGATTGATTCATTAAAATGGATTTCTCAGTTCTTTATGCGGGTACGATATATCTGAAATAAATAGGCAATTTAGTGTAGATACTCATGGTTGGTAAAATCATGGTACGCTGTCTCATTTGCGGACAAATTACCCAACATTAAACTGTTCGTTGCTATATAATATGCATACGAGATTATGCCCTATTGTGTCTTTGTATCATGGGATGTTGTTTGAAATTATGCAAAATATTATTACTTGTACACGTTTCTCACACGAAGGTACATTTATAAGTGTAGAAGGCTCAGTTGGTACAACTAATTTAACATCTCCTGGATTCCCGACATGTAATTTTCCAAGTCATTTCCAACGACGTTGGACTATACAAGCCGACAGCAAAATGAACGTAGTAGTGTACGTGATATTCTTTCAAGTGGATAGAAGTGATTCGGTCACACTTGGCAATGGAGACGACGATGCATCAATCATTGCTACATTGAGGGGTACAAGTAAAATCCAAACGATTACGTCACTTGAGTCCCGGATGTGGATCCAACTGGAAAGCGGAACTCTAGGAGTAATTGAATACCGTGGATTTTTCTTTGAGATAGCACAGATACAGAATATAACTGGTAGGTAGCCTATACACAATTTCATTCTGAAAAGGGACAGTAGGTCCCAGACTTCAACTATAGAGTGTTTAAAGGTTATTAAACGAAAAAAGACTAAGATAAAAAGAACTTTACACTTTAGTTCATTACTTATCGGCATGGGGTTTACACCTGACCTTTTGACAACTACACTAAACGACACTACACTAAACGATTTTGATCAGATGGAAGGGATAACTCAGTACAACAGCCTTTTACCATTCTTACCGTTTTCATGTTTTGATTGATATGGTGATACATTTGAAGAGGCTCTTGATATCAATTTGCATTCGATATTTGTACATTTTTGTATTTTTATAATGAAAATGCTTCGACGTTTTATACTATAGAGCTTTGTGAGGATGCTATTGATTGCGGTGAAGGTGTCTGCGCAAAACCATGTACCCGCTGTGATTATGTTATCGATTGCTTGAACAGTGGGATAGATGAAATGGATTGCTCTTTTGGTAAGTACCGATATATTAATGATCGAACGTACTCTTTTCGCTTAACTCATTGTTTTCATTTTTGGCAGTGAATTTCCATATGTAATTTTTCTTGTGGAAGCTTATCCCTTTCGAAAGAGAATTCGTTCGTGTATATTATTGGTTTATTAGCTATCTTCGAATTTCCAAATCGTTCAGATTCGTTTGATTTAATTTAATTTAAGTAAATATAATTAGTTAATTATAAAACAAAATGCTCGTTATCACTATCTGGTTTGTACTCTATTAATCAGAGATGACCTGTTCAGCCAATACATGTAGAAATGGGTCAATTTCGCTAGTCATAAGGGTCGCTAGTCATAAGGTTCATTATTCATAATCTGCCCTAACCCTAACCCTTACCCCTCACCCCTCACGCCTCATCCCTCATCCTTCACCCCTCACCCCTTATACTCCTCACCCCTCACCCTCACCCTCACCCCTCGTCCCTCACCCCATACCCCATACCCCTTACCCCTTACACAAGGTTACCCTTATACCCTAACCCTAACCCCTAACACTAACCCTACCTAATGACTAGAGCGGTCCGTATGACTAGCAGTAGACCCCGTAGAAGTACATTGGTAGTAACATGGGATAATTGACCTCAATCCCATGATAAATGCTCAGAATAAATTCTCGTATTCTGACGGAATACACAGCAAGTGTTAGCACGGGATTCTGTAAAAGTCTGTATTCTAGATAACTGAATGTTCATAATATTATCCAATGTTACTACCATATAAATCTAATTGTATTATATAGGTGGTCGGTTAATAGCTCAGTCGTTAGAGCGTTCGATTACTGTTCGGAAGGTCATGGGTTCGAGTCCCACACTGGCTCATTTCCTTGCTTTTTAAGTGTGGATACGGATCGAGGCTTGTTTTTTGAGACTATTTAATTAAATCTGAACATTTTGAGAATTTGAACTCTGTACACATATTTTTACCTTTGACCTATTTTGCTCTAAATGCGCTTGCGTAAATGAAATACTCAAAATAGCACTCACCCTAAATGGTCGTGCAATTTCTAAAACATAACATTGGCGCGCACACATCTAATTTGTCTAATTTATCCCGAAACAAGACATAGCCCACGCATTTATTGACCTATTATCATGTATAGAAATGGCTATGCAATGACAACATCCAATGATGGGAGATTTAAAATACAAAAGGAACAACACACTAAAATGGGTTGAATCTATTTGGATCCATCATTAGCATGATTGGTGCCCCTTGCTGGTATTTACGGTTGGAACTGATTTAAAGGTCCACCATTTTATTGTGTTGTTTCATTTACCTTTTAAATGTCCCATCCTTGGATTTTGTCATTGCACATCTTTTTAGTCATTTCCATATTTTACATTGTTAGTGTAGCATTGTAGTGCTGTTGAAGCCATTTGGATCCATCCTTGGTGCCCCTTGCTGGTACGGTTGGAATCTATTTTCTGCCTTTTCAGTATAATATATCATGTACGTTGTAGTTGTTCTTTAAATACCAAATGTATATTATCACTATTACACTCATTCAGATCCTTACATTTCCATACATCTGAACCATAGTAACGACATACAAAGTCTAACATCACCAGGGTACCCATGCGGATATCTTCCAAGCTTGGACCGTCATTGGATCATAACGGGCCAATCACAGCACAGTATAGTGATCTATATACTTGATTTCCACGTGTATGGAGCAATTGGTTCGGTTTTTGTAAATTATTTTGACTTTGTCACCTTTGGTAACGGAGATAACACAACGATAGCGTCATCAATAATTGCCAAGATATCGATGACAACCCTGATACTTTCCATAACGTCAAACATTCCGGCTATGTGGATTCGTTTTGAATCACATTTCACATCAGTCCCGGAGAAAGGATTCCTATTTGAAATTACACAGACTCGTAACCAAACAGGTAGGGGCTAGTAACTTCACTAGAAAGCCAGTGTCCAGCAATTACTGAATTAATGCTGGTTAATAGCAAAACATCAGCAGCTTGATGTCTTTCTTAAATTCAGCCTCCGATGTATCTTGTTTTATTCTACATAAACAATTCTGTAGCGTGTATGTCTGCACTATAATCCAAATCGATGTATAGGTATAGAAACAGTAAATGAACAGGGCCCTACACTCTAGAGGTTGCTTGGAGGGATCTTTGAGTAAGCTGAAAATGTTATTGAATATCATTTAATACTAAGCAAAATGACAGCTTTAAAACATGCAACCATTTATGGTTCTCTGGTTTAGGCCTATCATCTTCTAATCAAGCTTTATCCAAAGTTATCAAATTAGTTTGTTAAGTGTAATAATAGAATGGAAGAATACCAGAAAGTAATTCTGATCTGAAATATTTTCATATTATTGATTTGTAGGTATATGTACTGGTAATTTTGATTGTGGTAATGGGGTATGTCTTGCGTATGACGCAAAATGTGATGGTATTAACCAATGTCCAGCAAACAACAATGATGAAGCAGACTGTGGTATGTGAAACATTTTATTATCATAACATTATAAATCGTTGTATTGTTCCTCAAATGACCAGCTCATACGTCGTCAATAGAGCAAATCCGATCAACATGCTATAGTTTAATATTATAAATTCCTTGTTACGGAATCGTCATTGGTTTCATATCAGGTATTTTACTTTAAGATGATTGATAATACAATGGGTCTCTTTCCAATTTTAATCATCTTTATTCCTCCAGGAATTTGTGGAGCTCCTATTGTCTACTTATCAAGAAATAGGAAGTCTAAGAACCTGACGTCACCCGGTTTTCCAAACACATATCCTTCTGATGTCAGGTGTTCGTGGATATTAGATTGTGACGACGGCCATCGAATATCGGCAGATATCATTCAATTGGGTCTTGAACGAGGTTTCGATTTCTTGACATTTGGAAATGGAAACAATCCATCGTCTAATGTCATCGCAAGATTGACGGGCACGACCAAGCTACGTACATGGACGTCTATTGGCTCAGAGATGTGGATAGATTTTAGGACTGATAACATCGTCAACTTGGAGGGATTCTTTATTGAATTCACACAGGTTACTGATGTCACAGGTGAGCTATGGTCTAAGGAATAGTTGGGTAAATTGCTGCTGAAAAGGGAGTACAAAGTCTTTGTACTACAATTAATTCAAAATATGTTATGACTTCTTCAAGTTGGGCGAACTTTAGACTTTTGTC
>CM069446.1:10059878-10062378 GCA_035610835.1 Ophiura sarsii
CTGCCCCTTCTCTCCCCCCCCCCCCCCATTTCAAGTCACTGCCCCTTCTCCCCCCCCCCCCCCCCCCCCCCCCCCCCCCCCCCCCAATGAAAAAGTCTAGTTACGCCACTGGTCACAGGTCACGTCATTTATTGAAAATAAAAGTTTCCATAGTTCCATAGTTAAACTATAACCATGATAACTCGCCTCACAGACATATTGGTAAAACTATAACTCGCTGCACCAAGACATGTTGGTAAAACTATAGCTCGCCGAACAGACATGTTGGCAAAATTATAAGGCTATATTAGAAAAAAAGTATTTTGTCTCAAAGCTCTTGAGTTTTGCAAAACCTAATGCGGAATGCGGTGGGTTTTTTTAATCTTTTTTTTATAAATATAAAATATTGAAATCCTTGTAAAAGTGACCTTTTGTATTTAACATGATGTGTTCGATGAGAATCTGTGAAACTTTTGGTTTTATTTGATTATTTTTTTAAATAATAATAATAATATTTTAATATACTTTCAAGGGCCCTGCATAGGCTTACAGTAACAGGTAATTATTCTTTTTGCTTCAATTTAAAATGATGAGTAATAAATGCCCGTCACGTGATTACATGCTTTGTTTCTATTTAGCTACGAGTTTTGAGGATTATTTGAAGGATAGGTAAGAAGTGGTCTTAGGTGAGCAGCGGGTTAGATTATTCGTTTTTCTTACATATCTGGGAGAAAAATTCAATTTTTGACATAACTAGGGCCTATCATTTTGAAATCATGAGAATCTAAATATTGAGAAAATATCCCGAAAAACAAAATGGACAAACTCGGTAAGCATTTAGATATTCCATTACTTTATTCAACTCACAGAGTCACCAAATACCATTTCATTATCTAAACACTCGTAAAATAGAAACAAAGCATCACGATCTGAAACAAGTCATGAAATCACTCAAGCATATCGAACACTGTTTACTTAAAATTAAAATTAATAAAGATACAGAATGACGAGTTTTATGAAAACCCATAACTAATGAGAGGTAGACAGAAAAGAACAAAAGGCTAGAATAATAGACAGGGGATATCTTTGTTTATTTCAAACAGTACTCCCTCCCAAACAGTTTTAACACACTCAGGTTTTTTTTTAGCAATTTTTCAAAATGGCAAAATCACCATCCCTACACAATAGGATGTATCTTCTATTTTTAAGTCCGATTTTCATGATCTAAAATTGCAATGAAAGGTAACAATATATTTAAAGTTGATTAAAACACAACGAATATGATATCATTTATATTTACGGTTAAAAAAGTAATAGAATTTGGGCATCGTTGGCGGGTAAATTTGGGCATCGTTGGCGGGTACTAATCATTTTGGGACACCCTGTATCAATAGGGTTTGTCCAGTGGTGGATCCAGGAAATTTTAGGGGGGGGGGGGGGGGCCACAAAAATGAATTTTGCCGGTACCATCCATTCGCACCGCCCTCGGACAGGGGGGGGGGGGGGGGGGGGGGGGGTGTCCGAAATTTGTTTCTTCAATTTTCGAACTCATTTGGTGCGATCTGGTGTATACTTTTGACCAACATTAATTTTATCAAAAAACCACCTCTTCATTTCCAATAAGAGTTGAGCATATTATATACCGATATATTTTTTATTTAAGTATAGATGATTTGAAAGCTCGAACAGGGGGAGTATGAGGGGGGGGGGGGGGGGTGTGCCCCCCTCCTAAGTACACTCTAAAATGTGTGTTTAGAAAGTGATGGCAAAAAAGATGTGTTTAGAAAAGGTATGTTTAGCGTATTGACTGTTAGTGTTTAGAAATTGAACACCAATGTTAGTGATTTGACACATGACGTTTAGCCACGTTTAGCCTCTAAACATGTTTACAAAGCGATAGCAAGAATGTGTTTAGAAAAGTGTTTACTCGCTAAACACAGTTTTTAGAGTGTAGAAATTGTTTCAATTTTCGAACTCATTTGGTACGATCTGGTGTATACTTTTAATCAACATTTTATCAAAAAGCCACCTCTTCATTTCCAATAAATATTTTGTTTTTTATCAATGCACGAAAGAAGTTGAGCATATTATACTGATATATTTTTGATTTAAGTATAGATGATTTAAAAGCTCGAACAGGGGGAGTCTGAGGGGGATCAGAAGTAGATTTTTTTTCAATTTTCGAACTCGATCATTTGGTGCGATCTGGTGTATACTTTTGACATTTTTATCGAAAAGCCACTTCATTTCCAATAAATATTTTGTTTTTTTATCAATGCAAGAAAGAAGTAGAGCATACTGATTTTTTTCTTAATTTAAGTATAGATTGTTTAAAAGCTCGAACAGGGGGAGTCTGACGGGTGATGTCCCCCCCCCCCCCCCCCCCCTGTATCCGCACCTGGGTTTGTCAGTATGTCCCAGCAATATTGACAGCAAAAGAATCATTCAAAAAATCACAGATGGTAGAAATAGAACATTATGTATGTGCTATATACATAATACACATACTATACACATACTG
>CM069446.1:10067378-10157378 GCA_035610835.1 Ophiura sarsii
TTTTTTCGGAGGGGGTCTTCAGACCCCACCACTACCCTTTATCTCCCTATAGGGGAATACATGGTCAAGTTGCCAAATTGGTGAAGAAAAATTAGGTTTCGACCTAGAACAAATTGATACATATTTTTTTCACCATAATGCATTTCTATAAGGTACCCATAATGACATACTAAAAGTCTGAAAATATCAGAGTGTTAGAAATATGATAATTTGCATAAACTTAAAATGGCCGCTAATTTGAGTATTTTCATTGTTTTGGACTTATTTCTTATCTTAGATAGTTGTTATGGCACTTTAAATAGCTTCAGCATATATTTTATGAATGTATTAGTCTCAAAGGACATACAGAGACATATCTGCCCTAATATGTGTATCTTAAATCGCATAAATAATAAATGGCCGCCAAAATTCTCAAATTAGCGGCCATTTTAAGTTTATGCAAATTAGGCATATATCTACCACTCTGATATTTTCGGACTTTTAGTATGTCATTATGCGGACCTCATAGAAATGCATTGTGCTGAAAAAATTATGTTTCAATTTGTTTTAGGTCGAAACATAATTTTGCTACACCAATTTGGCATTTTTACCATGTATTCCCCTATAGGGGGATTAAGGGTAGTGGTGGGGTCTGAAGACCCCCTCCAAATTTTTTTAAAGTGCATATTTAATCATGTGGGGTCAAGTGGAATACATTTTGACCATGGCCGATGTGAACAAAATACATTCCCTATTTACGCCCCGCCCTAATGTTTATTACCTGGTAGTTATTGTCTTTTTGTATACCGTATAACTTGTATAAACAAATACCGTCGAAATACACCATAAGTAAGTCCCCTCTTAACAGTTCGTCATACCATCGTAAGGTAAACATTTTACCAATAAAAATTAGTTTTAAATCTAACTGTTGTTTGAAAATGAAAGATGCCCATGACTTCATGGCTGAATAAGCTCAAATGAAAGCCAAAAAATGCCCTCAAAAGTCACAAAAGTTTATGAATTGCATCTTTCTTATGGAAACTTATGGAAAAACACCTGTGGTTAAGTGAATATTACTGTAAAGTGTAATCAATTCATGAGCATTCAGCCATGTAAATCCCCTTCTTGGTTCAGAGCTTAGCACAGCGAGTTGTGACTTTTGAGAAGGGCAGTTTTTGTCTTCCATTTGAGCTCATTCAGTCACGAAGTCATACACATCTTTCATTTTCAAACAACACTTAGAACACAGTCATAGGATTATTTTAAACTATTTTTTATTGGTAAAATGTTTTACCTTACGATATTATGACGAACTGTTGAGAGGGGGACTTACTTTTGGTGTTGTGTTTAGCTATTTAGAAATGAGATACGAATGTAAATGCTAGGGCACGTTAGTTCTGTATCGTGCTAGTATAATGATATTTTAAAGTGATATTCAAATAAACTTGACAAATTATTGGATTTATATCAATGTTGAGAGTTTTCCAGATTTTTATTATTGACAACTAGCGATTCAACGTGCTACTTACGGAAAAAAAACCTGACCGGAAATCGATGCATTAGTAAGTCCTGAAGACCCAACCGACGTCATGCTTCGTCTTATTGCTTCCAATATGGTAAATTGGGAGTAACTGGGAAAATGAGACGCTTCACACCATCTGCCGATACCGCACCAATACAGTGGGAGTCATCTTATTTTCAAAACCAAGTTGAAATTTTAAAATGTTTAAACGTTGCTAGAATATTATATATTTTTACTGACTAATTAATGTGAAACAATGAGGCCAATCGCAATTTGATTGAGAGACGCATTTGCGATCTAAAGCATGTATTGGGCGTCTCGTAGACAAACTGTGAAACCGGTACATCGCCGGTAAAATTATTTTTCCCAAAGTTTCTAAGTAAAAAATATGTTATTCTTATAACGTTTAAATTTTTTCAATCTTCAACTTGGTTTTGAAACAAGATGGCTTCTTTCCAAGCTTGCAGTTTTTTACTCACGTAGGCCTATGTCATGTTTTTGTAGAGAGTTAATAATGAGAATCTTTTATAATATTTCTCTCCTACACCTAACACAAAAAGTTCCTGACCAGGAACTTATGTTAGCTAATGGCAAATCAATAATAAAATTCCTAAAATACATTAAGTGATCAAATTTCTTTCACCTAATTCGATAGCTCATTCATTAAAATTAAATGGATCCTTTTAAAGTTATCTTGTTTTAATTAACCATACCTACCTAACGAAAACAAAGTTGTAGCAAATGAGTTCTTTATAGCATTGATTTGTTTGGGTCCACATCACACACATCTAAAGCAATCTGATATAACAATGGTACAAACCTCGTAAGGGGAGTGCTATTGTCAGCATAGCAACTTTGCTCAAGTGCATTGATTTGTTAATTTAAAACCCCAACACATTCGCATGTATTGTAATTCATACACAGAAACAATATTCAAAATCATTCTAATTTTTATAACAAATAAAAACATGTTAGGGAAGACGTCAAAACTCGACCGCCCGTTGACCGCCGGTTACGGGCGGTTCCGCCCGGTTCTTTCAGGTCAAATGTTTTACTGGTATATGCATATTCGCGCATGCAACACTGAACAACCGCCGGTTGACTTAATGCTGTAACCGGACCAATCTACACTATCAATCTGTTACTTTGCGGTCATAATAGCTCTCTCTATAATCGTTCTATAAAAAAACACTTTCGGTATTGATTTTAAAAAGTTAATTGAGCTATAAACAGATTGAAAAAGCCAACCCCAGCGAAAATCAATAGCTGTATTGTACTGGTTGTCAACTGAGCCCATTACTTCAAGATGTTATTGCTCACGCGTGTGACGAGGCACCTTAAACCGGTCTTGTTCACCAGAGTGTAACTATTTGACCTCATTATGTGTGTATATTATAACAGACGACACGTTTTGTGAGAACCGGGCGGAACCGGCCGGAACCGGCCGTAACCGGCGGTTGCCTGGCGGTCGAGTTTTGACGTGATCCCTCAACAAGATTGATAACACCCGCAGTAAAAAGCAGTGAATCACTGCTACCTGAACAATGAATCAAGCTCAACTTAGTGGTCCGAGTACTTTATGGCGCGGAGTGTAGACATTTTTAACGCACTCTGTGTATTTCAGTTTCGAAACTACTAAGAGTGTATGAATCACAGTTTTAAATCTATGGTATGAATACAATTCATGAAACCATTAGGATTTTAACAGTGATGGATCGTTTTATGTGCTGATTGGATAGCTGTATTTCTTTAATGAAAAAGGAAGGAAAACAAATAACACCACATTTGGTTATTAGGTGGAGTTGGTAATAATTTCGCCTTGAATAAAATCCTGCCACGTGAGATTTACCCGGAAAATAAGCATTTTGAATGATTGTTAGATTTAACTTGAGTAGTAACATGCAGGTGTTTAAAGGAAGACCAAATTATTGGATTTATATCAATGTTGAGAGTTTTCCAGATTTTTATTATTGACAACTAGCGATTCAACGTGCTACTTACGGAAAAAACCTGACCGGAAATCGATGCATTAGTAAGTCCTGAAGACCCAACCGACGTCATGCTTCGTCTTATTGCTTCCAATATGGTAAATTGGGAGTAACTGGGAAAATGAGACGCTTCACACCATCTGCCGATACCGCACCAATACAGTGCGAGTCATCTTATTTTCAAAACCAAGTTGAAATTTTAAAATGTTTAAAATTTGCTAGAATATTATATATTTTTACTTTAATGTGAAACAATGAGGCCAATCGCAATTTGATTGAGAGACGCATTTGCGATCTAAAGCATGTATTGGGCGTCTCGTAGACAAACTGTGAAACCGGACATCGCCGGTAAAATTATTTTTCCCAAAGTTTCCAAGTAAAAAATATGTTATTCTTATAACGTTTAAATTTTTTCAAACTTCAACTTGGTTTTGAAACAAGATGGCTTCTTTCCAAGCTTGCAGTTTTTTACTCATGTATGTCATGTTTTTGTAGAGAGTTAATAATGAGAATCTTTTATAATATTTATCTCCTACACCTAACACAAAAAGTTCCTGACCAGGAACTTATGTTAGCTAATGGTAAATCAATAATAAAATTCCTAAGATACATTAAGTGATCAAATTTCTTTCACCTAATTCGATATCTCATTCATTAAAATTGAATGGATCCTTTTAAAGTTATCTTGTTTTAATTAACCATACCTACCTAACGAAAACAAAGTTGTAGCAAATGAGTTCTTTATAGCATTGATTTGTTTGGGTCCACATCACACACATCTAAAGCAATCTGATATAACAATGGTACAAACCTCGTAAGGGGAGTGCTATTGTCAGCATAGCAACTTTGCTCAAGTGCATTGATTTGTTAATTTAAAACCCCAACACATTCGCATGTATTGTAATTCATACACAGAAATAATAATCAAAATCATTTTAATTTTTATAACAAATAAAAACATGTTAACAAGATTGATAACACCCGCAGTAAAAAAGCAGTGAATCACTGCTACCTGAACAATGAATCAAGCTCAACTTAGTGGTCCGAGTACTTTATGGCGCGGAGTGTAGACATTTTTAACGCACTCCGTGTATTTCAGTTTCGAAACTACTAAGAGTGTATGAATCACAGTTTTAAATCTATGGTATGAATACAATTCATGAAACCATTAGGATTTTAACAGCGATGGATTGTTTTATGTGCTGATTGGATAGCTGTATTTCTTTAATGAAAAAGAAAGGAAAACAAATAACACCACATTTGGTTATTAGGTGGAGTTGGTAATAATTTCGCCTTGAGTAAAATCCTGCCACGTGAGATTTACCCGGGAAATAAGCATTTTGAATGATTGTTAGATTTAACTTGAGTAGTAACATGCAGGTGTTTAAAGGAAGACCACTAAGTTGTTAGTTTTGGTAACTGGCTGCGTAGGTTTACTCTGGAGTTTCTGAATGATCTGCAACTAAGGTTATTTACAGTTATACTTGATGATAAGTCACCCGGACTCTTAATAAATATATCATTATCTGATCTCAGTATGGGAACATACTGATGATTTAATTGTTATAGATTAATCAGTTCCAGATTGGCGTGAAATATACTGTTTCTATCACTCTGCGCGCAAAAGTAATCCAAGCGTACACGCACGGTTACAGCCAAACGCACGCATGATGCACAGTGCGCTTGTTGCCTTCATGAGGGCCAGTGTCCTTCTATATTGATTCGCTGCTGTAAGGAGGCTTCGCCAATTTGGAACTGATCAGACTATAGTTGATTTACAAAATTACACGCCAAGAATTATTTTACAAGCATTCATAATAATGGCAACATGAGTAATTGGTACCGTTTTCGTATTATCTAGTGAAGCCTATGTATTTTTCAATACCCTTAGTATTGACAGGCTTCTTGGTATTATGGTATTATGAACACCCTCGAGTGGGCATCTCTTGACTACAAATTGCATTACAAATCTTTCACACATCTGTCAATTTCCACCAGTTTTAATTCCACATCTAAACTCGAACCCATGAGTTCGATGGAAAACAAGAACATTATTTCAAGTCAATTTACACATCAGGGAACTACAGCGATGTTTTATTTATGAACTTTGAGAAGTTGTTAACATGACAGTGCAAAAGTCTACACCGGCTTTTGTGTTGAACGATTTTCATCCGAGACAAGCATAGTTTCAAAGTTTCGTAATCTATGATTTAATACTGGCATCTTAGCCATTGAAGGTATTTATGCGCAAGAGAACACTCAAAACAAAACAAAATCCCGGGCTGTCGAAGACAACTATAGTCTTCTTCTCATGCATGGATAAAACACAAGTCACAAAGTGTGCATCCTAAAAGATCCATCATTTTTGGCGCAGGTCATATAAAGCAAAAAGATGTTGCAAACGCTTGCAACTGCTGTGAATCTTGCCCAATAATGTACCACATCCACCACCATCTGACGCTCACCCTTAAGTTATAATTATTTAACAATTGTTGTGTTATTTCATACCCATTTTGGCAGATTAAAATGTTCATAGTCAAACGATAAAAATATGAATGAAGTATCATTTTGACCAACAACCCTTATGAAATGACAACCCCTTTGAGATAATTTACCTGTGCAGTGACATTAGTACATGAGTCTAATAGATATCAGCGGAGGCACAAAAGAAACATATTACTTCTTTGAAATTCTCTTCATAAAAAATTAACAATATTTGTGACAGGTACATGTATGCTTCAATACTCTGTACTCAGCATACATGTCAATAATTGAGAGATTGCCTCAATCACAATAATAATATAATAACCATGCTTCTAGAACGTATTACACAATTAACCCCTTAGGTCCACTCTCACCAGCCAGATCCTTTGGGAATATCTCAAGGTTGAGATTTCTCCATCTTAACTCTATTTCATCTATCACCTATTGAACATGCGTAAGCTAGTTCACCCAGGTGAACTGGTCGAAGTGTACCTTTGCCTTAAAGTCCCAAAGCACTACATATGTAAATTATAATGTAAATAACAACATACTAAAAGAATTACATGATTTAAACGAACCATAAAAAGAGTGAAACAAAACCATGGCAACTTAGTTAGGATTAAACAAGTATATGTTTTGACAGAACATTTGAATTGAGAGCAACCGTCTTTGAGATTTTTATACTGTATGGAAGATTGTTCCAGAACTTAGCTGTAGCAGAAGAAAATGTCACGACGACCACAAGACTGAGTTGAAGTTGGTGGGAGGTACATGAAGAAATTGAGGAAGTAGCAGAAATTCATATGGAACAGGTTGATGTGTCATTGCAAAGAAGTGATTCATTTCCCCCTTTTTTAGTACAATGTATAATATATAAATGCAGCACCAATGCAACCATTCCCCCCCCCCCCCTCCCATTGCATGGGTGGTTTATAAAGTATTGTGGAAGACTTTCAGTAAACCCTTCACTGAAAGCATTTTCTGTTGTCTTATTTCACATAACTACATATTTCATTTCCAGTGCACAAAGACCGAACCCCATGAGAGTCAAACTGAAGGTAATTTACCACACTGTTGTGACAAAATCCATGAAAACATAAACCTCCAAATACAAAGTTCCCAATATTAATATACTGACAAAGTGGGAAAGAACTTAAAGGCATATTATGTGATCTTTTCCAGAGAACGCCCTCTATTCATGATATTATTTAGAAAGTAGATTTTCTTGCAGATTTACATTTCCGATCATAAATCATACATACATTCCAATCTACAGAGCGATACGATTCCTAATTACCTCAAAATCATGGTTTTAGAGTGAATTTAGAGTGAAAAATATAAACTGTCGGGATTCCGACAGTTTATTTTCACTCTAAAACCATGATTTTGAAGTAATTAAGAATCGTATCGCCCTGTAACTTGGAATGTATGCATGATTTATGATCAGAAATGTAAATCTGCAAGAAAATCTGCTTTCTATTTTTTGTTCGATGTTGAGGGCGTTCCCTGGAAAGATCACATAATATACCTTTAAGCACTGGAACTGATGATGTTAGTATAGTAATGCTGGGTGAAGTGATGAGGTTTATTGATTTAAGGCTGCCACAGGTAGAGGTTTACTTTCTTGGTAAATATCTGAGGAAATATAATGGAGAACAGAAGAAGCGAGTGTGAGATGCCATGTTTGAAATTTGCCTGTGGCACTATACTCCCTGTCATAGTCCCTTGGGCATAATTCGCGTTATTTCACGCGAGCGTATTTTGTTATTGTTTGCGGGGAGCGGCGCCAAAATGCTTAACAGGTGCGAACAAGGTCACGCGCCATCAATCCCGGCGTGTGACGATTTCACGATTGACCAATTAGGATGGGCGATTATTTGTTTAAAGGGACCGTTACGCACTTCCGTCTTTATGCATAATCGCACCTACGCATTGCAATTCGCACATACGTACGCAACTCAAACGTATGCATGATTTGATGGAATTATGTCCAAGGCATTATGACAGGGAGTATACTTCACAAAAGGTTCAGATCCATAGAGTTAATTCACCAAAAAGAAATATCACTTCACAGGATTCTTAAATTTACTCTATACAGCTTATTAATACCACTATAATCGGTTTCAGCAAATGTGTCACCTCATTAAAAGTTTTTGGACCTGTCCACACTTCGAGAGAGGTAGTAAGCTGTTTTCCGAATAAATTAATATAACTTCGATCCTGAAACAGGCCAGAAAGCAAAACTATATTCAGTCATCAAAAAAGTAACTATACAGGTAATACATGGGCTTTATATTATATCCTACCTAAAAATATTAAATATAATGTTGTTGACAAAATATGTCTTCTTTAATATGAGATATTGCACGCTAGGATAGTTTGTATATTGAACAGGTTACAATCTAAAATGTATAGTAAAGTCATAATTTCATTTTCACATTTTACTTTTCAACATGGGGGAGAGTATGACATGTAGTCGTGTGTAGAAAAGAAAAATGTGAAAATGAAAATAGGACTTTACCTTACATTTAGGAGTGTCAATTCCTCAATAATCACTCAGTCTTATAGCGTGCAATATATCATATTAAAGAAGATAAATTTCTCAACAACTTTATAAATTAATATTTTTAGGTAGGATACATATTTTAGAGAAGCCCATTTATTACCTGTATAGTTACTTTTGTTGATAACTGTACACCGTGGATGTATCTTGCATGGTTACACGAGCATTTTAAATTTGGCCTACAATTATTAAACATGTTGTTATACGCTTATCAATTTGATTTGATTCAATGAATCTGCGTCGTGGTCTGAATTCTCAAATAATTTGATGATAAATTGGGGAATGACAATATCACAGATGTGATCTTTTTTACGAATTTTCAATTTCCCTGACGTGCCGACACATGTTTCCAGTCTGATGGGACACTTTTCCCAATGCCTTATCGAATAAATTTTGAATGTCATTGATATTGAAAGTTTTGTTGTGCTTTTGATTTTAGTAATCCTACATGATTACATAGGCCAAGGGAATAACATCATCTTGAGTGCCTCTTTCCATAAGTAACACACTGAAATATATATTTGGCCTAATACTCATCTGTTAACAATGGTTAAAGTAACCATGAAGTAACATTTTGAGTATTTTTCTGAGTTTTTATCTTTCATAAAGACGTATTGATTATTGGTTACTTTAGCGCAATATTTAAGGAGATTAAACTGGGTATTAACATGGCAAATAACAATTTACAACCAGTACATCACCATCAAATCAACCATGCACCTCCCCCAATATGCAAGAGGTGACACATTTGCTGAAACCGATTATAGATGAAACAAATCTAGACACTTGACAATTCATAGTTGGTTCTACAGTACGTACTGTTATCTTTTAATATATAAACATAATCCCAATAACAATTCAAAGTTATTTTAACTAGCATATCAAATAAATCTTTGTTCGTCATGAAATGTCTTTAAAACTATAACAGTCTGTGATTCATAATATGAAGGAAAGTTTTCAAGAACCAATTGGTGTATACCGTTACCAAAACATTCTGGGGTGGCTGCTCATGCATAAGTATTTTGTACCAGCAATTTGTGTGATTTAATAAAAGTACTTTTATCCACCTGAAGTGCAAATGTGATGTCAGAGCATATTCTACAGGGAACAACTTTAGGCCTCCCCAAAAAGGTTTGTCTCAGAAACCAACGCGCATTGGTATGTGAAATAGGCTTTACGCGTATAGCTCTACGCTGCGGCGATGCATTTTTCCTCATTTTTTCCTCTCCTGTGGTTCTCTGTAAGCTTGAATCAACACAAAAATGATATATGCTTAATTTTGAAACCGGTCAAAATAAACATGGTCGATCAAAAAATTTAAAAAAATTGCATACCTCATAGCAAATTCTCTAAAAATAATAAAAATGTGCACAGCTTTTTTGGGCCTGATCATTTGACATTACTCTAACACCCTAACATCACTAGAATTTACTTTAGGTGAAAATGGGATTAAATATAGCTTCGTACTATGAAAATAAATCCCCACAAAATGTATGGAAATATTTTAGGTTAATCTTTACTTAGTACTACTAATAACTTTTGGTTTAATATGAGTCAATAGATCACTAATTTTCTTTAAATTCCTTACTGCTAAAATATACCCTATGTTATCTATCTATTTGCATAGTGGCTTTCTTTTTTCAAAAAGGAAAGTGACATTTAAAGGAGCATTTCCTCAAAATACCTAGTAATAACAACCACCTTGTAACATGAGATCCATAGTTAACCCAAACATAAAGTACTCAATACAATGACGCGTAAAGGCTGGTCATAGCCATAACATAACATAATGTTAATACAGTACTACTCCTGAAGGATACATGCGTTTATTCAAATTAGGCATATGGTATATGTTGCAAACGTTTTAGAAGTGAACTGATTTAGCAAAACAAATGACCTGTTTGGTAACAAACATTCTAGGCTTGGCTTACTCAATTATTGTTTTAAGCATATGAGAGCATTTAAGATCACAATTATACGCTAAGCACAGTTTTTAACAGCTGGCAGCTGTTCTTGCAATATCAAAGAGAATTTGTGACGTAAATAATGCAGATCATGGGAATACAAACTGACATATTCATATACTGCAAGCGGGATGAAGTATATGGATAACATCCCCTAGCCCTGGTACCGAGATGCACGCGTAGCCAGATTCGACAGAAGGTAGTTATAGCGAGCTGCGAGCGTAGCGAGATGTGACTGAAGGGAGCAGCTCTGGAGTATCCACCGTCAATGTGATTACCCCCATGGGCCCTCAAATTAACATTCCATTTCTCACACACAGGTCTGGTATTCAACAATATATCAAAATTTTCAATTCTGGATGATAGCGACTCACTGAACTTAAGTTATAAGAAAATAATTGTCTCTATTGAGAAAATGTAAAAGAACTGATACTACATTGTATGTACGTTTTGCTAGTTTTTAAACTTTTGAATAGGGTTACAGTTAAAATGGAAAATTAATAACTTGTGGTGACAATAACCCATCTCTTACAGAGGCTGTTTTTATACACATAGATTTTGAATCAGCTAGCATAAATCGCTTGCTCTATATTATAATTTTTGTTTGTAAAGATGTAGATTCAACACAGGTTACAAGATGGCTGAACGTAGAAGATGCCAAGATAGGAGTTGCTATTTTAGGAGTGTCTATCTCATCACACATGGCATCAGATCAAATGAAATAACAGTACTGTTAAAGCTGAAATTTTTGCGGAGGTTTTATTTTCGCTCAAAATATTTTCCGCAAAAATTATCACCCGCAAAAATATTGTTTTCAACATTCATGCAGTGCATCCAGAAGGTCGCCTGTGAAAAACGATTCGCAAAATGTCTATGATATCAAAATGCGCAAAAATATCTTTACACAAAAATATTGGCTTCAACAGTTTTTCATTTTGATATAATATTGGTTCTGATTGGTTATAAATAAGCATGAAATAAAATGCCTGATGTGGTGAAAAAGATCCACTACTTCAAATAAAGATATTATTAACATTTTCGTAAAAAAAGATACAAATATGTCTGTACAGATACTTGATAATTAAAGGATGTGCCGTGAATACCTTACCCGCAAACAGCCTCCTGGTAGTAAATAATCTATATTTTGATTTGAAATACTTAAATTATAACCAATACATTCTTACTCAATACATTATTTTTTGAAAATCTCAATATGTTGCTGAAAACTCATTCATTTCATGCAAAGGTAGGTGACCCAATTCAATTCACTTTTCCCACCAGATTTAAGGACCAGAAGAAAACTCAATACATTTTTATCATCAGCTCTCAAACATTCTTGGTCTGAAAGTCGATTTCTTTAGATGCTACGAATGAACAAGTAGATATTTACCTTCAAAAGTGGTTAACCTCCCTAGAGGTTTCCACAGTTCTATGAGAAAATTTAATAAAGGGAATATTTGGTTCTATCATAAAAAAACACAATTAATTTAACTAAATATTTGTAATATGACTGTATTTCTGATGCACCTTTTAATATATAAAATAGTAAACTCCATGTGGATTAATTGGTCGAAACTGGGTCTCCCACCTTTACGTGCAATGAAAAAATAAGTCGCATTTTAAGCACCTTGCAATTGCTGCCCGCTGTTGAAGAATGTGTTCATCTTAAAATTTGTCTTCTTCCTTTTAAAGCTATTCTTGCCTTGGCTAATACTTAAGCCTTTATTAAATGTTCCCCGAATGCAACTCTTTGTAAGTCAAGACTATTATTGTTACATCTGGAACCCCATGTCACATCACATAGGGTATGTATGACATCCCACAGAATAATGACCAACCACCAAGAGAATACCCAGAGTATGTAAACACAGTTGTTTGAGTTCTTATATAATCGGTTCCATAATTTCTTGATCTGAACGTCACACTGACACTCATCGGACTATTGGACGCACAATGTTCAGTGTAATGACGCACTGCATTCCTTAGCATCAGGCACCCTTGCACTACGCTGCTGTAAGCACCAATTGCACAGCATTTGTGAGGATTGTTCGAAATGATAGAGAAATTATTGAACTGATTATAATCAAATCAAGATGTAACCAACTAAGACATCTAATTCAAATTAAACTGTACAGACTAGAATTAATATCAGCATTTGTAACTATCTTACATAAATACACACATACATTACACGCACATGGTGATGACAATGTCAGTCTTGTACATAGACAACATTGGCAAAGTCAGCCCAGCGCGTAACTAGTTTGTTATTGATTTATGACATCACCTGTGTCATCTTTGCCTTTGTATTTAGTCTTGCCATGTGACCACGGTAGATATTTGTATTTGAGCATATGCTGTGAAGAAAAAGAACAAATACATGGTTATTAATGTGGTTCAAAGAAAGAAACATAGTGGTTTAAAGAAAGAAATGGTAACATGAGTGCATTTTGGATAAGAATGTAATGTTTTCATAAAACTGAAGAATAAAATGTCTCTTCTCCAGACAGGTAACTACAGTCATCACAATAAGTAACTGACCAGGTAATAAATGTGCTGATAACTCTAAAAGTATAACTCCTACATAAACATATTAAATCATAAATATGTTGAGAAATTTCTCTTCTTGAATTTGAGATATTACACGCTAAAAATGGCTGATTATTAAGGAAGTTACAATCCCAAATGTACTGTCAAGTCTTGATTTTCATTTTCACATTTTCATTTTCAACACGGGGACTCAGACCGGCAAATTATTGATTACTGGTAGTGATAGTGCCAATTCACCCGTCGATGGCCTGGTTGTTGGATAGTCGGCCGGTGGCATTTTTACGTTTGATCAATACGGCACACACGCTTTACCTGTCATACTCTCGCCATGTTAAAAAGAAAATGTTAAAATGAAAATCAGACTTGCCCTAACGTTTGGGATCGTAACTTCCTCATTAATCAACCATTCTTAGCCTGTAATATCTCAAATTCAAGAAGAGAAATTTCTCAACAACTTTATAATTAAATATGTTTATGTAGGAGGTATACTTTTAGAGTTATCAGCATGTTTATTACCTGGTCAGTTACTTATTGTGATGACTGTATACTGTATCATCATTGGTTACATTGCTAAAATGTTTGAACCTGACAAACCCATTTGTGTAGTGTATGCATACATAATGTAGTAATTACATGAGATAGATTCACTGTCAAGAAGGATCAAAATGGAAAATAGAGTTTCGAGTTCAAGGATTATAATCTATTTAGTTTCCACAAGACAGTGACGGCACTGCGTTATTCACTGAATGCAGTATGTAAACGCACACGCCTATTTGAGGCGCTGGCACATACACACATGAGTGGAAAGGCGGAAGATATATACAGGTGCGTACATTTGAGCCTGCTAAGGTACTCCAGTGTACAGATGATGTAAAATAGACTATAGCAATCTTTTTATGTGGTTTGATCCTGTGCACGCAATTAGAGTTCAATGTGTAATATTACATTGTAATCGGTTACATTCAATTATGCAATTATGTCTGTAAAATCTTAGGGGCCAGAAATGTTCTATAATTTAGAAATTATAGGCTAAAATGTGGTGAATAACTGCTAAAGGTGGTTAACCACCTGTCAGTTTGTGTACTACTCAATGGGCAAATTTCTTGTGACCATGTGCTTCTAAAATAGGAAACATAGGAGTTATGCAACTACAACTTTGGTATGCGACAATTTTAAGGATGACCTTTCATGTTAAATAGAAAACATCAAGTGAAAATTTGGGCCAACAATCAGAACATCTACCTTTAATAACATTACGCTACAAATAAACTCACCTTAATTTGTCTTTTCATTGTTAGGCTGAAGAGAATGATGAAGTACATGACTAGGATGGGCCAGAATACAGGAACATTAAATGCTTCAAAACATGTACAGATCATAGCTACGATAATGGCTTTTGTTGCTGAATGCCTGCATGAAACAAAAAACAACAAAAACAATAGCAAGAGATGTAAGATTGTCACACATATGAGAACTGTTATGGCAAAAGGGTTCAGATGTCGGTAAAAACACATTTTGAGATATTGATGGAATTAGGCATTGAAAAAGAAACTAAAATAAATTCAGAAAGTAGTATCCAATCTTAACCATAAAGGTGTTATTTTGAAGCATCAAAAAGCTCCTTTTGTTGGTATTAAGAACTGCACCATTTTGCTCCAGCTGTTATTTATACACTCGGCAAAAGAAGTTCTTGGACACTTAAATTAAATTAATATTTAATAGAATATAATAAATTAATAAATTATCAAAATGATGCACTGCCCGTATCAAAAGTGCTCAATTCCTAAGAAGAGCGTAATATGATGAAAACAAGCAGTAAATTAAGAATTATTTATACATAGTAACTGGCAGTTTCATGCACACCAACCACACAGGGTGGTGGCAATCTTCAGACTGAAGTACATCTAATTATAAAAATAGTCAACAGTAATAATATGGTAATACAGCATATCCAAGTTATTGACATACATAAGTGGAATATCAATAATCCATAATAGGTGTGAAAGTCATTCTCCAGATAGGATAATCCATTATGAGAGGTGAAAAGTAAATCACAAGATTAGGTATAGGTAATCCCTGGGGTAATCATTAATCAGTCATAAAGATGGATCATAATAATGAAAAATGAAAAACAATAGTCAATAGAAAAACAGGATGTGTGAGCTGGTAGTCTGGTAAATATGGCCATCCAGGAAAAAACATTACGTTACGCCAAAAGCATTGAGTTTGTGTTTCCGTTTGTGTCTGCACATAGAGTATAGTTCCGAGCGTTTGTTTAGAGTACATATCCTGGGTGCAGTCATGATGTGAAACTTCTCCGCGATGCATAGGTTGCAGCGCTTTGAGGCCGGGTTGTATGGAGTCGCGTGTTGGATGATGGACCATTTGATGTGGAATGGGTCTTTTTTGCGTTTTAGATTCCAGATGAATTTGGATAGTTCCGATGCAAGAGACTTTGATTCATCCTTAAATGAGTGGGTGTGGTTACCAAGTCTCTCCTTGAAGGTGGTGCTTGTGAGACCGATGTATTCCATTGATGGGGATGACGTGGGTTGGACGGTGGCTTTGTACACAATGTTTTTCACCAGACAATTTCCATCAAGAGGGCAGTTGGCCTTTGCACTTTTGGGGCAACTACAGCAGCGGTTGTTTAAATCCGTATCGGGTGTTTTCAACAGTTTTTTATTATGAGCGGTGATGATGGACTTGACATTCTCGGTGCATGAATAGCTAAGTTTCACCGTATTCCGATTAAAGATCTTGGCTAATGGTGAACCCTTTGGGAAATGACGATCAACGAGCTTAAAGAATTCTTTGCCAATATTAGTTGATATGTTCCTCGAGAAAGGTGGATTGAACCATGTAATGTTCCTTGAGCGTTGCCGTCTCATGGATGTCTGGGGGCTGCTCTGCTGGTATTTAAAATCTTGTGAAAAACCGGATTCTGATAGGGCTTTTCGGTACATCGGGATGGCGTTGTTGAAGGTGTTCTCAGAATCGGAAAGTGATGACAGGCATTTGTTGATGGAGTTTGGCAGTTCTTTGAAGATGTTGGGTGGGTGGTTGGATTTTACGTTGATGTACACTGGTGTGTCATTAGAATATATATAATTATATATATGATTATATATATATATAATTGTATATCAAAATAAGCAGAAAGTAATCCTCTAACAGCTTAACATGGAATTTAGACATGATCACTCATGCATGGCAGATCCCATTCACTTGACAATGCCAAGAAGATTGCAAAAAATTGGATAATCCCTCCATTCAAATGACTGTAAATGCTCATTTCTTGCAATTTCCTTTTACGCACCTTACCATTGCTTAATGAATGTGCTCAGCCATGCATGAATGCGTACATCTTAATTTCATACAGACATGATAGAGAATTATTGTCTGCTTATTTTGACATGCAATTGTTTAATTTATATTAAATATTTATGTGAAATATTTGAACTTCAATGAGTGTCAAGGAACTTCTTTTGACGAGTGTATATCACTTTTAAAAATACTTTTTTATCTCAATGGTTGAGGATGTTACAGCATTTGCCATATGTGTGGCGTATTAAAGTAGGACAAATAAACTTATTAACATTTCTTGACATACATTTTGATCATACCAGTTATTCCATTGACAGCATGGAAGAGATTTTCATAGTAATGAAACATTTCTCTTTGCAAATAAAATAAGGATTGGAATGACACCGAGAAATGGATAAATTATGTACTGGGTGGTTTTGTAGAACCCTTCACCAGATTTGCAATTTAAGTGGGTAGAATTTCGGCGCGAATCCGCGAATCGATTCGCGTAAAATCACTACCGCGTGAATCCAGGTGGATTCGCGCGCAAAAAACAAACAAAAACATTTTTCTTTTTCTTTTTCTAAGTCCAAAACAGGACCTTAGATGACTTGTATTTGACACTCAGTCAACAAACATGCCGAATTTGGAAGTTGTGCAAGCTTATAGCCTTATTCTTGATATTATTTTCATAAATTTGGCAATAATCTATAGATTCTCAAAATTAGCGAGAATCCATGGATTCTTGCAAAATCCTTCCGCGAGAATCATAACAGATTCGCGCGGGTGGTTACGAAATTCTACCCCTGACTATTCACCTCAAATAAAGTCACTGTCCGGACAGGGGTCAGACCCCCACCCTTTTTATTTTTGCCCCACCCTTTTAACAGAGCCACCCTTTTTATTTGGGAATGTTCAAACCCCACCCTCTATACCGAAAAGGGGACATTTTGATCATTTTGTGCATTCAAATTTGAGAAGGCACTCATTGGAAGAAAGGACAAAGTGACAGAAACATCCCGGGACCCGTTTTGTTTTTCGTAGCTCCCGGCGAGTTTCCGTTTTGAAAAAATGTCACGATTTCAACAATAGATGGCGCTATATAACAACAAACCAATTTAAAGATGGCGACTTTTTAATTTCAAATCGAAGTATATCTTTGGATACATATTTATGATATAACTAGCGCTAGCTAGTCGACAAGGTCGGTATTTTGATTATTTTGATGATCGCTGAGAAACCGCCACCCTTTTTATTTTATCTCCACGCTTTATACAACTACACCCTTTATATCAGAAATATTCTGACCCCCACCCTTTTGTTGATTTTTTGATTTCTGAAGTCCCACCCTGTATAAAGCGTGCCGTCCGGACTATGAAAGTGTTAACAGTTATTTTCTTCTGAAAACCTCCCACCCCTTTTTATACAGTTCATACGGATGATATTTGATTCTGAATTTCATATGGACGATATGTGTCTCAATTTAATACAAAATATCTTTTTTGGCTTCATGATACATTTGAAAACGGGCAGTGTTCAAGTAGTTTTCAAACAAATCAATATTTTCAGGTACCATGATACAATACAATCATTTGTTATATTCTCTCGTAATATTCAACTTACCAAAATTTGAACTCTGGTAATCTTCTAATAAATGGCCTAAATTCTTCACCCATTCTTGTTGGTAATGATGGTCCATCATCTGCTATAATTCATAAAGGAAAATCACAGACAAAGATGTTAACAAAACAAATACATCATAGACAAATCTCTTAAGGGGGAGTCAAGGAAGTTTTTGACTTGATTTTTTGAATTTTGTGTGTGCTGTAATTATTGAACTATTAATCAAATGCATATGGGCAATTCCATGTTACTCACGTTACGCTTTTTTGCTACGTAACTCTTTTGGAAGTGACATATTTTTTAAAAGAACAAGCTTGACAGAATTATTTTTTCTGCAGTATTTACACAAGACCCAGCACTAACTTTATATGCAATTAGAATTGCAATACAAGACATGACTTGGGAGTGAGAAGGAAAACACTTTTGTTACTCACGTTACATTTGATTGGCCATAATAAAATAAAACAAGCCTTCATTCACAAAGTGTCCTCATACAGGATATTTTTGGAAACAAGTTTAACATGGTTGATATAGCTAACAGTAAGATCTACAAATGCAAGGTGAAAATAATCTCATTAGACGAACACTTTTCAGAAAATGTACCAAAATAGCTGTTACTCACGTTACGTTACTCACGTTACTTGTTTTTGCAAATTCAAATTGTATTTACATAGCTCATGCAGATTAGCTCAAAATGTTATGAAATAGTCTTGACATGATGTATTTAATTTCCCAAAATGTTATTATGTCTCCAAACGGTCAATTGGGACCACTACACAAGTTCACAGGACATTTTGCAAACTCTCTACCTGTTACATGAACAATATCTTGATGAAAATGGTATCATTTTGCATTAAAACAGAAACAATTTGAGAGCTATTTTCTTTTTTGAAACTTAACATTATGTTTTACAAACTGTGTTAGGTGAAAATAATTGCATATAATTGATGAATTACACCATAATTATCAAGGTTGCCGAATTCAGCACCTTTGCGCAAAATCAATATTTTTGAACTTGGGAACGATGAACGCAAGAAATATGATGAAAATGCTTTACACTATTTGTGTACATGAGCTATGCATGTATATTTAACACTTTGTCACCAACAACAATGAATATTTTGCTTCAAAAGTGACTTTCAGAGGACAAAGTTACTGTTTTTCTTGTTGAAAAACTTGGAACGACACGTAATGACCCCTAGAAATAGTGCGTACGAAGTGATGGAAGTGCCAGACTGACATATGACTGATAAATGAATAAAACTAAGTGCAGTAAAAGCAAAAGAGATCCATTTCTTATTGCTACAACGCATTTTAGGCCGTTACTCACGTTACATTTTTGTTACTCATGTTACAATTGCTACTCACGTTACAGTTTTCAAACCTCTGCCATTTAAATAAAACTACACATAGCCCATTATATTTCCTGTTTTCAAATTAAGTACCCGGAGTATGATTATTATTCCATTTGGCAAAATTTAAATGCAAGGAACAATTGAGTAGGACAACTATTTGATGTTTATCGTTACTCACGTTACATTTCTAACGACCATCGGACACACAGGAGATTCCTCCCAACTTGTGTCAATGCATAGGTATTTTTTATAGTTGGTAACTTGAAACTAAGGTATTATGCATTTCAGAAATCAACAAATATTTATATTTACAGTTAATATTAAATGTAAGAGGTCAACATAACCTGAACACACATTTTCACTTATTTTTTGTGAAAAAAGCATTTTCCAACTGTTGGTGATCATTTCTTGAAATTTACAAACAAATCATTCAAACATTTGATTGTCCCATATACCTACAAGTGTATACAATAAAATAAAATGGGTAATAAGCATCCAAATTGAATTTAAAATTTTCAGGTCATATCACCAATCTATGGAATTGCCCATATAAAAGTATACATTTTTGGAAAGGAAATGGATCAGAGAATCCAAATTTGGCGTCAATTTTGACCAAAAATGTTGAATTTAGAAAAAAAATCACAAAAAAAAAAATCACTTTTTGACCCCAAAAAGTTCAACAAGGCTAACAAAAATAATTTTGAGCAAAAAAGTTCCAAATTGATAGATTATGTTGACGCAAAATTGACGCAAAATTTGGATTCTCTGATCCATTTCCTTTCCAAAAATGTATAATTTTATATACATTTGAGCAATAGTTCAATAATTACAGCACTCACAAAATTTAAAAAGTGACTTCCTTAAGTCCCCCCTTAATATACTGCTATTCACAAAACTGTGTATAGAGGGTATACTCTAGCTACTATGTTTGGTTTGATCGAAAACCAGATAATTTGAAAAACAACTTGATGCTTGGTTTATAAGTTATATGTCATATTGCATGTAGGTGTTTCACACAGATATAGCAAAATGTAAAAGTGGAAATGTTCAGACTTCCTTTTTTTTTGCACTTTTCGCACTCCAACCAGCTGCCACAAATTTAATAATACACAAATATATTTCTTTTGCATTGTCTATGTATGTGATGAAGCTACAAATCACGAATTTTAAAACAGGCAGAACAATTAAAAATCGGCAAAGCGTGAACAATTAATCGCATCAAAATTACCACTTTTACAGTACTTTAGGTCCCATGCATTTGTCAAGTCGTTGACAGAATAAAGTTCATAATATGGTTGAAAAATGCAATTGATGCATGAGCCTATAGAGGAAAGCATTGGGAAAGCTCGCATCTTTAACTGTTAAAAAGAGTGAAAATGGATTGGTGATTAACACAACACTGCACTGCCAGGTATCACAAGATATGCAGTGTTGCAAATCAGATGTCTATATTGTTTATTGTAACATAAAACTAGCCATTTGATATGACTGGGTTTGACACTTGTAAGTTGTAGTGAAGGATTTTTATGGGAAATTCAGTTCAACTTGAATATATTGATTTTGAATTTATGACAAAGGTAAGCTTGGATTAAAAAGAAGGGATCTTTGTTCACACTTTCCGGTATGTGTTAACCCCCTGGGGTCTACCTGTCTATCTTACAGTGGTTCTGATTGGTTTATTCCAAGATGTACTCATACATGTATGAATAGCCAATTCAAATGCAGCTTGTAAAATGTTTCACTCCAATCTTGATCAGGGATACAATTATTCTAACAATGTCTCTCATTGGTGCAATAAATGATGTATCCATCTTTTTAACCAATCGGCCGGCAGTTCTCAGGGGGTTAAAAGGCATGGCCCCAAACACTGACTCACCTGACTCATCTGTGAAAGCTGGATCAATTTTCGGTGAAAGGAAGGCAATGAAAAGATTAAGATGATAGATGCCTAGAGCGTATGTCACTATATACCATCCCTGGTGGAATAAGAACAATTAAACAATGCAATATTATTCTGCCATGAATAATGATTGCTGGCTATGACTATTTACAAAGTGCTTATAATCAAAACAAATAATTGTCGATCATTTCAAACCGTTCCCTCACATACTATGTGATAGCAAAATGTACATGCACAGCGTCATGCTCCTGTTGTTTTTGGAATGCAGTGCATTGCAAGATGGTGTTCAACATTTGGATGAACACGAGTGCTCGGATCAGCAATTATTTGTTTTTATTATAATTATAGTAGGAATTTCTTTAGCACTGAGAAAGGGGCCGGTTCTCTTATGGCAGAGGTTTTGGCACTACGCAGTCACGGCGGGAAAAAAGGGGAATTGGGCCACCTGGTTCCTGGGAAATTTTGCAAACTCATGGGTTAAATGTGCAGACTTGTAGAAAAAAATGAGGGAAATAAAGCAAAAATTGAAAAAAAACCATCAACATGAAAAAATGTCAAACTTGCAGATTCTCTTTCAAAATATTAAAATGATTGTGATAACGTTTCTAGAAAATAAAAGTGTCAATTCCTAAATAAACATGATAGAAACAGCCCCATCGACGTCGGCCTCTATATCCTATTATATTTTATCGATAATGCTAAACGACTGAGGATTTAAACTAAGCAGTAGCAGCAAAGAATTGTGGGAAGAATGAAGCAATCTCGAAAACAAGATGGCGACTAACGAAAGTGACGATCACAATCATTAAATCTGGAATGTTCGGATAAAATGAGCAAGCTAATTTTAACGGCAAATTTAGTGGCTTTTAAATTTTAATAGGGGTTGAATTTAGTCTTTTTAGCGAATTGTGTAGGTCTAATTTAACGTTTAGATTAGAACTTACACATCCTTGATATAAAAGCTTATAAAAGATATCGAAATTCCAATTTGGATATCAACATGACGACAGCCCGATGTGGGTCACAACTTTTCCCAAAATCTTGCAGGAAATTTGAGGTCTGATGAAATAAACAATTTTTCTGGCCCTGGACGAAGTGAGCTAAAAGTGAGCAAACTAAACATGAGCCCTCTTGAGATCACAGTGTGATGTTTGATAGAATGACAGGGAAGTAGGTAGTATGAAGTAGACTAACACTTACATGTAATAAAAATACCCTTGCAAGATATAGTAAACCTAGCAATACTGTGCCAATCCATCTGCCTTTAACGTATGGTACATTCCTGTCAAGAAAAAGTTGATATCTCTGAAGAAAAAGAAAAATGTGAAGTTGTGATTAGCAGCGTTAGAAATAAGAAAATAAAGTGGTTGTCCAGCGGACAACTTAACAAGACATTTTGATTGTTCGCCACAATTTTTATGTATTCGCGACACTGGTCAACCGGAACCCAAACTAAAACTCTCGCAAATTTGAGCTACTTTTTGCCGATAAAATATCGATCATTTATATCTAAATCCTGTGCCAAATTGCCACGTGATTATGATGATTAAAAAATTACGATAAATCATGTGCCAAATAGCCACTTGATGATCACGTTGATTAAAATATTACGATAACGTTTCTAGAATTAAATCGTTTAAAATTCCTTAATTTAATCAGGTAGAAACGGCCCCATAATATAAAACAGCGTATGTTATTGGACCAGCCAGCGGAAAGCATTGTGGTAATAACCAATCAACAAGACAGAAAGTCCCTCCAGGGCCATGTGGGGAAAAAAATACTAAACTAGTCAATTAGTTTTGAGTTGATGATATGTATATGAAACTGAAGATATATTAAATAGTCATGTTAAGGATGTTTTTAATGGTAAAAAGTTAGTTGTCCGCCGGACAACAACCTTTGTAAAATGGGTTGTCCGACAGGGGGAGGGGGTTAAATAAAAAAACTTAAAACATTATGTCTGCCGGCACCAGGAATTGAAAAAATCTGAGACCATTATATACCCGGGATTTAAGTGCTGCTGACTGTGTTGTTTCAGTGTGGTGTAATAGGGTTATGTTACAATTAATTATGGATTGGGATGGGACTTTAGTGGATGGTAAGCAATCACTCATCCAAGTCAAAGGTCAACCCAGCATGCATCAAATTCACGGTCATTCCATTGTACCATAAACACAACTCACAATATTTTACAGTCCTCAGAAAATATTAAAGTATAAATTTGTAAAGGAATTTCTTCTCTTTAATTTGAGATATTACTCATGACCTGGTTTATTACCTGGTTAGTTTTGTTTTTGAGGACCTTAGAGTAGGGGAGAGTGGGGTATGTTGGAACGTGGGGTTAGTTGAAACATTGAGATTTTCCTAAAAACCAACAATTAATTTCTAGAAACACTGCCATCAGATGGTGTGCAAAAGCAACCCCCACATACCACATTGCCTACAGCACATGGGTCTCAGTCTTCTTAGAGTTAGAAAGGTCAGTTTGATTTTTCAACTTTTGACTAAATTTTTTGACATTAAGAAATTTTGTATTATCTCTATGATGTTTGTAGATTCATGTGGCTATATTTTTGGTATGTTAGGCTCTTATACTAAGCTACAAAATAAGGCTAAATAGGTGTGCAGTTGTATGCCATGTTTTGCACAATAAGCTTAAACATCTGCCATGTGCTCTCGGGGTTAGTTGAAACATTGAGCATGGGGTTTATTGGAACACTTAAATGTGGTACATCCTTAAGGTTCTGAACCTGAAATATTGTTTTGGAAACAAATAGTTAGGCGTACAATTTGTAACAATAGTAAACAACTTTATAACCATTGAACTTGAGGTCTACATCGTCTTTTCAGCTAATCTCACCGTAGCCCCCTTGAGACACCTACAGACTTCAGTGACTGCAAAAGGTCTCAAGCAGACTCCGAAGAAGACTAACTAAAAGACTGTGTATCCTTAATTGAGTGTTGTTGATTGTTGTTGTTGATCATTAGGGCATGCCATATTGATTTTTAAATTGATTTTTAAAATCATTTAACAACAGTTGTAAGTAGTTACAGAGTAGTTTTTAAGTAACCACACACCATGTTCCAACTAACCCCATGTCATGTTCCAACTAACGATTTGCACACATCAACATGGTAGGCCAAAATGATCTAATCTTACAGCACTTCTTCTATGGCACATTGTATCAATTGTTGTAAAACATTTATGTACCTGTCCTATGCCTGTGAATAATCTTGAGAGGAATCCCGGTTGACTTCTTCCGCTATCTGAGTCTGGCGACGTACCATCCATGGTGCTATTAATTGTTTTCAGATCTAACATAAAATGAAACACACATAATAAGATTGTTAGGTTTGACTTATGGTAGAAATTTTAATTATAATAAAGGGTTCCAAAAAGTAAGCCCCCCTAAAATTGGATCACGTTTGTTTGCATAACTCCACATCCACAAACAGTAGTATGTTTTGAGAAATTGAAACGTTTATAAAAAAGGAAAAACGCTTGGCTACCTATAAGACAGACAGTTTTCCTTTTCAATATCATATTCACTTTTCAAAATTGTATGCAAGAAAGTTACAAAAATGTCTCTACTCCAGTGCTTTTTAAAATTCATTTCAATTGTCTCTATTTTCAATAAAAAAGAAAGTCTTTCTTTACTGTTTCTTATTTGAAATTTAAAAAAAATACAATGATTTTTTCATGCATGACTCGCCAATAGTGTCCACCAATTAAGGGTGGGAATTTCGGGTACTTGTATACCCGGGTACCCGGGTACCCGAAATATTTTTCGGGCGGGTACCCGGGTACCCGAAATTCAAAAAAAAATGTTGATTTTTTTGTTTTTTGATTTTTTTTTAAAGTAAAGTAAAACACAGGAGTTGACTCGTATTGGACTCTTAATAACCCACATAATACCCCTTGACCCACACCATTAGGGATAACTCCCAACTCTCCTAACCTAAGATCTTCTACTAAATTATTTAATTCATTCTTATCAAAAGTATGATGTTTTCAGTCTTAACAGTGTGCCCCAGGAATGGCAAATCTACCTTATTATTTTTTTGATTAATGTAGATTTGCCATTCCTGGTTCACCCTGCAATACATGAACAACTAAACCTGTATCATGTAAGTATGATGTACACTTACATTTTCCAACATCTCCAATTTAGATATGGTTGATTTTGAAATAAATTGTATTTTTACATAGAAAACAGTGTTGAAAAAATAATACTTTTGATAAGAATGAATTAAATAATTTAGTATAAGATCTTAGGTAAGGAGTTATTATCCCTCATGGTGTGGGTCAAGGGGAAATCTTTACTTTGGCTGATAACCAAACATGTTGGCGGATAACCTGATTTTATATCATGGTGATCGGCCGGATAACCTGATTTTTTTCCTTAATTCGAACACTGGAGTCAAGTTCTGATTCTGAACAGGCTTTTCTGATAAATTGGATGGGCAGTTGCTGAATTCTGGCTAAAACCCTGGGTCCAAATAAGCAAGAACTGTTAAACTACAGGGTGAGTCAAAATAGTCCGGTCCCGTTTTCAAAAAATCAAGAAAAATACTTCTTGTACAAAATTGGTAATTGTTTTCATTGTTTATGAGAGTAGACATACTTCTTCATACCTGGTGATGTTTTCAAGACAATATCATATTCCACGCCAGATTTACAACATTTTTACAAAAAGACGCGTAATCCAAAGTGTTCCAAGTTTGGTGGTGGATGTTAATTCTACTATAATATTAGTTATTCATACAACACAACACACTGTGTAACTGTTGCAATTTATACCAAAATATCATGTTTTTTTTGTTGAATCTCTGATAAATTGAACGATATTGCATGCAAAGTATTTAAATATATATTATAATATAACTCAGTAGGCCTATTGCACAAATATATTCATAAAAATGGACTTTGCACTTTGCCTGGTAAGTAGCCAAATCACAAACTGTTTAAAGATATAAGATCTGTTTTCTCTCAGACTTCTCTCATATCAGTTCGATTAAAATAACAAGTTTCAAAATATTTTGGTCAACATTTTGTTAAAACTCAATAATGTTTGTTGTAGGCTATCTCTGATTGCACGGAAACTATTGAAAACATAACCGCAAAGACAATAGAATCTCTTTTCCTATTGTAATTGCTGTGAATACCAACACGCCTTCGATTGACTTATTCAAAAGGCGCGCGTTAAACGTTAACATCCATAGGGATCCCTTAGATAAGTTGGAACAGATTTTATTTCACAGAATTTAGATAAATTATCATATCTCCCGTTTCGAATAACAAATGTTAATGAAATAAAATTTAGGTTATAGCTAGTAATGCCACCTTGCTAGGCAAGTCATTAAATATATTCATTTTAAAATTTTAACTGGTTTAAAAAATCGGTGAAATCGGGACCGGACTATTTTGACTCACCCTGTATAATGTTATTTATAGGCGTGTGATCGTTTTCAAGAAAAAACAAAATGTCATAATTTAAAAAGTTGAAGAGGTATTTGAATGCGGTTTTCTGTTTTCAATGTGATTTGAAATGTCTTTCAGGTGTACATTAATTGTGGCTTTTGAAAATTGTTCTAAAAGGGATCAACTCCACTAGTTTCCGAAAATAAAGTATGACATAGGAAATATAGGGAAAATAAAAAAATAAAATCAAACCTGTTTTTAAGATCTTTCATGGCAGAAAATTAGCATAATCAAAGAAGTTCAACATCCTAATAATTTAAAAAACGTTGCTTTTTTCCTATTTCATAAATATGGAGTTGATCCCTTTTGGAACATAGCTCTTCATATACAGGGTGACCCATATATTATACCGGGTGTAACAAGTAAAATATGTAAGAAACCGTAAATTCGCTAATGGGTGTCTCGTGTCAGCTATTAAATAATATGAAGAGATAATCAGATGTTGTGGGACATGTTTAGTGCAGTCGAATAAGTTACCCATCCATCCATCTTTCATCAAACAGTTACTATTCATGCGCACACAGGGTGGTCAACAAATGTATGTTTATTTTTTTTTTCATTTTTATTGTCCTATTATTAATGCTAAATGTTGGATATATGACAGAGTAAATTTGACTGGTTATCATTTTGATTTAGCGGTATATACTAATCTCATCAGATAACAATACAATTCTTTTGAGTTAAAAACTATTAATTTAACTACAGGATGTCCAAACCGATATATTTCAAAGGTAACAAATTTCATATTTACTCCATTAAAAATAATTGAATAATCAATATTGTATAATTCCCCCAACTGCAATTTCTCGTTATAGTAATAATAGTATGATCAGGGAGGTGTTACATTTAAGTTAACATCTCTTTGGTATAACTAAAAATTGAACGAACTCCACGCACAACCAATTTTTCTTTAAATTAAGCGTCAACACTTGGGCATAATCATCTTTGTGCTGCGTGCGTGAGATGTTTAATTTTGAATCATACTAAATAACTATAGGCCTAAGTATAGTTTTCTTGCTGTCGCAAAAATCTGTTGAATTTGGCATGCTTTACTCACCATGGAGTGAAACTAACCATAGTGTGTATGGAGTGCTGGGAAATTTGTCTTTTATTATTAATTGTGTTTGACCAGATCTATACCTGTACCATTAATTCTTTTTGAGATACAGGCTACAGCTGTAGAATATCTTTAATTGTTAATATATGAAGAGCTGTTTTGCAAAAGGGCTTACATCCACTTCTGCTTCTTCTGCATGTTACTCATTTTACATTATTAAATGGATGGCTATTCATTATGTGGAATGTGGCTTGTATTGTTGGTGCCTCAATTGGCGTGCATGGATGCACTAATCCAAGCCATAGAAACAGTAATGAACACAGCCATACAATAATTGGATTAATTCCATGGACTCGTCAATGCAAATTCACTATGCAAAATGAGTAACATGTCGGGAGTGGGGTGGTCTGTAGGCCCTTTTGCAAAAAAGCTCTTCATATTATATCGAACAACGAATCTATTTTAACAAGTACATTTGCAGGAAAGTGTGATTTTGTCTACCGGTACTTCACCATTCACTCCAATACAATAGCAATATTTCACTCCAAGGAGCTGTAACAGCACTGCGACCGTGCGGTTCTAACACATGAACAATGTAATTGTAACATAAATGTCCATTTGTTAGGCTATAATAATACCCAACAAAAACTCTGCAATCACTGGCAATATCTAATACCCAACAAAAACTCTGCAATCACTGGCAATATCTAATACCCAACAAAAACTCTGCAATCACTGGCAATATAGTGTCAATAGGTCGGCCCGGATTCCCCGCAATGGCATCACATGCCGTTTGCTAATGTAAACAACAGTCGCTTACACAGCCTCACACGATCACTATTAGTCAGCAGAGAACTTCGGCACTTTTCAAAATAGCCACCGCCCGCGATCTAGTTAATGAACGTGTGGGCGGGGACATTCATTACCAATAGATACGATCGCAGCCAATCTGATTACAGATACAGCGATGTGTCGAACTGTTCAAAGCACGTACAACACTGAACAGGGGTTAGAATCTGGATAAATTATGCTAATGAGTACACCATCAGCACCCAGCCAGCGTGACCGCTGGGCTCGTTTGGAGTACTGCGCAGCTCATTATGACGGGGCCAGCAGATCTTTTACACGCGTCACGCGCTGGTATTAGGAAAAATCTTAGTAATAATAATATGATCCGAGGCCAATTTGGGCCAAATGCGCATGTCTTATTGCCTCACTGTGACTCCCGATGAATCCCTTGTATTTATAAAGAGTACTGTTCTACGTGCAAAGATGACGCTGCAACGCACATCCGTGTTTACGCCGTATGCCCTACCGTACACGTTATACACCTATCAGTTGTAAGACGCACTATACGACCCCCGGGAGAGGTGCGTCGTTTACCAATAATTCTTGACGGAGGGTACGTCAGTGGCAGCCTTTGGTCCGTCAAAAAAATGACGGAGGGTGCGTAAAGTTCCGTCACTTTACATGGGTGCGAATGGGCTGATAGTTGACTGAGGGTGCGTATTTGGATGGCAATGGTCCGTCGTTTTTTTGACACAGGCTGCGTCATGGTACATGAGAAGTTGACGCACCTCGGTAAAGTGACGCACCACTCCCGGGGGTCGTATAGTGCGTCTTACAACTGATAGGTGTATTACGCAGTTCAGTTGTCACATACCTTGAAACGCCACACCATCTTTGTTGTTGCCGAAGTTGAGTTGAGCATAAAGACTGATATGTTAAAACGATTTGCTTTGTTGTTAACGGCAAATTACAAAAATACCCGGAATGGCCGGATGACCGGGCCGGGGCGACAACATTTATTTTTACAATACAAATTACAAACAATCCAAGTTTTAGACCTATTTAATATTTTAGTCGATTTATATAATGTTACTAATAATCACTAATCCGTTTGGGGTAAATAGTCGAAGTTATGTAGTATTTTTCATAGTCCTAGCTGTCTACAATTAATTAAGTAAGCTTACTGACTCGGGCGAGTTATGACATTTATTTTTAGACCTACGACGACTTTACAGTACGTTGACATTTTAGACGTCAAATATGTCACCCTTATAACACTTATGCTTCACCTTAAATTGAATTAAAATAGACAATGGTTTGAATGATAACTCATTTATTTTTTACGCCATTTCTATAATGTGGTATTTTGGTCATGAAATTATGAAAACCTACCAATTTGTTGCTCGATAAATCTGTGCCGAATTCGACTATTTCACCGGTACTTCCACGTCGTTGCCTCGTTCATGGATATTTTTTCTAATCTAGTAATTTTATCACCGAAGCTTCATGCAATTGTGTACAAAATATTTGATTCATTGAATCTATTTTTTTAATTTAAACAGATATTTACTGAAAATATGTATGATCTTTTTTGTAAATTTTTAATGATATCAGAAACCCTTTGAAATGTCAAAGGTTAATTGTCCCTGGTCAAAGTGGTGTGATAGAGTGGAAAAGAAAGGCAAACCTTCGCGTGTTTAAACTACTGATTTTGTCAAGTCAGGTAAGTTTTGTAGAGCATGCAAGAATGTATTCGGTACACAAGTAAAAGTAGAATGTAGTGTATTTTTATGGAAACTATCTGATCATTACATTTTGGGAAATGTTAAATTATGTATCGCGATAGTTCGGTATCAATTTACCGGCATGTCGTCAGTGCATGGCTGTACAGGTACATGTTCTCCAGGTGCCTACGTGCAGTAGCAAGTGCCTGGGATGGGATGTAATCGTAAAATGACCTCTATTTATCGAATGGAAAAAGGATTCCGGGATTATTTTGTCCAAGGTGATTAAAGATCCCTCACCGATTTTGGAAGATTTCCAATAGGATTTGTGTTATTTTTCTTATAAATAATAATAATATTAATAATTATATTAAATTAATAATTTAGCTAGCCTTTTAGTTTTACTAGACTAGCCTCCGGACAAGCGTCTAGCGAACGACCTTGGTAGCACGCCAATCAAATGCTTCAGCTATTGTGTCTTTCAACACAATAGATCCAGATCGCTATAAATATCGACTTACCAATCCACTCGGCAATATCGATAATTCCAATATACTGGCGGCGTACTTTGCCAAGTGTTCAGGGCAGGGTGGATATATCATGGCCCATAAATCGGTTTAGGTTTGGAGCAAGGAAATTGTTAAATTATTAAAGTGTTTGTATTGTTTGTTTCTTAATTAAATAATAAAACGAACTTGTGTTTTAAATAATAAAACGAACTTGTGTTTTAAATAATAAAACGAACTTGTGTTTTAGATAATAAAACGAACTTGTGTTTTAAATAATAAAACGAACTTGTGTTTTATTTTCGATTTTAGTTTAATAAAACATCTATGACTTTAAAAATAAAAATAAATACCCTTTTCTTTTGGGGCCACACATTTCTTTGCTTTTTTTCTAGTATTTCAGCAGTCATAACCTTTTTGTTAATGTTTTTAAGAGTTTAGATGTCTATGACAGATTTGCTACCCTTCAGGACAACGAACCAAAGCTTCAAGGTAGCAAGGGTGATGAAGTTCTAAATGAGGGTTGTTTATTAAAAAGGTCCCGACACAAAAACCGTGTTTATTTGATTCGTCTCATAATTAAGCTTAGTTATTTATTATCATAATAAAGTGGTTTTCACAAACTATACATGGGGTGTAGTGTTCAATCTGATAGAGACAGGTTTATAATTGCGTGAATCAATCTATCTATTTCATGATATCTATCTATCTTCGTTTTGCGCGAGCACACAGGTACTCCGGAATTAGAAGTCTAACACTTTCCACGCGGCTATTTATTTTGACATTTAGGCCGAATTCTTTCCCAACTTTCATGATCTATCTTAAACATTTATTTTATACTGAACCAATACTGTGAATGTTTGAACTTATTTCAAACCGAATTAAACCTTAAAAATATGAGTTATTGATACATTGGTTGATTTTACTTGGATTCCTGCATGCCATGCATTATAGCTTGTAAAGATTTTAGATACTTTGACTGATAATTGATTGGGATTTTGCTAAGACATATTAAAATATTTTGAATAAATATAGACTTACATAGATACTTGAGAAAGATTATAAACTTGACACGTGGCCGACAATTTAAGTTGTCAATGTACATGCATTATTAAGAAGTTCTTTATAAAGATAGTTTCAATGGGTTCAATGGCCGTGATTATACCTGATTGTGGATCAGTTTTTTAATATATAGATTTCAGATGACGCGTAGATGACCTTTTTGATATTCCAATTTTAAAAGAGGGAATAGAATACACGAATATTATTTTCAAGATTGACCAATGAGGTAATGGATGGGTGAAAGAATAAATAAGTAAAATGTCTTGTTCAAACTTCATTGCCTATGCAAGCACTGTGCCCAGAAAACATAATTTATTAAATAGTTGACTGGTAAGTCAGAGTCCTGTTTAATTAATGACAGAGTCAACATGATAAAGCAAAACAAAAACAAAAATAAAATAATCTTACAACTAGGTTTTGTAATTAATGTCTACCGAGGTCCATTTTTAGATTTTAGATTTTTTTAAATCACAAGTCTAGGCCAGAAAACTATGAGTAAAAGTTATTTTTGCTGGTTATCTTATTAATTTGTAGCCCTGTATATTAATTGACGACACAAAAACAGCCAGGGACCTCGTGTTAATTATGCGCCTGCGCAACAGAATCGGTGATCGATTCAGAGCTTTGGCCGACCGTGTGTGTGTGCATCGATCACTGGATCTATTGTGTTGAAAGACACAATAGCTGAAGCATTTGATTGGCGTGCTACCAAGGTCGTTCGCTAGACGCTTGTGCCTCCGGCACCTGCAGATCAGCATTTTACATGGTTAAAGGTATATTATGTGAATGAGATCTTTTCCAGGGCAGGGGACGCCCTCAATCCTCGGAAAAAAATTGGAAGCAGATTTTCTTGCAGATTTACTTTTCTGATCATAAATCATATTTCAAGTTACAGAGCGATACCATTCCTAATAACCTCAAAATCATAGTTTTAGAGTGAATTTAGTCTAGAGTAAAAATAAACTAAAATTTGAAAAAATATTTTCAAACCATGATTTTGAAGTAATTAGGAATCGTATCTATCTGTAACTAAGAAGATCTTTATGATTTATGATCAAAAATGCAAATCTGCAAGAAAATCTGCTTGCATAGGCTATAGTAAAATTCAATGATAGAGGGCGCGGCGCTACTTGGAAAATATCACATAATATGCCTTTAAAGGGTGGTATTCCAACATAATTTAAAACACTGTTTTAAAAGGGGTCAAGTGTCGTTGTATGAATTTGTCAAAGCACTGTAACTTTCAAACTATTTATGTGTTGTACATAAAAGCTGAGACGAATATACCTGAAGGGATAGGCAGCTCCGTGTATTGGCATTCAATTCTACGAACCAGGTCTTGCACGGCATTGTTCTGAAACCAACCCAAGCAGAACCTACAAAACAGGCTGTGCGCAAGCACACGCATGCGTCGATTTGTCCTGCTCTCACTTCTGGGTTTAAACCATGATCTTGATGATTGCGCTCATACAGACTGTGATAGATTTCTAAAATGATTACGCATTTATATTGCTAGAATTATGGTATTTCAGAAAAGTATGCCAATTAAAACCTACTAGCGCCCTACTTCAACCCATAAACAATGTATTATGATATTCAAAGTTCATGATTTGTGTTTAGAATTATGATTTAATGTGAATTGAAACACAACACATTTGGTATTTTTATACATCAAGAGATAAGTGTATCAGTTCAACCACATCTGAATATTTGTATTTCAATTCATATTAAATCTAAACACAAACCATGCACTTTGAATATCATAATACATTGTTTATGTATTGAACTATGGCTCTAGTAGGTTTTAATTGGCATACTTCTTATGAAATGCCATAATTCTAGCAATATAAATTAAGGCTGTGACTTATACCCGGGAACCCGGGTACCCGCCCGCTATTCCGGGTACCCGGGTACCAAATTGGGTACCCGAAAACCCGAAATGTAAAATTTTTTTTTTTTTTTGTTTTTTTTTTTTTTTACAATATTTTTTTTTTAGTACAAATGTGTCCCCAAATGACCTCTATTGACCCCATCATGTGTTATTTTGGGGGACAAATTTTTACTTAAAAAAAAAAAATTGTAAAAAAAAACATTTGTAAAAAAAAAAAAGAAGATTTTTTTAAAAAATTTTTAGTTTCTATTTTCGGGTACCCGGGTACCCGCCCGAAAAACGGGTCGGGTACCCGGGTACGAAACTACCCGTGCATTCACAGCCTTAATATAAATGCGTAATAATTTAAGAAATCTATCACAGTCTGTAGTCGGTGACCGTCCGATACTACAGTGTGTTCAGGTTGTTAAGAAGATCGCAACACACGTGTGGATAACACATAGTGAGGACGTGCTACAAATTTAACTGAATAATGATAATCGATTGGCATCAAGCGTAACAATAACCGTGTTAGACTTGCACCGCTGCACATAACAGGAATGAATAGAGCTTCTTATCCCTTCAGGTATATTCGTCTCAGCATAAAAGTATACACTTTTTTGAATCAAAAAAAATCGTAATTTTTATATTTCTTTTTGCCCAAAAATGCCTCTTTGTTGCCTTAACCCTAACACTTCCCCCCACTTTTTTCAGAATTTTTTCTTCAACGCGGAAAATCGACCAAAATATCCCCCCGATCCCCCCGGGATTTGATCCAGGGACCTCTCGCACCACAGGCGAGGGATTCCACACTTCACCACGGCTCTGGCACACAGTTCTGGGCAGTGTATAGCCCAGACTGTATGTATTGGGTCCATTTTTTCATCAAAAAACTTCCACGCCGGGTGGTACCAACGTGCCCAGTCGTGGTATTTTGGGGTATATGGTAGTGTTAGGGTTATATTAACGAAACTTAGAAAATTTTTGAAGAAAAAAAAAAATTCAAAAAAAATGGCTCGTTAACCCTAACACTTCCCCCACTTTTTTCAGAATTTTTTCTTCAACGCGGAAAATCGACCAAAATATCCCCCCGATCCCCCCGGGATTTGATCCAGGGACCTCTCGCACCACAGGCGAGGGATTCCACACTTCACCACGGCTCTGGCACACAGTTCTGGGCAGTGTATAGCCCAGACTGTATGTATTGGGTCCATTTTTTCATCAAAAAACTTCCACGCCGGGTGGTACCAACGTGCCCAGTCGTGGTATTTTGGGGTATATGGTAGTGTTAGGGTTATATTAACGAAACTTAGAAAATTTTTGAAGAAAAAAAAACATTCAAAAAAAATGGCTCGTTAACCCTAACACTTCCCCCCCACTTTTTTCAGAATTTTTTCTTCAACGCGGAAAATCGACCAAAATATCCCCCCGATCCCCCGGGATTTGATCCAGGGACCTCTCGCACCACAGGCGAGGGATTCCACACTTCACCACGGCTCTGGCACACAGTTCTGGGCAGTGTATAGCCCAGACTGTATGTATTGGGTCCATTTTTTCATCAAAAAACTTCCACGCCGGGTGGTACCAACGTGCCCAGTCGTGGTATTTTGGGGTATATGGTAGTGTTAGGGTTATTGTTACAAACAACCTAACAAAATAATTTTAGGTAAAAAATTCTAAAATTTTACAGAAAGCATCTTAAAAAAAATCTCAAAATTCACTTTTTTAGCACTTTTTGGTCAATAATTTCAGAACTAAAAATTTTAAAGGCAAAAAACAACAACACGATTACGATTTTTGATACGAAAAATGGTTTCCCCGACTCATTTCATTCAAAAAAGTGTACACTTGTATGTACAACACATAAATAGTTTGAAAGTTACAGTGCTTGACAAATTCATACAACGACACTTGACAGCCCGTTAATCAAGTTTTAGTAGAAACAACAATAATGGTCATTTTTGTCTCGCCTGATGTAATCAGAAAGAGACTATGTTATCACTATTTCTGTCCGCCGTATGCCGTATGCCGTCCGCCGTGTGCTAAGAAATACCTTTGTGACGCGATATCTGGAGATCCGTAAGGCCTATCGTGATGGGACTTGGTGGAGGGAAGAGGGGTGGTGCGTTCTGTTGCTGATTGATTTTTCAAGGTCATCGGGGGTCATACAAGGTCATCGGGGTCAAATATGCTTAAAACTTTTGAGACGCGTCTAAAGATCCGTAAGGCCTATCTTGATGGGACTTGATGTCAGGGAAGGGGGTGGGGTGTTCTTTTGCTGATTAGATTTTCAAGGTCATTCAAGGTCATCAGGGTCAAATATGCGGTCAAATAAGATCCGTAAGGCCGATCTTGATGGGATTTGGTGGAGGGAAGGGGGTGGTGTGTTCTTTTTGCTGATTAAATTTTCAAGGTCATCGGAGGTCATTCAAGGTCATCGGGGGTCAAATATGGGGTCAAATAGATCAGTAAAGCCTATCTTGATGGGATTTGGTGGAGGGAAGGGGGTGGTGTGTTCTTTTTGCTGAATAAATTTTCAAGGTCACCAGAGGTCATCGGGGTCAAATATGGGGTCAAATAGATCAGTAAGGCCCATGTTGATGAGATTTGGTGGAGGGAAGGGGAGTGGTGTGTTCTTTTTGCTGAATAAATTTTCAAGGTCATCAGAGGTCAATCAAGGTCATCGGGGGTCAAATAAGATCCATAAGGCCTATCTTGATTGGATTTGGTGGAGGGAAGGGGGATGGTGTATTCTTTTTGTTCTTAATTTTTCGGGGTCATCAGGGGTCAAATAGATCAGTAAGGCCTTTCTTGATGGGATTTGGTGGAGGGAAGGGGGGGGGGTGTGTTCTTTTTGTTAATTAATTTTTCGGTTTTTCGGGGTCATCGGGGGTCAAATATGGGGTCAAATAAATCAGTAAGGCCTATCTTGATGGGATTTGGTGGACGGAAGAGGGATGGTGTGTTCTTTTTGTTGATTAATTTTTCGGGGTCATTGGGGGTCAAATATGGGGTCAAATAGATCAGTAAGGCCTATCTTGATGGGATTTGGTGGAGGGAAGGGGGGTGGTGTGTTCTTTTTGTTGATTAATTTTTCGGGGTCATTGGGGGTCAAATATGGGGTCAAATAGATCAGTAAGGCCTATCTTGATGGGATTTGGTGGAGGGAAGGGGGTGGTGTGTTCTTTTTGTTGATTAATTGTTCGGGGTCATCGGGGGTCAAATATGGGGTCAAATAGATCAGTAAGGCCTATCTTGATGTGATTTGGTGGAGGGAAGTGGGGTGGTGTGTTCTTTTTGTTGATTAATTTTCCGGGGTCATCGGGGTCAAATAGATCAGTAAGGCCTATCTTGATGGGATTTGGTGGACGGAAGAGGGATGGTGTGTTCTTTTTGTTGATTAATTTTTCGGGGTCATCGGGGGTCAAATATGGGGTCAAATAGATCAGTAAGGCCTATCTTGATGGGATTTGGTGGACAGAAGAGGGATGGGGTGTTCTTTTTGTTGATTATTTTTTCGGGGTCATCGGGGGTCAAATAGATCAGTAAGGCCTATCTTGATGGGATTTGGTGGACGGAAGAGGGATGGGGTGTTCTTTTTGTTGATTATTTTTTCGGGGTCATCGGGGGTCAAATATGGGGTCAAATAGATCAGTAAGGCCTATCTTGATGGGATTTGGTGGAGGGAAGGGGGTGGTGTGTTCTTTTTGTTGATTAATTTTTCGGGGTCATCGGGGGTCAAATATGGGGTCAAATAGATCAGTGAGGCCTATCTTGATGGGCTTTGGTGGAGGGAAGGGGGTGGTGTGTTCTTTTTGTTGATTAATTTTTCGGGGTCATTGGGGGTCAAATATGGGGTCAAATAGATCAGTAAGGCCTATCTTGATGGGATTTGGTGGACGGAAGAGGGATGGGGTGTTCTTTTTGTTGATTAATTTTTCGGGGTCATCGGGGGTCAAAAAGGGGTCAAATAGGTAAGGTTGGGAGCGAGTCCCGGGTAATCGAGTCCCGCCCGAAATTTCCAGTCCCGGGTGCCAAATTTGGTACCCGGATACCCGAAGATTATTTTTTTTTTTTTTTTTTTTTTTTTACATTTTTTTTTTTCCAAGTAAAACACATGACCTTAGTTGACTCGTATTTGACCCTTAAGAACCCACATAAAACCCCTTGACCCACACCATGAGGGACGATAACTCCTTACCTAAGATCTTATACTCAATTATTTAATTCATTCTTATCAAAAGTATGATTTTTTCAACACTGTTTTCTATGTAAAAATACAATTTATTTCAAAATCAACAATATCTTAAAATTGGAGATGCTGGAAAATGAAAGTGTACATTATACTTAAATACAGATTTAGTTGTTCATGTATTACAGGGTGAACCAGGAATGGCAAATCTACATTAATGAAAATGTCATCAAAAAAAAAAAACGAATTGTAAAAGGTCCGTTTTATTCTTTGTAGATACCAGAGAGGTCAGCCTTTTGTAATAGAAATGGACAGAATATGTCAACAAGGAGCTGAAATCTATATGAAACGGTACAAGAGTTAGGCCTACATGCACCGCTAACAGGCTAGGAAAACAACGGGCGCCAAAATGGTGAAATGAATAATTTATTGACCTTTGTATTGATGAAAATGTCATCAAAAAAATAAAAAACGAATTGGAAAAGGTCAGTTTTATTCTTTGTAGATACCAGAGGTCAGCCTTTTGTAATAGAAATGGACAGAATATAGATGTCAACAAGGAGCCGAAATCTATATGAAACGGTACAAGAGTTACATGCACCGCTAAACAGGCTAGGAAAACAACGGGCGCCAAAATGGTGAAATGAATAATTTATTGACCTTTGTATTGATAAATGATAGTATGAAAATGTCATCAAAAAAATAAAAAACGAATTGGAAAAGGTCCATTTTATTCTTTTTTTCTTGGGGGAGCACATTTAGAAATTCCATCATACTTTTGATAAGAATACAAATACGAGTCAAGTCAACTCCTGTGTTTTACTTTAAAAAAATTTTAAAATTTTTTTAAAAAATTTGAATTTCGGGTACCCGGGTACCCGCCCGAAAAATATTTCGGGTACCCGGGTATAGAATTACCCGAAATTCCCACCCTTACAAATAGGTCAGTAAGGCCTATCTTGATGGGATTTGGTGGACGGAAGAGGGATGGGGTGTTCTTTTTGTTGATTATTTTTTCGGGGTCAAATATGGGGTCAAATAGATCAGTAGGGCCTATCTTGATGGGATTTGGTGGAGGGAAGGGGGGTGGCGTGTTCTTTTTGTTGATTATTTTTTCGGGGTCATCGGGGGTCAAATATGGGGTCAAATAGATCAGTAGGGCCTATCTTGATGGGATTTGGTGGAGGGAAGGGGGGTGGCGTGTTCTGTGGAGGGAAGGGGGGTGGCGTGTTCTTTTTGTTGATTAATTTTTCGGGGTCATCGGGGTCAAATAGATCAGTAAGGCCTATCTTGATGGGATTTGGTGGGGGAAGGGGGGGGGGGGTGTGTTCTTTTTGTTGATTAATTTTTTGGGGTCATTGGGGGTCAAATATGGGGTCAAATAAATCAGTAAGGCCTATCTTGATGGGATTTGGTGGACGGAAGAGGGATGGTGTGTTCTTTTTGTTGATTAATTTTTCGGGGTCATTGGGGGTCAAATATGGGGTCAAATAGATCAGTCAGGCCTATCTTGATGGGATTTGGTGGACGGAAGAGAGATGGTCAGTTCTTTTTGTTGATTAATTTTTCGGGGTCATCGGGGTCAAATAGATCAGTAAGGCCTGCCTATCTTGATGGGATTTGGTGGAGGGAAGGGGGTGGTGTGTTCTTTTGGATGATTAATTTTTCGGGGTCATCGGGGGTCAAATATGGGGTCAAATAGATCAGTAAGGCCTATCTTGATGGGATTTGGTGGAGGGAAGGGGGGGGGGGGGGTGGTGTGTTCTTTTTGTTGATTAATTTTTCGGGGTCATCGGGGGTCAAATAGATCAGTAAGGCCTATCTTGATTGGATTTGGTGGAGGGAAGGGGGTGGTGTATTCTTTTTGCTGATTAAATTTTCAAGGTCATCGGAGGTCATTCAAGGTCATCTGGGGTCAAATAAGATTCGTAAGGCCTATCTTGATGGGATTTGGTGGACGGAAGAGGGATGGTGTGTTCTTTTTGCTGATTAAATTTTCAAGGTCATCAGAGGTCATCTGGGGTCAAATAAGATCTGTAAGGCCTATCTTGATGTGATTTGGTGTAGGGAAGGGGGTTGGTGTGTTCTTTTTGTTGATTAAATTTTTCAAGGTATTACATCCCTTGCATTAACTACAATGCATACCTCTGTGACAGTGCTACATTGTATCATATGTTTCATCATCATTTGTTTCAAGTCACTTTTGATGAACAGGCGAGACGCGCCGTTCAAGAACTGCCTTGTTTAATGTTCTTCTTGAATTCTGAAGTAAATTAATTAAAATAAAAAATTCAACATGACATTGTGTCCCTTTATAATGTTCCTCTGCAATATAGAGGCTTATATTGTATCAATTCAAACTGTAGCATATCATGTTCATGTATGTTGTGCAAAAGCATTAGCATAGTGTTCTGACAGTGACAGTTACAGTTGGTTGATAAGGCCAAATAATATTAAAAAAACAGTTTCTCGTCCGGGCTTTTTGAAAAAAGAAAGGAGGAGGCCCTTTTTTTTTTAAACGGCGGACTGATTTTCCAAAAACAACAACTTCGCTTTCGACCTTTTTTCCAGTTGCTGTTGTTTCTTAAATGACAGCCACCTTTTGTAAAGATGATATCGCTCGTGTTCATGGTTCATATCAACAAACGGCTTTCTAACAATCTGAAAGAATCTAGATGATAGAGAGCGTAATCACTATTAAATAGAGTCAGATACATTACAATGTAACATGAATAAGGAGTCTACATTTGTTACAACTGTCTCAAATCTGTTTTTTACCTGTTTGTCATTATTATTTACTAGATCTACGATAACATAATCCAAGATGTCGGCAATTGTTAAGATCCACGCCCGTGAGATATTCGACAGCAGAGGCAACCCAACTGTCGAAGTTGATTTGACAACATCAAAAGGTCCAGTACATAGTTGTTACTATTTTTCTAAAATTTATGAATTGCATGCAGACAATTATAATTATCACCATGTTATAATTTAAGGCAGTGTTAATCCAAAAAATATGAAATTTATTAAGCGCTGTACATGCATGTGATAGGATGGTAAGGCCTATATAAAAGTATGCATTTTTGGAAAGGATGAGTCAGACAATCCAATTTTTGTATCAAATTTCGGGGGGTGCTCTGTGATTTTTCGGGTTAAACAAAATTGTACTTTTTCCCCCTCCCCCTGATACACGCAAAAACATAGCTGTGGGAGTTAGGGTTATCGTAGTGTAGCACAGTGCACTACATGTCTACAGATAAAACAATTATTTCCCTGAAAATGAAGCCCTTTGCTAAGATGCCGCCTATTGATTGTTTCCATTTTTTGCATAAATTCAATTCAGGGGTAGCAATACGTAGGCTGCATATGGGGTGGGGTCCCTGACACACCAAAATCCATTCAGATGAAGGTCCCCTATTTTTTAAACAATTAATTTAAAATGATTTTATCAATGATTTTATCAATGTAACGCTATTGGAAGCTCTGTTTGGGACGGTTACTTAAATAAGGTTACTGAAAATACCTAAACATGTAGGTTCTCTCCATATTAAAAATATTGCCTTGCGGCCAATATTTGCTTGGGATCCCTGATTCTTGCATTTTCTGCAAGCCTGGGTGTTCCTCCCTCCGAACCCCAAGTTGTTTTACACTGTACCTTGTGTTTTTGCGCTACCCCTGATTCTATTCTCGTCAATGCAGAGCAGATCCATTTCATCAAGCAGTTCTGTTTCATATGATAATTGGAAAATGTCATGTCATTGCTGCTTTTACCTTTCCTTTACATTGTGATTGACTACTTGCTAAGTGGCACAAAGTCGACAAGAGCAATTATCACTACAAATTATGAGTGTGTAGTTTTGGACAGCAGTGTAGTTTTGTGTTTACTATTGTGTGTGCTATTGCAATAGTACACCCCTACTGATACAACCTGTACATTGCGGGAGTACACCCACAGTACACACACCCCTACACGTACAAACATACACTGTGGGCGTTTAAATTTGATGAAATCTGACGAAACCTGACCCTATGGGGGTATGAAAAAATACCCCCTTAAAACCAAGGAGAAAAATAAGCGGGCTCTGGGAGATTTTTACCCAACGGTTGCCAAGATTTATCTCCCGGCGTTTTTCAGTTTTTGCACAGTAAAGTATAGTGCCGGGAGCTACTTTTGAAAAGTAGCTCCCGGTTCATGAATGCTTATTTTTCTCCTTGCTTAAAACACACAATTTCGATGATAGGCTATACCCCCTCTAGAGGCCATTTTAAACCATCTGGCAACATCTGCACAGTGAGGGTACGCCCACAATGTAGCTTTATACTTGAATTCACGCCCACAATGTACCTCTTGTAAGAACACCCCCACCTACACTGCTGTCCAAAACTACACACTTATAATTTGCAGTGTATCCTTTTAACAATGAAGTTGAGGCAATGAAGTTGAGGCCTAGTTGATTATAACAGTGTCTCATTGTTTTTATTTTACAGGTCTTTTCCGTGCAGCCGTACCTAGCGGTGCATCAACTGGCATTTATGAGGCACTGGAATTGCGCGATAAGGATCCTGCTCGCTTCCTTGGCAAAGGTAGGTGGTCAATATATAAAGTACCTAACACAACAAGTTTCTGACCTTAATCTATGACCATGTCAAAACAGAGTATACAAAGTATAATGCCACAGATTCCTACTGTAGTTAGGTCTTCTCAATCGTTTCTAATTAACTACATACCAATTGTCAGCAACAGCTTTGGAAGCATTTGTGTGGAGTTTGGGAGTCAATTCCCTAGTCAAGGAAATTACTTAAAACAATTGTTTTTGACTAAATATTTATTTCAGTACTTCCTAATATTTTTAAATAATCGCCTACATGTATTTGAGTAACTTTGACCCTATGTTGTTGACCTTGCAGTGAATTAATTATTATTTATCCATCATCCTTGTTACTAGAGAGGTGGGAGAAATATATGGGAATACATTTGAATCATTGGCCTTAGATCCATTTTTATGGTTTGATACCAATTATCCCACAAAGCAGAGTTACGTAGTGCATTTGTCTAAGCTTCGACGTTAAAAAGAAAATCAATAGAACATGAACAAAATATAGATATCATACAGATTCAGATTACTGATATTGTGTGAATTTCATGCATCCCAATCCCCCCGTGTACATGTAGTGTTCTTTTTCACAAGTGTGAATTTTTTGTCTATCCTATATCACCAGGTGTATTGACGGCTGTAGCTAACATCAATGATTCAATTGCCCCAAAACTTATTGGACAGGTAAGATTTCAGGACAAGGAACTGCACATTGATACATGTATAGTTTTTAGATTTGTGCATATTGGTGACATTATGCTTTTGAAACTGTAGGGAATTATTGTGTAAATTTATAATTAACTAAATTATAATTAGATGTATTAGCTGTCTTTGTTAAATCAGCTGGAATGCTTGGATTGCTTGATGTTGTGTATCATAGGGATGTAAATCTTCCGGAAATGAGGCCATTAAAATAAAAATTCTTAAATTATTTTTTGTTGATGCATTTCCAGGTTATTTTTGTTGTTGATGATATTTCAGCATAAAAAGAGGGCAATCCTGTATTTTAGGGGTATAAATTGATTGACGGAATAAATCGTATACTTCATGAATTTGACTATTGCGGTATAAATGTATAGTCAATTCATGAAGTATACGTTTTTTTCCGTCAAATCAATTAAACCCCTAAAATACAGGATTGCTAAAAAATGGCAAACATTTTTTTAGGGGGGTGATACTCTGTAGCCTATTCTGTGGACGTCAGGACGAGCCCCCATAAATGCTTGATGCTTCGCTCAAGCGTCTGGCCAAGCTCACGTAAACAAGTTCAGGTAATGGATCAATCATCCATTTACATCCCTGGTGTCAAGCTAAATTGTTTTTTCTTATTGACATGTTTTTATATGGTGTCTTTCATATATAGGATGTTACCAAGCAGCGTGAGTGCGACCAAATTATGTTGGACCTTGATGGTACTGAGAACAAAGGTGAGAATGATCATCCAATAAACATAGTGTGGACATTTCCACTTTGTTGAACTAAAAGATTAGGTATTTTTATAACCAAATGAAAATGTCATTGCAATTTCTACAATATGAATTTTGTCCAATTTCAACTTTGCAATTGAGTTTTCCGACAACATGTTCTTTTTGGAATGACATGTGCTACCTAACCATGCCTACGTGACCACTACATGTAAAGTAGTTGATCTCAAGGTGTACAACATGTACAATAATGACCTTGCCCTCTGGCAGAATATCTCCTTCTGCCATGACCCAGATTATACAAATGTTCACGTACAGCCTTGTGCTTGATTACAACCAGTGTTTATGAAATATAAGCCCAATTAGGTTTCTTATTCAAAAGGATAATTTACCATTTAATTATATACAGTACATGTACCTTTATCATGTTTTAGATTACTACCATCTTAATGAAGTTTTAGTCCAATTATAGGTCACTTTTCAAATGGAAATTCACCATCAAAAAGATGAATTGTGCCACAGGCAGCTTTGGGCTATTAATTTGAGCAACACTAATCTCAGCATGTGCCATCCATGCGTGTGACCTTATCAGTCGTGCTATTATAAATAAAGACAGTGCATGCCTTTGGATATAGGGTTCCGTACTGCAAAAAGGTCAACTAACCTATATTGCAGTACATGTACCTTTTCAGTTGTGCTGTTATTAGTATGAGATAATGCATGCCTTTTGGATGGGGTTGCGTTCTGCAAAGGTCAACTAACTTAAATTGCAGAACATGTACACAGTACATCTGATTTCATTAGAGATATTCATTTATTTTATACATCAATTTAACATAACAAAAAGATCACGAGATTAAAACAAAAATCCCCTACTATGAATGCAGTATTTTTTTTTTTGAATCTCTCAGTCAAGGATATTATAGGACCATGGAATTATGATTGATGAATAAATAAATGAGCCAAAATCCATTTTTATTGTAATTGTATCAACTTCTAATGTGGACAATTAAAATGTGCCATGAATACTTTTGTGTCAGGATATTTCCACCATGCTACTATAATTTTACAAACATGATTGTTGATTAATGCTTTTAATATGCTATAAAAACATTAAACATGTGTGATTTAGTTGATAGGGAAACAAAATAGTAAATCAGAATAACACCATCCACAAAAATGTAAGATTGTTAAAAAAGTGAAAAAATAATGATATGAAAATAATACCCCCTCAAGAACGATCTATTATAATCCAATAAAGCAGGTCAGGGTATCCCAGCAGGCTTAATCAAATCAAAGAGCATTCACTGTAAGTAGAACTGTGACCTTTAAACACCGAGTTCTAATTATATCTCAAAATGTCAGGTGTTGTATTTCTATCTTGTCTTATCTCATGTGCGACAGTAGTGTGTCTGCAATGTATAGCATGCATATATTAATTACAGATAACACGCTACCTTATAGGTGTAGACTGTAGGTTAAGGTTGTTTGTGCTGGCCTGTAAATAAAATTGACCAAAATGGCACTTGAGTCCTTCTTCTCTTCCACAGGGTCTTCTAATAGATTCAAGATTCAATTTATTTTAAAATAACATCGTGGTCAAAGGCCAAATTGCAGATATTTTATGATATAAAAAAACAAAGTATTAACATTGGTAAAAGAGAGGAGAAGAGAGAGAAGAGATATATGTGTTGTAATTGTTTAAATTGAATCAAATCTCATTTATCATTTTTCAAATTATAAGATTATTTGAAGGTGGGCTGTCAATTAGATTATACTTGCAAAATCAGGCAAAAGTTTAGGGGTGGGGAGTGGGCTCTTATTATAAGGGCCCTTGCCTTTTACAAATAGAGGAAAGCCTTAGGAAAGATCGCTCCTTTTTAATCTAAGCTTTTCTCGGTCTTCCTCGGTTATATAATGTCAAAATTGATATAGATAACCATTCAAGTTGAATCACCATATTATCTTTCTCTTAATAAGGTGTCAAACCCAGACATTTGAAATGGCTATAGTTATATGTTACAATAAGCCACTTGATACACACATCTGATTTGCATCATTGCACATCCCGTAAAACCTGGATCTTATCTTGGGTGTTTAATCATCAATCTGTTTGCAATCCTTTTAACAATAAAAAAGGAGCAAGCTTTCCCCACGCTTTCCTCAAGCTTTCCTCTATTTGAAAAAAGGCAAGAAAGCCCCCAAGTGCATGGCCTTTATTAGGGATATTATGTTTTCAGCTCACAGCATACGAGCGGGCTCTTATTATAAGTGCATGGGCCTTTTATTAGGGATAATACATTTACAGCTCACAGCATATGATCTGTACACACAATCAGATAACCTAGTGATTTATAAGAAGGTTAAATCCAGTGACCTTCACAAAGGTTTTAGGTAAAAAAGCCATACATGTACATGTAGAATTTCATGCATGTGGTACATGTGCATCAAACATAGTGTCCACAGTCCATTCCATTAGGTTCAATTCAATTACAGGTGCCGGCACAGCCGGACTTTCCTCCCAAATTTGACCTGTTTTTCTCTCCTAATATTTTTAATCCCCAAAAGACACCTTTGGTTTAGGGTGAAGTTTTTTTCATGTTCAATTAATCCTATCTTTCCCACCCTTCCCCAATATCTCATGGCACAGTCAGGTGGGATATCAATGCTGAAGCCAATCCTAAGATTTTGGAAGCGATTAAATAGAGGCAGGACTTCCACAAAGGCAACCCCAGGTCTATAGTTCAGTCAGTTGGTGAAACCGGTTTATAGCAATGAATAAATTCTGAAGAGCGTCGCAGTGTCATTGTATGCATGAATCTTGCGCTTACGCTTGAAATACTTTTGCGCGCGGAAAGATAAAATACAAATATTTTTTCGCCAATTTGGAACTGATTGAACTATAGTATGCACTCGTGCAGCTGGACCCGCCCTCTTAACCCGTTGTTTCCCCTGAAAGTTTAATTTTCAAAAACCTGCCTAGAATGCCAGAACAACTGATGATCCCGATTGTTTTTTCTCTCTTTAGCCAAACTTGGTGCCAATGCAATCCTCGGTGTATCTCTAGCCATCTGTAAGGCTGGAGCTGCTCACAATGAGGTACCACTCTACCGTCACATTTCCACTTTGGCCGGCAATGATAGGGTCATTCTACCCGTTCCTGTAAGTATATCACAGATGATTTATGATTAGAAATAACCACATCAAAGATTAAAGTGAAATAGCCATTAAAAGATCAGAATGAATGCTAGCTGGAGTCTTGAACTTGCATCCGCTCCAAAAAATTAATAAAAGTGACTTGACGTATTATAACAATGAACTGATATTTAGGGTGGATGTCTATAGTTACAAGTTTTTGGCGAGAAATATGAGGTTTTTATCTCCCTAACATGTAAAAATCCAAGCATAACCGCTCGATTTTGGCCTGCATCACGCATGTGATACACAACCCCACATTCTTAATTCGCTGCTGTAATGAGGCTTGCCAATTTGGAACTGACTGAACTATAGAATACAATAATGTTTTGAATGAGTACATCGTGTCAAATTTTGTCAGAATTGTCTCCGACTTGATCAGCCACTTCTGACAAAAAAGCAAGAGTAATCATGTTAATTACATTGCAACTTGGTAAGGCCACATCAATTATAGCAATGCTTCACAAGCTTCCTTAGCACTCGCTAAGTTCACTAAATGAGAACAAAATGGGAAATTGAGTTTTAAAGGGGCATTGAGAGATGTGGTGGAGGCAGCGCCCTCAATTACAAAAATATATGATAAAAACTGGGGCTTGTATATTTTGACAATTGTTTTACATGAACTTACACCTATAAGGATTAAGAAAAATCAGCCCTCTTTGTACAACAAAACATTAATTCAAACACAACCAGCATTTTACATGGTTAAGGGTGGTATTCCAACATATTTAAAACATTGTTTTTATCAAGTTTTTGCTGGGTTTTCTTTAGTAGAAACAACAAAAATGGCAATTTTTAATGTTCTTCTTGAATTCTGAAGTAAATAATTAAAATTAAAAAAATCAACATGACATTGTGTCCCTTTAAGTAAAAAAATGTAAGATTAATCAAAACCTCTGTTTACATACTGCCTTCTGTGACATTTAGCTGAAAATGAAAATGAATATGAATGAACTCAAAGAATGATCAGTTGAAAAGATTTTGAGCAAGAAAACCACAGCAATATTTGAACCTACAACCTCTATCACACTGAACCCAGTTAGCCTTTACTGTCCCATATATTTCATTTATGTTTGTACCTCATTTGTTCTCATTACAGGCTTTCAATGTGATCAATGGAGGCAGTCATGCAGGCAACAAACTTGCCATGCAGGAATTCATGCTGCTACCAACAGGTATGTATGATGAATACAGGGTGGGTGAGTCGCAATTATTTTGGACACAAGTTTCCAACCATAAGGAAAACTATTAAGGATTTCATACCAATAGATGAAAACTTTTCTTTCACAGGAATTTTGAATTTTTCCAATTGATGGCTGGTGTGAGGAGTTGCGTTTTTGTTCATGATCTGCACACAGACAAAAGTTTGGTCGCAAAAATATTGCTTAAATTAAGACAGTTTGGAATTCACATTAAAACTGAACCGCACTGCATTTATTGTGTATACATTTCTTTTATAAGAGCCAATGAACACTCATTTCTGCTATTTAATTAAGTATGAATCTGTTCTTGGCTGCTTTTTACTTTGGCTGTTTTACAACTTTGTGATGCATTCACGTCTGTTCATTATTTCAATGAGATCTCTTGAACCATAAAACCGTGGTCAAGAGTGATTGCAGTATGTGTTCTTTCAGGTGCCTCTCTTCTCAATGGTACCATGCATTTACTTGAAATGTTCACCAAATATTTTAATTTGTTTTGATAATGGCTACACATTTTTAATGATTTATCAAATTGGGTCCAAATAATTCTGACTCACCCTGTAGAATTAAACTGCTTTGATTTATGGATTTTTGTGTGGTATTTGGGTTGCTTTATAGGCAAGAAATATTATTCATCCATTTTGGTATGTTATTGAAATGAGTAATGTTTTGTCATTTATTGTCATCATCATTTTACTTTAGACACATCTTCGAACACTTTCAATGCCCTCAGCAGATTGTAGTTTCTTGTTTTCAGATTGGTTCGACACTACTGAGAGTGTATGCATTGATAAATTATATATTCCAACCACTCATAGTGCATTATTCACTTTGCTGAATTGTGCTTGGCTTTTAAATTGTTTGAACGATCAACTGGTGAGTGACATATGGATTGCTTCTGAGATTGACCAACTTATGGAAAATACATTGGATGCAATAGTGTTTCAATTTCCCCCCATAAGTAGCAATCTGTACTTCTGGTCTTACATCTAATGCTTGTGTATATCCGGGGAGAAAGTGCTAGACTTTGAATGAAGGGGTCAAAGCAATTAAATTATAGGGGCAAGATTACCCTTTTCAAAATTGTTTTGTGTTAGTCAGTGCCCCAGAGCCCGGAAATATGTACCTATGGCACAATACGCTATTGATAACTTATTACCCTTATTTACATTTTAGGTGCAGCCAACTTCAAGGAGGCCATGCGTATCGGAGCAGAGATCTACCAAACTCTCAAGAAAGTTATCAAAGAAAAATATGGGCAAGACGGTAAGAATATAATATATTGATAGGCAACAGTGTCCAAATTAATGGAAAAAAGCTGATTGTTCAGCGGACAACCTAGCAGGAAATGTTGGTTGTGCGCCACAATAGTTATCAGTATTGTATGTGTTTATTTGGTTTAATTTGATACTTTCCGCACAATGCAGCGTGAGACATCACAGTTATAATACTGTGAGATACACTACGCAGTAATTTAAAAATTGAATCAATTAAAAAATAAAAACAAATATATAGTATTAAAATTGTTATCCCGAAATGTGCCAATATTTACTGCAAAGTCTGTTTCCCCCAAGTACACAATTGCTTTCATGATATCTAATTCAAACAAGTCTATAGGCTCGCACTAAGAATAATTCAAATAAACCCTGCCTTCACTGACTTTTTCACGCTTTTCTTTTTTCTATTTTCTTCTTTTGTATGATTCTTTTCCTTACAGCAACAAATGTTGGAGATGAAGGTGGATTTGCTCCAAACATCCTAGAAAACAGGGAATGTAAGTAGCAGGAATAATAAATAACACCATGAATAAATAACACCATGAAACTTATATTGAAGCAAAATTACATTTAAATTTTACAAATATATACAAAAATCAAGGATGGAAGTATTATCAAGTACGCATAATGCATTATTCTTGAATAATATGCATTGTCTGTCATGTTTATTTCATGTCTATAAGTTTTTACTGCCAAATGTAAATTGCTTCCCTGGCGTTTAAGATAAAATCTTCGAGATTTACAAGATTTGGCTCATCACATAACAGGCTTAACTTCACAAATGTTATTCTTAACTATATGTCTGTTTTCAGCTTGTGTGTACATGTATATTGCATGATTTCCAAGTAATCCCTTCGGGTACAAGATAAAGAAACCTTTGAATATGTTCAAAATATTAGGAATACATTGTTAGATTTCTGTCATTAATAGTCATAAGGATTTCCATATTAAAACTTCATCAGAATAAAATCAAACCCCACGTTTATATTGGAATAAAATGTTATGTATGTAGGAGACCTTGTACCTAATCGCATTCAGATATTTGCATATTGCAGATCACATATCCAGCTCAATGCTTGCATAATATATACACTACGAGCAACTCTCATAAAATACTTCTTCATCTGTATTCTATATACACGATAAGATGTTAGAAATACTAGAATAAATTTCTAAACAAACTTTTTCACATACACGTGCGTCGTGCAAGTTAAATGTCATTATACAGTGCGAGTCAAAAAACCCACTGCAATCGAGTTCAAAACCATGATGAATTTTGAACTTTTTTAAACTTTGTAAAAATGAAATATCTGTTTATAATAGAACATTTTGTACATAAAAAATGAAGTCTATGGCATTTACTGTTTGTCTTTGGTTATTGTTTTTACTTGGGAGCCCAATTAACATGTTTGTCCACATGATTAGACAGTGAATTATAATGTGAAGTCATTGGTTGACTCCGTTTCTATGTACTTCAATAGGTCTAGAACTTCTCAAGACTGCCATTGCAAAGGCAGGCTACACAGATAAAGTTCAGATTGGCATGGATGTCGCAGCATCAGAATTCTGCAAACCAGGACCCAAATATGATCTGGATTTCAAGAATAAGAACTCTGATCCTTCTAAATGGGTAAGCATTTATATACAATATATAGGCTAATGTTTCAAAATGTCAATTCACATACTTGGATCGGGCCAGGGCTTGTTGTTCCAGCTTGAACCCAACCAATAATAGTATGTTATAATGTTGAGATTTAATTGGAAACAAAGCCAAAATTGTTTCAATAGAATCCTTATGTTCTTGTAATGAAAAAGATTAACACAAGCCTTTTAATGATATTTATTCATCTTAGATGACATTACACTACTCACGTATGTTTTCACGCAGTTAAGTCATTTTGTCTCAATATACTTTGACCGTTGTCATAATTAGGCAGGGCCTTCAAGACTATGTTTTGACCTGATTCATTTTGGTTTTAATCTATTTCACAGTTGACTGGTGATGAGCTAGCAGATGTGTACAGAGGATTTGTAAAAGACTATCCAGGTATGTAGATATGTAGAAATTCATAGGACCACAATTCATATAACAAATTGAATGGCAAAGTGTATGGCATGTGATGCCACTGTGAGGGGATCATAAACTTGTTGGCTGCTTGAAGGAGATGTGCAATTCATACTATCCCAAGCAAAACCAGTCGAGTGCTTCTTTCAGCAATTAGCGCCAATGCCTAATATTTAATAAGTCATAGATATTTGTGATTCATCACTGGGCTGATACAGTCTATTATTAACTTTAGGAATATATTTTCTTAATCTATTTGCTTAACAATAAGTGTAGCATATATACAATTGTCACCTTTTATATCACTTGTAAATAGAATAACACTTGATTTTGGAACTTTTCCACAGTGGTATCAATTGAAGATGCTTTCGATCAGGATGATTGGGAGTCCTGGTCCAAGTACCAAGCTACAACAGACATTCAGATTGTAGGCGATGATTTGACTGTCACCAACCCTAAGCGTATCCAGACAGCGGTGGACAAGAAATCCTGTAACTGTCTGCTATTGAAAGTCAACCAGATTGGGTCTGTTACAGAGGCTATTGAAGCGTAAGTACTTACATAATAGTTGTAATAATACTTTTGGTTTATATGGGACTCAAAAGGCTGTAACTTCAAATTACTGTTGAATCGTTAGAATTATGCTACTTCATTAAAACGTACTGCCTTATAGGAGCAACTATACTTACAGTACTTTTTAACCATGTATTTTAACCACTTTATTTATAGAGCAGCTCCCCAATGACCCTTGAATGAAGAGGCTTGGTATTATTTCAACATCAATTATGATAGCAGGAGTATCCTATGACAACATTGTGTGTGATATGAACATCTTTTGTACAAAAAGAAAAAGGATACCAATTTCATTGCAACATAACCTTATAGTCAATCTTAGTTTCTGTGAACAGTGAAATAACTTCACAGGCGCACACGCACACATACCTTTTGTATTTGTATGCTAGTGTTCAGTCAAAATAATGTATACATTGTTGTGTTGCCCTCGAGTGCAAATAAATGTTGAGGTTGGGTGAGTCCATCAGTTTTTGTTTTAGTTGCTGAAAAACATTACTGACAGACTGGCTGTCATGGTTCATGTATCTAGTGTGATAATAATTTAAAACTATTTATTCAAGCAAACTTTCCTTTCAAGCAAAAACTAGTAATATTTTGACAATGTGGGTAAAATTTAAATCTGGTAAAAACATGTGGCCTTAATTTTTGAGATTTTAACTACAACCCAACAATACAACAATTTTATGTTTGTTTGCCAAATATACCAGCACTTTAAAGGTAGATGTTCGGATTTTCAACTTGAAGTTTTCTATTCTACATGAAAGGTCATCCTTAAAAAAGTTGTGTTCCAAAGTTTGAGTTGCATAGCTCTAATGGTTATTATTTTAGACGCACAAGATGCTGTGAACTGTACCCATTGAGTACGGCCGTTATTTGGCAAAACAGCGTAACTCGAAAATGACATTTATGAGATATGAGCACTTTAAAGTTTGAGTGTTTGCATTTTCTCTATTATTTACAGAGGAAATTGATTTAAAAATGGAAACGTGCATTATGTTTAATTTTTTTAATTTTTAAAAACTTAAGTAAAGTAAACTATTTTTACTAAAGATACAGCTGATTTTGTCCAGATACGCGGGTTTGCCAATCCGACATCTAATTATACGCAGAGTTAATCTTGCAAAACAGCGTAACTCAAGTTACGTGTAATTCTTTGGTTACTATTTTTTCGCCAAACCCGCGTATCTCGTAGCAAAATAGTTGTTTGGAAAAGACGCGTAACTTGGAGATACGCTGTTTTGCCAAGAAAATACTAGATTTTGAAACACGTAACTCGAGTAACGCTGTTTTACCATATTAAAATGCTAAAAGTTGCATAATAAGGCTGAGATACGTTACGCTATCTTTAAAACGGTGCGTCGAGGTCTTTTGAGACTCTCACAGATGAAAAGAGCGCCCTCGATTTCCCCAGAAATGCATGTGACTCAAAAAGTCAATATTTCGAGTTACGCTGTTTTGCTAAATTACGGCCGAGTAGTACACAAACTATATCGGTGGTTACCACCATTCGCGGTAATTCGTCGTTATTTCATCGATTTCTCCGTGATTATACCGATTTAGGCCGTCAAATTTCAGTATGATGATGAGAAAAATACGAGCTTTCATATGATATGAAAATCTCCGTATGTTTGAAATAATTCTCTGTGTTACGAAAATGTGATCGGGTCATCTACCTTTAATAGGTGGCATGATGTTAGGTGCTACAATAATCAATGTTACTGTGGAAGCAAAATAAGACTATACAGTCATCAAAAAAAGTAACTATACAGGTAATAAATGTACTTCTAACTTTAAAAATATATATCCTCCCTAGAAATATCAAATCATAAAGTTGTTGAAAAATTTATCTTCTTTAATATGAGATATTGCACGCTAGGATCGGTTGAATATTTAAGAAGCGACAATCCAAAATGTAAGGTAAAGTCACAATTTCAAATTCACATTTTATATTTCAACACGGGGAGAGAATGACAGGTAGCGTGTGTGTGGCGTATTGATCCATCGGAACAGTGCTGCCGACTGTCCAACCTGCGCATGCATCCCCCAATTGCACTACCGGTAATCGATAAGGTACCCGTAGATTGGCCCGCGTGTAGAAAATAAAAATGTGAAAATGAAAATCGGACTTCTCCTTATATTTTTGAGTGCCACTTCTTCAATAATCACCCGATCCTAGCGTGCAGTATCTCATATTAAAGAAGACAAATTTCTCAACAACTTTATTATTGAATATTTTTAGGGAGGGTATATATTTTAAGAGTTAGAAGCCCATTTATTACCTGTATAGTTACTTTTTTTGATGACTGTAGGTACAATATTGGAAGCATTTTTTTATGATTGAAGTTAAAGATTATACTGTAACTTATTTCATTATTAAATATGTTCTTCTGTACAGATGTAAGCTTGCCCAGAAGAGTGGTTGGGGTGTCATGGTAAGCCATCGTAGTGGTGAGACTGAAGATACGTTCATTGCTGATTTGGTGGTTGGACTCTGCACAGGGCAGATCAAGACTGGTGCTCCTTGTCGCTCAGAGAGACTCGCAAAATACAACCAAATATTGCGGTGAGTTATTTAACATATTCAGTGTACAGGGAGAATTGTCGGTATCCCCTGACTGTACAAAGATTTACGATTATGGCTAATGAATTGTGGAAGTCTTCCCTGGGGGTAATTCAATTGTTGAATTCTGGTCTTGGTCATTAACTCATGTTTCACTGTATGTGTATCACCAATCTACAACTGCACTTGAATCGTTGTGATATAAACACGCAGACACACAGAACGCAAGTTGTAGACTAGTGATGCACATTTACGCTGAAACAGGATTTAATCCCTTTCAACAATGACCAAGGATTTTAATGCCATTTCATAAAGAGACAGTGCAAATCATAACTTTCTTTTTATATTGTACTGTATTTTGATCAATTCCATTCAAACTTATTTCAAAACCTGAACACTAAAATGACCAAATTAAAATAACAATCAAGTACTTTTTAGTTTCAAAACTCAATGTAAATTGTGATCATTCCAAAACAACACACACTGTGGCTTCGATCGCGTAACAACAGTATCTGTGTGGTGCAGTTCGATGGTGTGGTTTGTTTCCATAGCAGTGTGGTTGATCTCAAATTAGCAATGCTTTGCTACTGTACTTGAGGTATGGAGGAGTTGTTGAATGTCTGATATATCACGCTGTGGCCAACTGTTATCCGCAGTGGCATACTGCCCTCTTTTGATATTTTGCCTTGTTTTGGGTGGTTGCTGATACGTGACTTCATGTTGGCTGCTCTCTGTATTTGCCTTGGGTTGTTCAGTTCTGAGGAGACACCAGCTAACTATGCAAACATAGGATTACCCAATATGGAACTGACTTGACTATACCTTTCCATATTTGGGGTATAAAGGAAGGCCATCTCAATCTCTTTTTTCTAAAAGAGTATGAATACATTTATTTTCAAGTCAATATATAAACCTACATGCTGCTAGAGTGTATCTTTGCCGAGAGATATGCAGTTTTTTGTCTCTCCTCGCGCAAAAGCATTCCAAGCGTATGCACGCTTAATTGGCATACGCAAGCGTCACACATACAATTCACAGCGTTTGTATGCCCACGCCGCTCTTCAGAATTCATTCGTTGCTGCAAGCAGATTCACCATTTTGGAACTTAATGAACTATAGTCATTTATAGAACCCTATGTCGCTTGTTGCCAATATCTATATATTGACATCTGCTTATACCCGGTTATTAATGTTTTATTTTACAGAATTGAAGAGGAATTGGGAGATGCAGCCGTATATGCTGGAAAGAATTTCCGTCATCCTTTGAAGAAGTAAAGCAATCAGAAGAAACTACCGTATCTTTGACTTTTTACTACAAAAAAGTAGTACAACTAGTGAAACAAACTAGCCAATATAAAACATAGACATATATGAGATCCCTGTGTGCAAATATATAGAAACTACTGAATTAAGTCTGTGTATATGTATTTAGTACATAGATAAGTTGAAGCAACATTGTAATACTAACATACAGTACCTGTTTCATAGGTCATTTCAACACATGGTGTTTATTAGCATATTTGTTAATATCCACATTAAAGCCCCAAATGAAAGTAAGCTTAATCTTATATTATCAGTGCAAAGTGTTGATGGCATGGGTATGGTTATACAATATTGGTCATCTGAACCAAAGTATTGCCACTGGCCACCGTGTAGTTGTCATTATAAACACCATATTGCACTATGCCTACCAATAATATTTTGTGTGCAAATGACATATGAAGCAAGATTATTTGAGGTATTTTTAGAAATAAAAAACATACAACATGACAGCTGTTGCAAAACCAACAAGCCAAATTTGAAAAATACCCTTGTGGTTAATTACATATTGCAGCTTTTAATTTGATACCAAAAATGTATTACTTTGATCAATAGCAAGGGAGCAGTGTGTATACATTATACTAAATTTCCCATTCCTTTTCCTAACCCTCTTTTTTTACTAGCAGCTGCCTCTGTATTTAATTTCAAATGAGCTGCAGTGTCATGGCATTTCTTTTGTATACATGTTCCCAATAATATATCGAATATTGATGTGTTACTAAGGTAGGGATTGAAGTGAAGAAAAGCTTTAATTGTTACAAACTACTGTGTACATTACATCTAATGTCAGTCTTATTTGCTAAAAATTGTATGACTCTTCGTCAATAGAAAAGGGAGGTTCCTTCACTCCTCATCAATAATCTAAATAGCTCAACCAAATAAGAACCAGTTATAAGATGGGCGTGATACTTTACTGTCAGTGTTAGTATATACTTAGTTTGTGGTATCATAGGACCCAATAGACAAGCCCACCTTGATTAAATAAAATAATGCATGTTTGATGTGAGTGCATGGCAAATAGAGAAAAAATGTGTTTGTAATTATTATGAATACACAAGATGAATATTTTTATCATTATCATATTTTACAAAAGTCTTACTAGCTTCCAATGCCAAAGTTGGCATTAACTCATATTGGTTGTATTTTGTTTTGGATATCTCATCAATAGGATATTTAGTGTATGAAGGTATCCAATTTATATCGAGAGGCATGATCTGACGATGGTTGTGATATATTATGTTAATATAGCTCAACCAAATCAAGGTACTCCATGGAACCTTCAATATGATGTGTATGGTCTTTCGTGAGTTTTTATTTGCAGTAGAGTTTGTTCTTTTGTTTCAAATACAACTGTACAATAGGACACTTGTTCAACTCTTCCTGCTATGTACCCATGTAGTTAACCAGTATTTCCCTCTGTGTGTAATATTGTATCAAATGTAACCCATTAGCCTGTTTTAAAAAAAAAGACTTAGTCAGGACTAAGTCTTCCTTAGTAACTTATGCATTGTGGGATACTTCACTGAAAGTTTAAATGATCTGTGTCATAGTAAATGTGAAATAACTTATCCTAATTTTAAACGCCCAGAAGGCATTGCTACTTAAACCGAAACTCTTGATCTGAGAACAGTATGTATACACAAAGCAAATGAATAATTGCATCTGAGGTTCTTCATTATCTCACTGATTACCATTTCAAGATATGACGAAAACGTAGGTTGCTTGTGGGTTGTTTTATATTATGAATTGCCGCAGTCAGAAGTGTTTTAGCTGTTGCCGGTATGCAATATATTATTCCAATATCTATAGTTCGGCTTGTTTAGTCTCCAAATTAAACATTGAATTATTAATGGTTACACGCATTGTGAATGAGACCCATCGGCTGTATAATATTACAAGCTAATAATGTTGATATATGTGAGACTAGGGGGAGATCAAAGCAATGCAAATATTTTGAATGTAGATGCTTATAAGCTGGGAATATGTTGAATTTAAAATTCATATTTTAAAATGTATGTGGGAGTAAACTTGCTACGAACCTTAAAAACATCTCAATGACCTGGAAATTCTGTAAGAGTCACCACTTCAAATCAAAAACATAATATTATTACTTGAAATATTTGAAAAGAAATATTGTTTAAATGATTCTATTTATTTTTATAAAAGTATAAATGAAACCGGATCTCATTGAATGAGGGGCTATAAAATAGCAAGGTCACTGTTTGTATCGTATTGATACGAAGTAAAGCTGTACATTGTCATCAACCAATGGCTTTGTTGGCCTGATCAACAATAACAACTTTAAGATTACATATGTATGATATCTATCCAATCTGTTATTTATAGATCACTGGTTCAGTATAACTATCCTTTTACATAATGTAGTACATTTCACATTCTCAAGGTTGTTATCCGTATTTGATTGGTCACAGCTTAATCAACACGATGTCACTATCTCAAGGAAGTGAAATAGACTTTAATTAATGAGTGTTTGTGTTATGGTTTTTAATTTGAGTTGTTTTAACCTATCTTTATGTGAAGGTACTTGACCTGTGTATATGATGCCATGTAGGTCCTCATACCACCAATAAATTTCCAAAATTTGGACGTGTCAATAATCATGCTTGTGTGTGTGGATTTGTGAGTGTTTTGTTGGTTCTCATTAGACAATAATATCAATACTTCTCAAAACAAGTTTGGTTTGTTTCGATCTCCTATTTTGTCGGATATTTTGTGATATGTTGATAATATGTTACATACACATTGAAAGTGCTTGGTCCAGGGGATTCGTAACTCGTCAAACCAATTATTACTGTTGATGGGCAGAGTGTCGATTGGGAAATTTGTTGAAATTCTTTTGTTGTTGTATTGGTTTGTTTATTTATTGACATCTTTGTTTACCGGCCTATGGCGAGCGTGTGAATTCACTAAAAATGTTTTGGAGAAGACCAAATATAAGGACTGACCAAGGACGACTAAATTATTTATATTTTGGGACTTCTGGGAGTATTGATATTAGACGATTTATTGAATCAATTTCAATAGTAAGCTATCAAAATATTCCTTGATGCATAATAAATCTTACGAACGAAATCATTCTCTTACTGCACACATTGCAGAGAAATCTGGAAATGAAAGTTGCAAACATTTTAATTTTTGTTGAATTTCTGATTTGTTTGCGACACGTTAATTTTCACTCATCTGTATCGATCTGCTATGTTGCAGGGGAATGGCATTTGGCTTTCATCTCATTCATAATAGATGTTTAACTAATATGCATTACATCCATACCATTAAACAACAATTTTGATATGTCAATTTTCTAATGTAGTGGAACCCAATAGTTAGCTTTAGACAATTGACATCAGAGAAAGCGATCATTGATGTTTAGCTGTGGTTCAATTCCTATTGTTCAGCTTATCGCTAGAGGGCGCTGCATTTGATGTCCGTTATATTCTTGCGGTAGCACTTGTGGTTACTGTATAATTAATATTAATTTCAACTTATATTTATTATACAGGGTAAGAATTTAACGGGTTCGACCCGTTTAACTCTTAACCTATGTTATGAAGACCAGCCTATCTCACAATATATTTTGTATCTAAAGGGTTCAACAAAAGAAAGTCTACACTTTGTTTATGTCATTTTGAGTAATATTCAAATTTTTTTGTTGACCAAACAGGCTAGATAGGCATTTAGATGAATCTTTCAGGCATCATTTGATACCAAATTTGCCCCTAGCAACAAACATGACAGATAAACCATGATTAGCAGCATTTAAAGAAAATTGGTCACTTTTCAAAAGTCACATTTTCAACGCACGCAAGCCGCGAGAAAATGCTGTGCGTGGCACTTTGAATGGCCGGGAATGAAATGGACATTGATCACACAGTTGGGATGCGTTGGGTTGTGCCTGAACGAGCGGGCTATTTGATCATGGACAGGTAACATGTGGTCTTCTCTTCCCGCGTAGTGTATTGAAAATGTGACTTTTGAAAAGTGACTAATTTTCTTTAAATGGTGCTAATCATGGTTTTTCTTTGTTGTTAGGGGGAAAATTTGGTATCAAATTATGCTTAAAAGATTTATCTAAATGCCTGTTTGGTCAACAACAAAAATGAATGTTACTCAAATGACATAAACAAAGTGTATACTTTCTTTTGTCATGTTGTTAAGACACCCTATATATACAGGACTCATCAACTCGCACATTTTATCTCATTCTCTGATAGAAGAAAATCTCCTCCAGGTTATTGATGTTGTTGTTCAACTCCTCCTTAATTAAGTCTGTAGGGATATTCTTAAACACGAGTGCCTTGGACATTCGTAATCTAATAATAGATATGGGAGGCCGTCATGATAATAAGATTTCAAATTCAAACCTTGTTAATAATTACCCTTGAACATGTTGACCTAAATATAGCCTCACGTGTCTACTACGCGCTACTATAACTGTCTAGCCTAATCATTGAATCTCACATTTCTCATCAACATTTCACCGGCAAATCCTAATGGTAATGCAAGCCTTATTACAAAGTGTGCTAGATGTGGTTATTCGATTGCCGATGCTGGAAATATATTCACAAATAAACTGTCAAATTTACTAATGGCTTGCCTTCGTAATATTAGTCTGTCTGTGATTGTGTATACTTGCAATGTACGATTAACGCAATAGGTCAAATTAATTAATTGTTTTCACTAAACCTAAGCTCTCAGCCTTAGTAGTTCTGATTCTAGAAGGAATATTTAAATGGTATTGCAAGACTTATTACAAAGTGTGTCAGATGTGGTTATTGGATTGGCGATGCTGTAAATATATTCGCAAAGAAACTGTCAACTTTACTAATGGCTTGCTTTCATATGAACACATTTAAATGTCATTGCAAGATTGAATTGCAAAGATGGTTATCGCAAATATAGTATTTACAAATAAACTGTCAAAAATACGAGGGTCATTCAATAAGTTCTACCTCCTACCTCATAACTTTATTATTATGTAAGCCAGTCTTATGAAATATCACACAATTGTAGCTTGAAACCCCAGCTATATGTTCGTTTTAAAATGATCTGAGTACTGGTTGTACTTTTCTGGAGATGCAGTGAAACCCAAACTTACATTTAGTGTGACGGAAACGGATGAAAAACAGCAAAATATCGCCAAAGTGCTATTTATTTGGCCTATGGTAGGAGGCAATCGGTCAATTGTAACCGTCCTAAATGTCAGATATCTCTTTAACAGACTATAAACAATAAAGGTGACTGGTTTCTTTGAAAAAATATGCCCTCTAATTAACCAGAACCAGATCAGGACATCCATAAGTTTACCCCTCTCCTAGAGAACCCTGCAAAAGGCATACCGTATTTGACTTTTAAGTGATTTTCAATATACCGGATTAATTAGAGGGATTACAAGTCTCTCAAAGAGATACTTTTCTATCATTGACTACCTGGTTGACAATTCTGAAGGTTGCACATAATGAAATCTCATAAACTGACTATTATGTTAAAGATTTAACGTACGACGCATCACTATGGCTTGAGTAGTAACAACGAAAATTAGCCTGTTTAGCAGTATTCCCGCATGCCATACATTTGAGTGATATTCAATATTTGCAAGCCTACAAGAGTTTATATTACTTACAATCTTATTCATACATGTTAATACTGCAATGTGATCATATCAGTCATTGATTTCCATTTTCAGTATTAAAATCATACTCTCATAGCTAACCATATAACACCCCCCCCCCCCCCCCCCCCGAAAACATGTATTTTATTTTTAAGGTAATTTTCCGTTTCGGTTGTCTAAAATCTCTCTCTTGATTTGACCGCATCATATCAAAAGTAAACAGATATCAGTTATCATTTACTATAAATGTGTAGCGATGATTCAGAGCTATAATCATGACCAATGTCATGAGGCTAACATTCATATTAGCAATATTAAGATGGAGGAGGTAGAACTTATTGAATAACCCTCGTAGAATGGCTTACTTTCATGTGAGTTTAGAGCGAGTGTTTATACTGACGATTTACGATTGTGTGCTATTTATACTAAAGCATCTATTAGTTTCATTACTGTCAACGGTTTAGAAGCTATATAGGCTACCGCTAATGTGTGCTGACCTTTGACCTAATGAAACTAATAGATGCTTAACTTGTAGATATGGCTATCTATTCTTTGTATCACTTGTTGTATCAATCCAAACAATTTGAGACAATTTTCATCAAAATCCGGAGCATTTTGATAATTTGACCCCTGTTCAAGGAATATGAGAAAAATGTTGACATTTGAGTTAGAGTTTAATAGAGGAAGAGTTTAATAAGAGTTTAATATGCATCACAACATAATCTGAACATTCTTGCAATTGACCGCTATATGTCATTTGACCTTTGGGATGCGACCCGGCAGCAATACGAAATGACTCTTGGCACCCAACTAATTTAATCAGACCATCAAACCTTTTGTACTTTCTCAGCTGAATAAACTCTCTTGGCTCCTGGTCTACTACTTATAGCTCGCTCTACTTATAGATCCTTTGATCTATATGCTCTACTTCAATTGTCTAGCAATCATTGAATCACACATTGTCATCAATATTTCGACAGCACATTTAAATGCCAGCATTGCAATATTTGATTTGTTGGCAATACAGTAAACATATTCACAAAAAACTTGTCAAACCTTGGAATAGAATGCTTTCATGAATTTGCTTGCCATTGTGTATAGTTATGTCAATTTAATATTTACATGAGAGGTAACATAATGAAGCGTTTCTATTTAACCCAGTCACTTACAGTTTTACGAAGGGCAAGTTCCAGAAGTTGTACGTGATAAAACTAAGAAAACATGTTCCCATGTTCCCTTGTTGTCTCCTACAAATCATTGCAATTTCTCAAGTTGTGTTAGGAAATATTTCACGGAAAAAGAGATTTGCATTCGCAGCAGTAGTACTATACATGATGTTGTTAAGTCATATCCTAAAACCTATGTAACTCGTACACCCCGTGTCAGGGCCCATCGACTCGCACATCGTATCATCGCATGTCATTCTCTCAAGAAATTCTCCTCTGGGTTATTGATGTTGTTGTTCAACTCCTCCTTAATTAGGTCCATGGCTAGGTTCCAATTTCAATTTCAAGCCATGTTAGTATTACTCTTGACCATATTGACCTATAGTCTTTCATGCCTACTTCTCTCTACTTCAACTGTCTAGCAATCATTGAATCACACATTCTCATCAACATTTCACCGGAACATTTTTAAATGCCAAACTTATCACAAAGTGTGTCAGATGGAGTTATTAGATTGGCGATGCGATACACGTAAAATATTTACATAGAAATGGTTAAATTTACTAATGGCTTGCTTTTATACATGAGTCTGCATGTGATTGTGTGTTGGCAATTTACGATTTACGTGAGAGGTAAATTAATAATAAATTGTTTTCCGGGCCTAGGCATTTTCAGTTTCTTTACTTAGTGCAGGTTCCTATGTGCACGATACAAGTAAGAAAACTTATTCTGTCATTGCAAATATTGTGAGGGCTTGTAATTTGCATTTGTAGCTGTAGTACAGGCAGTCAGTTCATATCTTAAATCATCATTCATGTGAAACATTTTCAAGACACCCTGTAGGCCTATAATACAGTACTCATCGACTCGCACATTTTTGTCATTCGCTCAAGAAATTCACCTCCGGGTTATTAATAATGTTGTTCAACTGATCCTCCTTAATTAAGTCTGTGGCTAGATTTTTTATCACACCGAGTGCCTTGGACATTCTTAAACTAATAATAGATATGTGAGGCCGTCATGAAAATAAAATTTCAATTCCAAACCTTTTTAAATTTACCCTTGACCATGATGACCTAAATCTAGCCTGACATGCCTACTTCGCTCGATCTACTTTAACTGTCTAGCAATCATTGAATCAAACATTCTCCTCAACATTTCGCCGGCGCATTTAAATGGCATAGACACGTATTACAATGTGTGTCAGATGTGGTTATTAGGTTGGCGAAACTGTCAAATTTACCGATGACTTGCGTTCATACAGGTTGAGTCAAAAAGAAGTTGTACGTGAATGAATATTTGTTAAAATATACCAAACAAATTTGACAAACTGATGAGGCACGTTTTCAAAGAGCAACTTATTCCGCTTATATGACAAAAAGAATCATTGAAATCGATCAATTATATCAGGAGCTATGGCTGTTTTAATAAAAAGAGATATCTTTCTCCTGAACTAAAGGTTAAGCCACAAGCAAGTATTGTTGTTCAACTCCTACTTAACAAAGTCTTTATGCCTATTCACAAAGAAACTGCAAACTTTACTAAGAGCTTGCTTTCATATGAACATTATTTAAATGTAATTGCAAGATTAAATTGCAAAGCGTGTGGGCTGTGGTTATATAAATCGCAAACATATTAATTTTAACACAGACACAGTCAAACATATAATTGCTTATTTCACGAGTTTAGAGCGACTGTTACTGTTAAATTACGATTTACGTTATAGAGATAAGTGTATTACTTTGTTTTTAACACATTTTCACTAAGTGAAGGGTTTATTATAGGCGTGTAGAAAACGTGTCCCCCTTATTCCCTCGTCATCTTCTGCAAATAATGAAAATATTATTCTGAGGCCTGTAAGAAAATATGTGACGAAGAAATTAGAATTTGTAGCGGTAGTATACAGGCTGTCCCAAAATGAGTAGTACCCATCGATGCCCAAAGTTCATTAATTTTGTTCATCATCAAATTAGGTCCGTTGTTTTTCCATCATCTTTGTGATACTGTACCTTTTCATTCGAATTTTAGATCATGAATATCGGATTTATCAAATTCCAGATACTCTCCATTATGTCAGACATGGTGATTTCACCTTTTTGCTAAAAAATGTGTGTTATTACGGCTTGTTTGAAAGAAACGCGTGTATTCCTATAATCTCTTGTCTACTAATATAATATTGTATTTCTTTCTGTTGGCATGTAACTGTTATTGTTCGTCACACTTGAGTAACCCCATGCATTGTTTTATTTGACAAGTGTTTAGTGCCTTAATTCTAGCTAATGAAGTGGTATTTGGTGAATTTGCAGTGGCTTAGATTTCATTTTCACATTGGAGAATGGATTTGGTGAGATTAAACAGTAATGGACTATATCATTTTTACCAAGTTTGTAAGAAATTGCTTCCCCAAAATGAAAAAGAAGTCTAAGCCACTGCTAATTACCCATGACCACGTCTTTATCTATTTAAATGTCCCTCAAGTTAAGCCTCAAAACTAGCTAGCTCATATAGAAACAAAGCTTGGGGTCGCTCATGCGTCCGTGACGATCCATTTTTACTCTTCTAATTAAATCAAAATGAACAATTATTAATGATTTAAACAACCATGATACAACAACAGTTTAAAATAGAAAGGAACCAAAGATATTAACAGACGAGAGATTAAGAGAATACATTAGATTCTTTCAAACAAGCTGTTTACACAAACATTTTTTTTGCACCTCACCAAAAAGGTGAAATCACTATGTCTTATTTGTTTGTCTGTTTGTTTTTATTAGGCATCGTCAGCATAAATATAAACAATATAATAGAAGAAGAAAAGAAAAAACAATTTTAAACAATAAATTACACAACAACATTAATAAAAAACATTTCACCACAATGCCACCCAGGATGGCAGACACTGACACCAACAACTGACATACTAGGATTGCCCATTAAGCCTCACAATAAGTAGCAAGCTTATTTCCAATGGGGTCACAAACGAAAGAAGAGGCCGTGAAGGATTGCGAACAAAGAAAAAACAACAACAAATGAAGGGACAGGGAAACAATCTTACACCGTAAAATCAGACCTCTCTTGATTCAGAGTATAACTTCAGTTAAATATGTCCGATATTCATGATCTGACATTCTAGCACAACGGATCTAATCTCATACCAGATCAAATCTTAAAACATATTATATGTGACACCCTGTAGGGCTATATAATGCATATACAGGGTGAGTCAAAAAGACTGCAATAGTGGAAAGAAGCCATTTTGTTTTCAAAACCAAAATGAATTTAAAAACTTTTTAAACGTTGCAAGAATGCTGTATTTAATCCTAACTTTGTGTGGAAAAATGAAGTCGATCGCATTTTTCGTTTGTATTTGGTGACCCTCTTTGCTGCACAACCAAATTTACCTGTTTGTCCACGAGCACAGTGATTTTCATTTGAAATGGCACACATTGCATTTTCATATTTGAATATCCCGCCAACAAAGAAATGGAAAATTTCACATGTAAACAAGAAAGGATGCATCAAATTCCAATAACATCACAAATGAACTCAAGTATCCAAATTTGAATGAGAGACACATTTTGCGATCTGATGCATATTTTTGGTATCTCGTGGACAAACGTGTAAAATGGGTGCACTGGTCAAAAGGTTCACCAAAGACAAACGGAAAATGCGATCGACTTCATTTTTTCACACAAAGTTAGGATTAAAAACATCATTCTTGCAACGTTTAAAAAGTTTTAAAATTCATTTTGGTTTTGAAAACAAAATGGCTTCTTTCACCTATTGCAGTCTTTTTGACTCACCCTGTATAGGACTCATCGAATCGCACATTTTATGTCATTCGCTCAAGAAATTCTTCTCCGGGTTATTGATATTGTTGTTCAACTGATCCTCCTTAATTTAGTCTGTGGCTAGATTGCAATCACACCGAGTGCCTTGGACATTCATAGACTAACCTCGTTACTATTACCCTTGAACATAGCCTAGCCTGACATACATACTTTGGCTAACGTCGCTCTACTTTAACTTTCTAGCAATCATTGAATCACGAAATGCTATCAACATTTCACCGGCAACTATAAATGGCATTGCAAAAATTAAGACTTCTTACTAGTAGTGTGTCAGGTGTGGGTGTTAGATTGGTGATGTTGTATTAATATATTCACAGTGAAAATGTAAAATTTACTAATGGCCTGCCTTTGTATATTAGTCCGTATGTGATTGTGTATACTGGCAATTTACGATTTACGTGAGGGCTGCACATTATTAACCCTAACCACCGAGGCATCTTTTCTAAAGATTTTTTTTCGCGGCCTAAAAACGAGGAGGAAAAGGGCCCCCACTCCCCCGTGGCCCCAACCTCGGACCTCTGGGTTCAGAGGCGAGCGATCTACCGCTAGGCAACGGGCAACGGGGGTCAACCATACTTGGATCAGTATACTTCGCCAAGTATATAGCCTGCGGCCATTATTTCATCGAAAAACTGCCACGCCGGATAACACAAGCACACCGCGTCGTAGTAATTCGTAGTACTTAAGAGGGTTAGAGTTAATAAGTTGTTAATACTTAGCGAGGTTGAAGTCGCTAAACATTGCATTGCCGCTAGACTCCTGAAAGGTATTGCAGAGTAATCAGCCCTCCCTATTTTCTGCTGCTCTCTTAAATCAAAAGATTGAAAAGTCAATCTTAAAGATTGTGCTAAGAGGGAAGGATCTTAAAAGATTATAAAATATTCAATCTAATAGAGTGAAATTTCAACATAGCGGACTGAAATGTCACTATTTTTAATTTATTAGATTGAACATTTTCAATATTTTAAGACCCTTCCCTTAGCACACTTTTTAAAACTGACTTTTCTATCTTTTTATTTAAGAGAGTAGGCCTACTCTACCTAATTCTTAGTCTTTACTGAGGTAGTATAGTAACGACTGGTTCTCTTTTGCAAAATGTTTAGTACTCTCTTATACCTAAAGTCTTCCCTTGTTTTATAATTGAGTGAACTTGAATAGCACTTGATGAAACATTTTAATTTGAGCACTATTATACTTGATTCACCCTTAAAAGTCTAATCGACTTTCACGTTTATCACATTTTCTCAACTTATTCTCCTGTTGGTATCATATTGTTCTCCAACTCCTCAATAATTTAATTTTCGATGGTCCGATTACAAACCCACTTTGCACTTATGTCGCCAAAAACAATAAACGCTGCCACGACATAGTATTTTTCCTAGTGCAAACTAAATAATATTGTTTGTTACCAAAAATCAATTTAGTTGGGTTTATAATTAGAGAATAAAGGTATTGTTTTTAGACCGTATACCTGTGTTATATTGTTTGACATAAATGCGGGTAATAGTATTATTTTAAGTGGAACAGCGACGCCGCAGGCGGAGTTGTTTCACGCAAAAAATAATACTTCCGAATACAAAATGTCAGACATTATAACACAGGCACGGTCTAAAACAATACCTTTATTCTCATTCTTAAACTGTCATACTTAAGATTTTTACCCCTGTTAGTATCGAATAACCCTAAAACATTCCATCCAATCCCCGCACGTGAGTACACCACGCGTCGGCGTAATGCGCCGCATAAGCACACAGTAAAATCGCAGGAAAACTTTAGTTACCTCGCAATGCGCGAGGGTGGCCACGCTCATTATTGAACGCCGTGTTAAGTTGTCTGATATAAATGTCGCCGATTTCTCTGAGAACCAATGAGAATTGCCTAAACATTCTTAGCTGTTTAAGAATTACTGGTATTTAAAATAGTAATCATGGTTATTAGATGTACTTAAATGAGTCGGTCCATTTTACCGAACAAGTTTACTGGTTAGAAATCGCAAAATATTAATGAAATGAAACTATGCCTAACACGGTTTTTATAAGTGTATAATTGGTTTGTTACCACACTGGAACTTATAGTGAGATAAAGTCCAAGGTCAATCAGTGTACAGCTGGTCACAGGAACCTACTTTCATGTTTCAGTGTAAATGACTTCTATTTGAACTGAATGAATTCCCATGACAAAAGTATCAAGCACTAATTTGCTCAAAACAGGCTGTAGCGCCTATTGTCCACTGTTACATTGTTTTGATACAGGTAAGTGTTTAATGTGCATACATCGGTGTGTGTACTCAAGCTAATCTCGTAGCAACCAGTATGTATGGTATGTGCTCACAGCACCAACATATGGTGCTGTGATGTGAACAACATAGTGCTCGCTGTGTCCCTTATGCCTCTTTGACGTCTAACCAAACGACTAAATAGGAGTTGCCCGTACGAGGTGCATACAACCAGACATGAAGTTAAATCATCGTTCCCAGTGGAATTAATATTTGGCGGTTTCTATGATCTAGCAATTCTTCCATGCACTGCATTGTTACTGGATCGTAATCATAATGGAATTTATTCACAAATAAATGCGGTTGCTTGTATAAGTGTTCCAAGTAGTTGGATTCAAAAATGCACAATTCCCTCACATATTTCCCCCGGCATGTTGGATTATCAAGACTATCTGCCCATTTACGAAATCGTATTTGACTTGCTCCCATTTCGTTTGAATCACCACCTGGAGCATCTCTAAAACGTTGTAGTGAATTGGGAAATGTTTCCTCCGGTAAGTAAGTATCGTTACACCACTGCATGAATGCTTGCGCTATTGGATCGTTGATAAGGAAGTCTATGAAGCCTCGCGTGGCTGCCATATAGTTATCACCTTTATAAATGGTAATGTTGAAGGGTGGTGGTTGTTTAGGAATACCACTGTTTAGCGGTGTCTTGTAACCGTCTGTAGAGCTAGATATAGAGTAGAAGTGAAACTGTGTTCTCCAAGCAAAATTCTCAAGAAGTCCTGGTCCTACTTTTTCTCCCTCGATGTAATTTTTCCCTTTATAAGCTTTCATTTGCTGAACAATTTCTAGATTCGTTTTCAAAGGGAAATCCTGACCACATAGGTTTAACACATATCGCCATTTCACCGGATGTTGTACTAAATCCCTCATACAGTATATATCTGCCATAAGGCGGGAAAAATTACCCCATTGTACGTTGGCTAGTTTAGATGACACAAAGACGTTGTCAGGAAAACAGGTGGCGAGTTTACGAATCGCGTACATGAAATTGGCCTTTGATTTGTAGTCAGGGTGGAGACAGTAGACGTTCTGTGGTTGATATATAGATCTCAGTAGCCGCTCAATCTGGGAAAGATACAAATGATCATAAAATTAGAGTCACTTTTATATTGTGATTATTTTTTTATTTTTATCTTATAACACAAATAAAGGATAACGCCTGGAAAGAAAATGTGTGAAAATGTTTATTAAGACTTTCCGCGCGGCTATTAGTTTTACGGTACACAAAACAAATTGTTAAGAAACCTTTCCCAATTTTCAAAGTCTAGCTCAAGGATTACTGACCCAATACTAGGCATGTTTGTACTTATTTCAATACATTTTTCATGGTGATTCCAAATGTGATAATGAAATTCAATAAATTCGACATTTTGAAAAATGTTGTGCAATTATGGAATGTCGTCTGCAGACGCCCGCCGCATGGAAAGCGATCACCACTTGACACAAAGACGTTGTCAGGAAAAAGTCCCATAACCAATCAGGCCAATTTGGTCGGGTACCGTCTATTACGTTTGTAGTCGTCGCAGTCCCATAACCAATCAGGCCAATTTCATGTACGCGATTCGTAAACTCGCCACCTGTTTTCCTGACAACGTCTTTGTGTCATCTCATTTCCTGACAACGTCTTTGTGTAACTCATTTATTACGCAAAGCATTCATTCGGAACGTTAAGGTTGTACGTTTTTCATATACGGTTTTATTCATTGCAATATCTCGAAGTATTCAAGGTTACGGTTAGGGTTATGTAGTCGTGATTAAAATACTTAGTAATAAAATACTTACATTTGTAGTAGTAAAATTGAGAATATATCTTGATTATGACTACGAATACAATGTATAACATTAGTTTGTTTTATAACGATCTTTATCCATACCTGTGCTGCGTCCTTGTGGACAACAATAATATAAGCAATAGGAAAGTTCTCCTCCTCTGTGGACATTGGTTTGGTCGGGTACCGTCTATTACGTTTGTAGTCGTCGCAGTCCCATAACCATTCACTAACCTACAACAAAAAGAAAGATATTACTGCGTGATCCAAGAATGTTGTCTAAAACTTGTAACTTTCGAATTAATGCAAACTACTTCTTCATATTAATGGGAATCGAAAGAGTATACTTACACATAATGTGGAAGTTTTCAGTAAAAAATACCCCAAAACATATGCATCTTTTTGCATAAAAAAGACAGGACTTGTAAGCGCATTGTAAATCATATCAAATTAACGGGTCAATAATGTAATTACACTCCAAATCAAATACTATCATATCGCAATTACATTCATTCCCAAAATGTAAGATATTGTTTTTCATGAACATTGTAATTAAGCGTTTATTTTGGGATAATGGGTCAAACCACATTAAATGCTGAAAAGCTTAGAGCTCTAGATTCATTACTATTCTAAAATTGTCGCCGTTGGCGAATGCCACTATAATACCGTATTGTCTTATTTGTGTCATGCGGTGAGTAGACATATTTCGTATTATACCATCAGTCCAATGGATCTAGCCAGGTTTAAGTTTTCCTTCAAGAATTCCTACTGGGATGCGCTATTCTGCATAGGCGAACAACCCATCTTACCTCATTATCGCTTGGAACAGGAAAGCTTCCATTGTTTAGATTCCTCTGATGTATCAGTCTCCCATGGATATAATTCACGGTAGATGTTTCGCCATGAAACAGTGCTGTACAGTTTACAGGATAATACTTATGGTATGGTGACAGGAATGTATTGATAGGTAGAGTAGTGTCCGGACAATGTTCACGTGGTTGTGCCAGGATATCTAAATCTGACTGAGAAATTGTATGTGGCGCGAAACGGTAATCGATTTTGTTTTGTATAGAACATACAGTTGTTGGATAAATTGAGAAATATCCGTGTAAGATAACAGTGAATGAGACAGTCACTGCCATAATCAGGATTCGAACCTGCCATTTCATGATGGGTTATTCCTAGGATATTATGTTGTCTGTTTAACGTTTATTTGGTATTTGGTACTTGGTTGGTTTCCTCCTGAATCATCCACATAGCGATCTTGGCTGTAACACTAAGCGATGTCAATGAGTCTCCGACTACGAATCCACGTATCACTATCAGGCTGATATTGCAGGTTGATGCAAATGATTGGCATGTGACAGTTTTAAAAAAAACTGATAGTGTTATCAACTTTAGAATACTATCTTTCATATTGGTTCTATTTATGCGATTATCACTTTCTGGTGAAAAGTCAATTTACGTGTTTTCAATGTAGAATATTATTATAAAACAGAGAGAGCGCGAGCAGTTATTTGGCAAATATCTATAGATGCATCAGAGCTCAAAGTACAAGGTCAATCAATCTTAGCAGACTAGTATACAATAATAATGAGACAAATCTTAAAGTAATAATTTCTGTCGCTTCCATATCAGAAAATGATTAATTGTCAATAAAACGTGTCAATATCATGTAAAAATGGCTCGACATAAGGATGAAGTCATCTACATTGTAGTTAACTCTGCCTGGCCGTATCTGATCATTTCGCCAATCCTAAGTATGGAGTTATGGAACACTGTGTTTAATTTGCGACATTAATACAATGTACTGAACATCTTGAGATATTTGGGCACTTGGCCAGACCAAAGGCCACTGCATTTCTCCAAAGTCGTTTTTATACGGCAGTTCCGCTTAGATACTAATAATAGACTCATTGATCTGAGTTGTATTCAAGGGGGACACTTGAGTTCTTACTTGGACGCGTGTCTAATGACACAATCTGACTATGAGAGTGTGGCTTTTGCTACGGGATGGCAAACAGCTATCTTATCTCTATGGGGGAAAATAAATCAACCTGGTCTCCTTGTTAAACTGCACTATATATGCAGTTTACAATTCGTCTTAAACTGCAGATATAGTGCAGTTCAAGAACCCGATGCGATTTATTCCGTTAGCGCCCTCAACGGAATAAATCGAAATAATACTGACAAAGTAGTTTAAGAATGTTGGATATCCTATATTTATTGTTTAAGAATGTAGGATATCCAATATTTATAGTTTAAGATTGTAGGATATCCAATTTATAGTTTTAGATTGAGCCATCCTTGTTTTTACCTCCTTGTTTTTACCTCCCCGACCACCAACACCCTGAGAGTTTTGGCATACAATAATGTATCAATATGATTTCCAAGGTGTCAAATCTAAAATACGTATACTGTACGTATTTTATATTTGTACGTATACTGTCATTGTCGGTGTTATTTTGATTTATTCCGTTGAGGGCGCTAACGGAATAAATCGCATCGGGTTCTTGAACTGCACTATATCTGCAGTTTAAGACGAATTGTAAACTGCATATATAGTGCAGTTTAACAAGGAGACCAGGTTGAATAAATTGCAACAGTATTTGACATCTAGATACGAAAAGTGTTATCTTTCTGATGAGTTACTACCATTATACTCTAATACCATTATAAATGAATCTAATTCAAATACAAATATCAGCTTTACGTTATAAAACTTAAATTCCATACAGGACAGGTAACGATGGCCGGACGGTATGATCATCAGCATTTAAGCACATACACGAATATATACCAATTTGTTAAAAATGTAATTAAAATTAACTACTCTTTCAAATATACATATCTATGACTAGTGCGATTTCAAATCATTCAATTACTTACAATAGGTTAATCTGAGTGATGTCCCCGGTCATTTTTATCTCTGGAATTTCAACTGTAATAGTTGTCCTTTAATATACATACTAAACAAAGATACATCTGAGACACCTTCTAAAGGCCACTTCATTTGTCCGAAGTCATTTCCTTAAGTTGTATTGAAAACCCTAAGGGGACACTTGGTTCTTGTTGGTACGCGTGTGCTAAACTCAAAATGGAATGCGAGGGGCATGCAGGACACAGAGGCATTGTGCGTTTCTGATTCCTGATTGCATCTACGGAAGAAATTAAATTGCGAAAATAATTTGGAACATCTCGTATGGAAAAATGTTTTTATTTTATAATGTATTACCATTATGCTTCAATACCCCCCAAAAATATCAATAAACCATAATTTCAGCGATACCTTAAATATCACTTCGATCGGCAACGTTTTATATGGGCGGTACTTTCGTCAAAGTAAAATATACAATGTGTTACCTTCGTACTATAAAAATGTAACAAGGATACTAATCCTCAGCTAGTAAAAACCAGGTCCATGTTTGAACTATTTGGAAGATGAGATACCAGGAGTAAATTATTCATTTGGCGTTGTGTTTAATCTTATAAATAGAAAATTCCATAACATTATAAAATTTGAATGAAAATTAGGATTCTCATTGGATGGTGCTGGAATTGACATCATGACAATTATTACGTGGATCATCATTATATATATCGATTATATACTCAAGGTAGCCCCTATCTGATTAATCTAATGATGATGGCAACGTTGCTCAACGGCCAGATATGTTTACGGTTTTAAATTAAAACTGGAAGAACTGGCAGTCTCTTTTAATAAGGGAAACCTCGCAAAGTAATGACTCTTATTTTGTTAGACCCTTACTATCTACGTACCTGCCAAGCTGTCTGACGACAAAGCTTAGTAACATGAGTAACTGGTGTACCGGAATATTACGCATTTGCTCTTAGGGAGTATATAATCAGGCCCGTAAGACACTTTTTTCAAAGGGGGGGCGTTTTAAAAAAAAAAATCACCGGAAGTGATAGAGCTATTTTTTTTCCGTCGGAGACACGCTGATTTTCTAATTTTTCTGTTCCATTATGGTGTCATAGTTAACATTTCTTGTTGGTCGACGCACAGAAATACCTGAAGTAGTTTTTTGAGATATTTTGTAACTGAAAACGAATCGACAGGATTGTTTTGAGTCAAGACATGCGCGCGTAGCGCGCGAATTTTTTTGACTTTACACCTATTTTTGGCACGATCGAGGTACATTTTGGCTCTAAACAAGCTTGTACCAACGAATATTACATTAGGTGACTGTTATGCGCGCGTAGCGCGCGAAAAAAATTCCGGGGCAGATTTTCAAAGGGGGGGCGATCGCAACCGTCGCCCCCCCCATCTGACGGGCCTGATCATGCGCACAACCGATACCTCATTAAAAGTCAAATATAGCTTCAGAGCAACCCGTCAATCCTGCACTCTCAGAACAATGGTTAAAATCTTTAACCATGTTGGTTAAAATTGTAACCAACGGGAGGTTACCAGGGGAACCACACAATTGGTTGGTTAAAACTGTAACCAACAGCTGTTGGTTAAACTTTAACCTGTGGTTGGTTACAAATTTTAATCATTTGTTGGTTAATATGTTTTGACCAACAGTGGTTGGTTAAACTTTAACCTGTGGTTGGTTACAATTTTTAATCATTTGTTGGTTAATATGTTTTAACCAAATGTAGTTGGTTAAAAAATGTTGGTTAAACTTTTATTTTTTTTGCTAAACTTTAACCCAGACAACATTACAATATTGATGTTTCATTGGCCCGATATTGGCTTTCAATATTGGCGCCAACCCGTGGCCAGGACCAACAAGGGACAGGATAAGGCACAAGATCCTAACTTAAAACAGCGGCCGCAATTTTTAGACCATATCAGAATTTGTATATGAAATCAATCGTGTTATTTTCCGCCCCTGGTATATCATGTATATTGCGCCCATTATTGGAACAATATTGGTTGCCAACATGATGCCAATTGAAGAGCGCCAATGTAAAACCAATATTGGTCCAACATTGGTTTGGCAACATGATGCCAATTGAAGAGCGCAAATGTAAATACCAGGGGCGGAAAATAACACGATTGATTTCATATACAAATTCTGACGTGGTCTAAATAATATGCGCAAAATATTTTCCTCGCCAATGAAATCCTTTGGCGGGAATCTTGTTATGACCTCTATTGTTGGTTAAAATTATGATGCCTTAACCAACGTTGAATAAACTAAAAATTAATTATATATTTACTCTTTAACCAACGCAGTATTAAAAGTAATTTTTAACCAACGCTTCATTTTTAACCAATGTAGTATACTTTTTAACCAACATTCTTTTAACCCATGGTTATTTAATACCTGTTCTGAGAGTGTGGTCGAAATGACCCCTCGGGATAGTTCGTAAAGCTGAACACCCACTCGAATATACCTGTTCACTTGATGATAGACTGTACGGAGTGTCATGGAGGAATTGTAACCTTGTTGAATTCCGAAGAGAACTGGATGTGGCTAGCAACTCAGAGTGGCAGCGTGCCTTTAACCCCATGAGAGCTACCTGCCGATTGGTCAGAAAGATAGATACATCATTTATTGCATCAATCAGAGACATTGTTACCATTATTGTATCCTTGATAACGATTGGAGTGAAACATTCAAGTTGACTTTTAAGTGGCTATTAAAATGAGTATATCTTGCATTAAACCAATCAGAAACACTGTGAGATAGGCAGGGAGTGCAATCAATTCTTTTCGAAAGGGTCCTTAAACGCGTGATTCACGCAAGTAATCATGTGAACAACGACCCATTATCCTTATTAGTGATGTGTGAAAACCTTGATTGTAACAGGAAAAGTGCATGTACTCAATATGCTGTGTGTGAGTTACCTAATGATCACAAAATTCCGGTCTCCATTTCTTAACTCATTTAAAGCGATTTTAAATGAAGCAGTCTTTGAAATGAGATTGGAAGTGTATCTCCTTGGAGAAAAACAAGACGCACGCCATCACCACGTATCAGAAAGCCATACTGACATTGTGTCCGGAATGCCTCCCATGTGTGCTATCTTGAGTATTACACGCTCGTGTTAGTAAGAACTCAAGTTTCCCCCATGGGTTTTCAATACATTGCAGATCACTGAATTTCCAATTAGTATCTAAGCGGTTTTGCCACCGAAAAATGAGTTTGGGCAAAATGAAATGGCTTTCAGTAGAACTTGTTTGAGGTGTATATAGTGTAAATGACAACCGTTTCAATTAAATTTATATCATTGCGTTAAACTGAAGAGTAATTTAAATGACTGGGGGAAACCTGTCGACAGACGCACAACAATACTTTTAAGTATTGTGTAGACTTACTGCAGGTTGTGGTTAGGTTGTGAGGCAATATTCGTCACTCAAATGTCCAGTCTAATAGTTCCGAATGTTGTATGTATTTATCCTTTCATTTGAAGCTAGAATTACCATGATATATTAGTGGCAGTGTAATGTTTCAATACGTCTTTTCATAGTTTTAACTCAATAGGACACGTATCTTATAAGCACAGCCGGCTTGTAAGGAGCCTGTTTCTAAGACTCAACCTGGCTCTACGTCAGTCATCTCAGCAGGTGTCATATGAACGAGTACATTGTCCTCTCGTCCATTTGAGATATTTCAATTCATTGATATACAAATCAGGTTTGCATCAAATATAACAGCCTTGAAACTGATAAAACCACCGGGAACTTTCTGCAACTGATGTCAGTCATACAATTACTCATTAGAAATATATGACGGTATAAAAGTTTTACTTTATTATAGTTGCCGTTTGTTTATTTTAATATATGTCCAATAATCATCTAAAAAGGAAAATTTATAAAGTAGGTTGTCGATGATTTGGTCGTGATGTAATTAAGTGATAACAAACAACAATCTTTTACTGAAAAATGATTTATACAACAATCGCCTAGATGTATACAAGGGTTGCACTACATTTCAAAAACACATACTTTGTTATATGTTCTAAAATTAGACAATCATCTAATTTTAATTGCGAGCCAATAGTATTGAAATGTTAACAAAGATCAAACACGCGTAGCTCGAAGGGTCTTTTGTGACAGTGTTCAATGATATCGAACTGAACTGTAATGTCTGCGAAACGTAAGGAACTTAACCGGGATTAAGTACACTGAACTTCTTAGATTTTCATAAATATACAGTTGGTAAGCCCTATTAGTCTCCTTTCGACATCCCATTAAATTTCATCACCTAACTTGCCGAGATATGATCAATTCAGTCACAATAGTGCGAATGCCACTTTGGCCACTTTTGAACAAGAATTGGACTTTCAAAACTACTGCATTTTAAAATTTCAATGATTACAGGATATGTCAAAATATTGATAGAAACATTCTTTTGACACATTACTTCATGTCCAATTACTATATTTGTCATGGCAAAAAAATATCATGTTTCACATTGGACACCTGTTTGATGGATGTATGGATGGAACCTAAAACACCACTTTGCTTTATAGTATCACCGCGGTGTTTAAGAGATGAGTGATGCGCGGGATTGCGGGGTATGGAAAACTAACATTATTGACTACAATTCAAAACGAATTATAACTCCTCATACAATTATTCTAGCAAATGCGAAAAAGCGAAAGCGTTGTGCAAACTAACATATGGGCCATAGATAATAAATGCAAATTGCATGTACAATCATTAGGTTACAGCAAACAAATACAATAAAGCTACATAAAAACATAAACAAACGATAAAATCAGGTCTGTTGATATATTTTCATCTTTTATGAGATTCATATTGTTGTATAAGCCTTCCTTAATTAAATGAAGTCTGTAACTAAATTGCAGACATACTTATAATGCCATGAACGGCCTACAGAAACGAGCCTAACCTATAATATTGGATATGGCAAGCCATTCTTACAATGAGATTGCAATATATCCAATATATTTTAATTATGACCTAAGTGTTGCGTCCTTCCCCCACTGAACTAAATTTTGCGTCCTTCCCCGCTCAGCTTTACTCAACCTGTCTAGCAATTATTGAATCACACATTCTCATCAATATAACGACAGCACATTTAAATGAAATTCCAAGACAAAAAGTTTGTCAGATATGGTGATTGGAGATGCCGTTAACTTAATGGAAGGGTTCAGAAAAGGGGAAGGACTGAAAAAAAACCCGGAGTAAATAATAGTGGGATCTAAACAGGGGTTTATATATTTGTGGGTGTCTCAACAGGGGCATTTTTGGTATGTTGAGGAGGGTCAAGAGGTGCAAATATACAAGGAGGTTATATGGAGGGGTGTAAACAGTTAGAGGTCCATAAATAGATAGTTAACAAGATCAAACCTTGTAATGTTCATAATTAATAGTGTTACGAATCTGCCTGCAGCTGCTCTATAACAATGCTGCCCTTCATATTTATATGGACAGTCAATAAAATATAATATCAACTCGCAATATTCGTTCTGGTAACATGCAACTTCTTCAAAAAACTATGTATAATCACACTTGGGGAGACAGATCATTCGCTTTTGTAGCTCCTCGTCTCTAGAATGAACTATCTATAAAAATACAAACTGCAAAAAGTGTAACTGTCTTTAACCAAAAAAAAACCCTGTTAAAAACACCTTATGTCAAAGACATTTGTGTCATTATGTTCCCTGGTCCATTTTTTTCCTATATTTGAAAGTTTGCTATTTGGAATATTGTGAAAGATTATCATTGGTTAGAATTTGCAGAACAACCATTTCTTGCAGAGAATCAAATCTCCACAGGCATCACGAATCTAAATTCGAAATATCTATATATATGTACGAAACAAATTGTAAAGCATAATCTTAGGAGAATTACCTAGTGACGGATGTTGGTTGATTTGGGTCATTTTTATAAAAATCGATCAAGCTATTTTAAACAGTGAACCTTTTCATTTTAACAAGTTCTAAAGCTCAAATTTGCATAATTAATAATTAGAAACTTAATTATACAATTTTGCAAATTTGAAGTTTGTTGATACTCATTGAATGCCGGTCAATCCGGTACACAAACCAGTTAGCTTAGACAGTATATCCTTGGTGTAAGCCATCCATAAGTTAGACTAATGTAAAGACCCCATTACGAAATAAAGCTGTATAATCCGTCAATAGAGGATTTGTGCTAGGTTAATTCCGCACTGCCTGCCACCAAGGATAAACCAAATTGAACAGTGTTCTTTGGGTCAAACATTGTGGTGATAAAATGATGCCTATCAATTATATTGGGCAACATTTTTGACTTTTAACCCTCGCGATTGTAGCGTGTAAACTGTACGAAAAGAAGCATTTATGCCAGAAAGAAGAAGAAGCAGAAGAAGATCGAGAGGAAGAAAGAAACGGCAGAAATACAATACCTCGATTTTTGAGAAAACCCAAGGTAACGAGACGATGCAAGAGTAATCAATAGGTGTGTTCTCTACCGCGGGGACGATGAACTGGCCCCGTATTTCTCAAATATGGTAATTTAATTCAATAATGTTGATATCTTTGAAACATTTTGTGGAATTTTGGAATGTCGTCTGCAGACGCCTGTCGCTTGGAAATTGTTAAAGAATTAGGGCAAATAAATCTATTTTAGTTTTATTGTAATTGTCAAATACAATATTCTATTAAGAAAAAGTTTAAAGAACAAAACGTTGTTTGTGGTAATTATAACGACACTAATACGTTTTTATTAAAAATCTGTACAATGCTCATGTTAGATCGATTATAATGTGGATTTAAACTATACCCACAAGGCACCCCTTTGCTATATCAGATTCTATCTAATTAAGATGGCAATGCTGACAAGTGCGACAGCTCAAAAGGAGGCAAGCACTATTTGCTTTAAATGAGAAGCTTGAACGTTTTGAATTAAAATGAACAGAATTGACAGAGTCTCTTTTAATAAAGAAAACCACGCAAAATAATGACTCTCATTTAGTCAGGCACTTACTGTCCATGCTTACCTGTCATGTCGTTAACCCTTATCTTACGAAGCTGTAACAACATGACCAACAGATGTATCAGAATGATACACTTAAAGGAAGATGAATGATACATATCTCTATTGGAAATGATGTCGGTTTCATATCTTTATCAATAAAGTATTTTCGTAAATATAGTTTGTGCATTTGAAATTCTTCTGTGGATTAAAGTAAGATGCAAGCAATCACGTATTAGAAACCCATACTGCCTTTATGTCCGGAAGGCCTCTCGCATGCCATCTCGCGTACATACAAGAATCAAGTGTCCCCCTTGGGTTTTGAATACAATTCAGATCAACGAGTCTCTAATTAGTATCTAAGCGGTATTGCCGCAGGAAAATGACTTTGGACAAATGAAGTGGCCTTTAGAACGTGTCGTGTCTCAGATGCATTGACATTTGAATACGCTGTAAAATACAACCGTTACAGTTGAAATTCAAAACAAAACGTAAAAGTGTATTTGTGTTTCATTGTCTAACAGTCTGAATTACCAGGGAACACCCGTCGGTTAAATTCATTTTAGTAACGGACTGTTTTATTCTAACCCTGACCTTAACATTTGAATTTCGTATATCAGTTTCTCTATCTCAATTCCTTAACATTGAGTCAACCGAGTCCAATATTAAACTTTACGCGAAATCAAAGTTGCAACAGTTGTTCACAATTTTAAATGTTCATTTCATAAAGAGGATGTCATAGAAATGATTCTTTTTGAAATTGTGTTACAGAACAGTGTAACTAGACATATATCTGATGTCTATGCTTATATCAACATTCCTGAAAATCCATAACACATTTTTGACACCAAATATTACTTTTCAGGGATGTTTTGTCACCCAATTTACAATAAAAGTGGGGTCACGCTGATTATTGTTGTCACTACATAGCCCTTCTTAGCAGGTTGAATCCGGCCGATAGTATTTTCTGAACTCACAATCTAATTTCGCAAACCGTTGTTTACCGGCAACCCGACAGCCAAGATGCGAGTTCAAATCTGGAAATATAATTTCGACACCAAATATAACTTTTCAGGGATGTTTTGTTTTTGACAGGATAAATTCGGAAAATGTTAAAGTATTAGGGTAAATAAATCTATATGGTTGTAAGTTTGATTGTAATTGCCAAACACAATATTCTATTAAGAAAAATTTAAAGAACAAAACGTTGTTTGTGGTAATTATATAACGACACTAATTCGTTTTTATTAAAAATCTGTACTACATCTCATGTTAGATCGATTATAGTGTATATTTAATCTATACCTGCAAGGCACCCCTTTGCTATTATCAGATTCTATCTCATTAAGATGGCAATGCTGACAAGTGCGACAGCTCAAAAGGAGGCAGGCACTATTTGCTTTAAATGAGAAGCTTGAACGTTTTGAATTAAAATGAACAGAATTGACAGAGTCTCTTTTAATAAGGAAAACCACGCAAACTAATGACTCTCATTTAGCCAGGCACTTACTGTCCATGCTTCCCTGTCATGTCGTTAACCCTTATCTTACGATGCTGTAGTTTGGTAACATGACCAACAGATGTATTAGGATGATACACTAAGGAAGATGAATAAGACATATCTCTATTGGAAATGAAGTCGGTTTCATATCTTTATCAATACAGTATTTTCGTGAATATTGTTTGTGCATTTGAAATTCCTCTGTGGATTAATGTAAGACGCAAACAATCACGTATCCGAAACCCATACTGCCTTTGAGTCCGGAAGGCCTCGCGCATGCCATCTTGTGTATAGCACACGCGTACATACAAGAATCAAGTGTCCCCCTAGGGTTTTGAATACAACTCAGATCAATGAGTCTCTAATTAGTATCTAAGCGGTATTGCCGCAGGAAAATGACTTTGGACAAATGAAGTGGCCTTTAGAACGTGTCGTGTCTCAGATGCATTTTTACATTTGAATACGCTGTAAAATACAACCGTTACAGTTGAAATTCAAAGCAAAACGTAGTCCAATAACATCACGCGAAATAAAAATGCAACAGATGTTCACAATTTTAAGAGGGGTGTGGACTCTCAGGTACAGCCTCCGTAAAACTGCTGTAACTCCTTCATTAATCATTTAATCTATATAAAAGTATACATTTTCTTGCACAAAAGGGTTCAATGAATCCAACCATTATTATGAAATTGACCATTTGGGAGAAAATTACAAAAAACACGTATATTATGTGAACGCCCTCAATCTTCGAATTATTTTTTGGAAGCAGATTGTCTTGCAGATTTATATTTCTGATCATAAATCATAACTATATTCCGAGTTACAGAGCGGTACGATTTCTAATTACCTCAACATCATGGTTATAAAGTGAATTTAGACGGTGAAAATAAACTGTTGGTAATTAGGAATCGTATCGCCCTGTAACTTGGAATGTATTTTCGATTTATGATCAGAAATGTAAATCTGCAAGAAAATCTGCTTTATTTTTGTTTCGAGGATTGAAGGCTTTCAATGGAAAAGATCGCATATACATTTAACCTTCATATTTAAATTATAAACCCTTTGGTCCACTCTTACCAGCCATATCTTTTGGAAATATCTCTAGGTTGAAACTTCTTCATCTTAACTCTATTTTATCTGTCACCAAATGAACAGAATGTAAGCCAGTTCACCCTGGAAGAACTTGCCAGAGTGGACCTTTACCTTTAAGGAGACCGGCATATTGCATATAAACCGCAATCGGCATGGATCTAATTTATCTGTTAAATGATAACATCATTGTTAGTAGCTTGAAACAAGCCAAGGTCGCGCTATAGTAATTGTCCTTGATTGCGCAAGTGACTGAAACTAGAACGTTACATCAGGTGTCAGGGGCACAGCGTTGGATTTTGTTGGATACAGGGTTAACCATTATGATGTTGTGACGTTGGAACCGATATAAATGTTGATTTGCGACAGGTGGGTTCAGGCTGATGTATACAGAAATCGGGTATGCAGAGATTGCAAAATTGGACTTTACTTTAAAGTTCAAAACATATTTTGTATTCAAAATGAATCCTTGTTCCCGTCTCCCATTTGAGTCGGCAATTACCAAGATGAAAATGGCATAGGCGCGCACTAAAATTAATAAGCCAAACTTTCAGTAGGTGGAAGCTATGTGAACAAGTACATCAGACTCAAATCAAATATTAAAGTCATCAATTAGATCAGGTTACAAGGAATGTCTGCATCTGGAGTCAGATATTGCAACAGCTGACAAAATTAGTTGTTAGTAAAAAATGCCCAACATTGCTTAATTATACTATTAATACACTAATCTAGTGCCGATTTTCTCATTTTATCTTTTAAAGCTGTATTTTTTTTAAAATTTTGACCAAAAAGTGCCAATAGTATAAACAAGCAATTTTGGGCATTTCTTACTCAAAAATAATTATGTTAGCTTGTCCCAAATAAATGTGGTCAAAAACGTGTTTGTCAAAATTGATGCAAATACCTTCCAAAATGTATACTTTTATATGCATTTGATTAATAGTTTATTAATTACAGCATTGACAAAAAAATAAAAAAATACTTGAGTCCCCCCCCCCCTAAATTAACACACTTTCTCTACGTACAAATCCAAGTAATTAGAAAACCTTCTTATTTAAATTCAAGTATTCAGAAAACCTTATTCATACCATCAAATTGAGGTCAGTCGAATTTGATTTTGAAATATTTGTACCGTCATTTTACGGAAACTGCCTTTTTTAATATTACACAGCTTTTTATAGATTAGCGTGTGAAAAGAGCCTGGAAGTGGATTCATAGATGGGGAACACCAAACAATAGTCCTCTGTATAACATGGCTGACTGAGAATTTATCGACAGCTCGCTTTCCATCACATGACGAAAATCAAAACAATAATAACCCGAGACATAGGGTAAAGATTCAATTCTCAAGAACACGAGGATATATTTAGTGTCAGGTCAGTGAACCGAGGACAGTTTTTTATTGTCCCCTATATCCTAATAATCGATGGTGGTTAAAATTGAAATAATATCGTGTTTTTGGAATGACTACTCGGGAACAACAGTTGTGCTACTAGACTATTTTTTAATTTTTTTAATTATAATAATGTAGTTTTTACCACTTTGTAACTGGGTCACTTGTTAATCATGTTTTATAGTTGTAGTTGATGTAATTCACTTGTTTTGTTGTATGTAATCTTTTATTGTAAAGCACCTAGAAGTCTGCGGGTTATTGGGCGCTATAATAAGTGCTTGTTTATTATTATTATTATAATATTAATATTATTATTATTATTATTATTATTATTATTTATCAAATTTGAAAACATTTATCTTCCCCCCCTCCTCCATATTTTATTAATGCATTTCAAGAAAAATGCGAACAAATTTCACCGATCAACTCCAAACATCTTAGTCTTATTAAGTCAATTCATTTATAGCTGTATTCTGTGATACATCTGTTGTCGCCCACCAACATTTGGTCATCGGCGATGGTCAGACACCTAGGATCTTCCAGTCCTTTGACAATACAACCTTTGTATTCTCCAATAGAAGAAAAGTGATGGATACCTTTCTCTCCGGAAGCATTGACAACAAACAAATCGTTGTCTTCATTCCAGCAGACACCACGTGGATTCCATGCCTTGACACCGGCAGGTGCGTTGACAGAGAACAGTAGTTGACCAGAGTTTGTCATATCAATATCAACAACAGCAACTGTTGTGCAACAAGGATTCCAACACGATACAGCAAGCTGGTCATGAGAATTGGCGGCAATAAAGCATGGATGCACGCTAACTTTAAAATCCCCTATACGTGCTCCATTCTCTGTGTGAATGCTGATACACTTGTGAGTATATTCTCCCACCACAACCTGTTGCTTACGGTCAATGGCTATCCCTCCTGCTTGGTGACGTGCATTACCATTGACTGGATTAATAATCGAAAACGCACCTCCCAGTTTCAACGTCAGATTAGGAAGAAATCTATATACATAGTTGTCCCAGCCCGTTGTCAAGTACTCTCCTTTGGCATTGATAGCGACTCCAAACGGGCTTCCCCTCTTAGTAAGACACTTGAAATCTCCGTTGCTGTCCATTACGTATGTACTTATAGCGCTCCCAACGAAGCAGATATCCTCGTTACCTGGACCTTTACCAATATCGGATATAACGCCTTTGTCACATGCGATCTTTCTTTCAAATGTCCAGCTACCTTCCTTGATCGGCTTCCCCTCTGAATCAGCAGCTGAATCAGTTAATACTGACCCGAGAACCACTTGCTGCTCAACTACACCACTGGCTTTGAAGATCACTTCTTCGACTCTATTCTTCTGCGTCGGAGGATGTTTGACATTACGCAACAGTTGCAATGATGATGTCACAGAGGCATACATCTGAGCAACGTCGTAGTCAGATCCTGTTTGAATCAGTTGTGAAGCGGTCTCCAGAGAAGTGTGAAGTTGCGATCGTAAAGTACGAAGCTCTTCCGTATGCATCTCGATCTCTTTTTGTCCAGTCGCGCCTATTCGCGATATGTCAGCGGATAGTCTGTTGTAGTCGGTGTCTAAACGCGCCAAAAAGGATGATTTTACGCTTTCATATGATGTCCAGAGCTCACTCAGTGCTTGCCGTATCGACGTCTTAAGTCTATCATTGGTTTCACCATCATTGTTAATGCTTTCATCTACCTCAGTAGCAAGTTGTTTACACTCCTTGGCGAGTTGACCAATGTTGTCTCTGTGACCTTTGGTTGCTATCTGAAGATCGACGAAATCATGTTCAGGTTTGCAGTGTTCAAACACAGTGCAATCGCGACAGATCAAAGTTCCGCAAGTTTTGCAAAAGATCCAGAGCATCTGACCTTTGTGTTTGGTGCAGTACTCAACCCTTTCGACAGGATCCGATTTTCCCGAACGAAGCTCGTTCAGTGTGAACGTATGGTGGTTTCGCAATGACCTCATAATTGTATGTGATTTCAAACAATTTTCACAGAGAAATTCATCACATTCAGCGCAACGAGCGATGGCTGGTTGGCCTGATCCTTCACAATTGGTGCATTGAATCATACAATCCTTACTAGCAATTTTGTTATGCACAGACTTCCGATCTTTCAGTTTGGTAACAAAGAAATTGTTCTCCAAGCCTGCAACCCCATCTTCTGGTAGAGTGAATATCTTGCGACACATAGGGCATGTTACAGTCGTGCTTCCGTGTTTGGCCCACTCAGACAGACATTTCATACAATAAGTGTGTAGACATGGCAGAGCTTTAGGTCGTTCAATCAGTGATAAACAGATGCTACATGTTGTCAAATCCTCATGCTGCTCTTCCCTGTCCAATGAACGGGGTGCTGAAGAAGACGCCATTTTGAATGAGACGGTCTATAAGGCAGTGAACACAACCTTTTCCTAGCTTGCGTTGTTGTATTCTCTGTATGGTCAACTCTCATGAAAATAGTGCAAATGAGATTTCAGAAGTTGAAGAAAAAAATTGTCTCCAATTTTATTTATTACACTATTTTTTAATAGTAGACATGTACTGGATACTAGATTTAAAATTTTGTGAACAACACTCATTGCATTTTTGTACAATATAACGTTGAATTTATATTATAATATCACTTGTTTGCAGCTTTTGCTCCATGTTTATTACGTTATATACTTCCTATCAGCTCTAAATCAGAACGAGTTTACAAACTGTGATGCCAAAAACACAAAATTATAGTTACGAAAGCATACTTCTACCAATTACAGCGAACAAAATGCAATGTAATTTTGTAAATTGCAAGTATTATGAATTGTTTTTGGTCTTCACATCACTGTTTGAACCTCAGCTTTAAAAGTAAAAAAATGCACGGTTTTCCAAAATGAATATCTTTGTGCAAAGTATAAAATATATCTTTAATCGTATCTTTTTCCAAGCGTTATAATGTGTTTTTAAAAGTTAGCTCAGAAACAATAAATATTATGCTTTACCAAAAGCGCTGGCATTGGTATTCGGACTTTATGGCGTGGGTAACGTAATAAACATATACAAACACGTGTAAACAAATATATTCAACATCGACCAAGTCAGTTTATTTTGTACACAGACATATCTTGTAAATGGTATTTTAGTAAAAGTTAGGTTGCCTAAAGCCCACTAAAAGACAGTTCTATATATTGTCGACTTGCTCTTTTGATGTAGGGTAAATATGGTGAATAACGTAATAAACATGGTCACTAAATCGACAGATGTAACATGGCACTTTACAGATATGTTGTTAGACCATGACATTATTACCTTTATGTAAATTTTAATAGCACTAAATATTGAATAGCCTTTTATCTCTTAAAATTAGTAAGATATTGATTTGTTTTATTTAAAATGATGGTAGTAGAATTGTTAATAAGATTGTACTCTGATGACCTTTTTGTCTCCACTGTTGCATTTGGTTCTGCCGGTATCGCCATTGGTTTTTTGCACTGTGTGGCATATATTTCTGTATAATAAAGATAACAAAAACAAAACAAAGTTAATGACATATATTGCAGCTGTTTCAGCTAGGTATACCGTATTTATTCACACAATTATACGAATTGGTTTATTACGTTATCCAATAGCCATAGAACTATGCATCATTGAAGCATGCAAACAAATGAGATTGTGTCAGTATGTGAGACAATATGTATGTACACTAAGTTAACATTCATAAACACATAATAAATGTTGAATCACTATGAACAGGGTGCAATTATATTTATCAAATGATGGAAAGTTTATTACGTTGTCCATTATAAGGTGGTTTCAGTCCTCACATAGAATAGTCCACATATTACAATTATAACATTGGATACAATGTATGATACTCAAGTACATCAATCATGAAAGTTACTGAATTGACGCCAACATTGACATGAGACTAGACAATGAGGTTGGTTACGTTATCCCGTTTATTACGTTATTGGCAACTGCAACAGTGCCTAATGCTGGCTTATAACGTATATACAAAGCAATCAATGAAGATGTTAACGATACCTACTGCATTTCTTCACATTATTAACCCCATTCTGATATCATAGGTCCATTTTCAATGTGCTTAAGAGATCTATAATGACTTCAACTGTCATTCAGCTTAATGTTCATATTACTTACAAGAAAAAATGAGGAATTCTTACCTTTCGTCGTGGTTTTTTTGCATTGTACTTTCATCGAGTATCCCCCATGCATGCCTGCGAAAAGGGCCTGCCACGTATCTTTGTTTAATACAGTCGTAGAGAGCAGCTGTCTCTCTGTCGATTTATTCGACAACGTAATAAACGATAACGTAGTAAACGTTTTTCGTACTCAAAGTACCATGTAGACGATCTGGAAAGAGCTAGCGAGTGTTCCAAGTAACCACATAGTCTATGTATATGTATCAAATTGGTTTTTAACCAAAAAGTGTGTTTTGATACATAGTTCGGGAGAAATCTCAACAACGTAATAAACATCCTTAACAAGGTCGCATGCTTTGCAGCATTTTGATTTCTTCTCAAGGTCAGACATGCTGCTATAGATTTTTGATAATATTATTTTCCAACACCCATGTTCTTTTAGATTCAGAATATGTACATTTAAATGTTTAAATGTTAATTTTGAACAATGTTGATCCTCAATATGTCGCAGGTAACGTAATAAACATCAACATCTCGGACAACATATATGAAACTGAAACAGGTAAACATCGTAAAAGATGTGCATTTTTTTTCTATCCATGGAATATCGCTATATGTTCCCTACAAATTATGACATATCTTGTAGAAAATGGTGCCCTATTTGTATTGTAATTAATAAAGGCAAAATATACATTTATGCTGCGGACATGGAAATTTCGCTAATTTGGGGTATATGAGGGCATTTTTTTGAGTGAAAACACGTTCAGAAGTATATCAAAGTATATAGATCCAAGTAGAAAACATCAATATCTATCTAGAAAAGAAGTTTTTCAAGCAAGAAAACATTGCATAACACAGAAATGGACCAAAGACATCAAAAAGTTCATTTTGCACTGTTTTCATGAGAGTTAACCGTATAGTCTCTGTTGTGTTGAACCGACTTTAACCCGGCCTTTGAACCGTAAACAATTAACCTCGCTCTCGGCGTAAGACTTCCCGCATATCGGTCGACCCAACACTTGTGTTTATTTAAGCACTTATAAAAACAAATTCAAACTACTAATCACCCGGTTCCTCGGTATTGCGACATTGATCACGATAACGGTATTCCCCTTATTGCTGTAAT